>VZRW01008835.1:376783-628105 GCA_013398125.1 Aegotheles bennettii
CCCGGGACCGAGAGTGGCCGGGGAGAGGCTCCAGCCGGGCCCTGCTGAGCGCTGAAGTGCGCGGCGTCTCCTCTGATGCTTCTCACGGAGCAACGGCACCTTTCAGAGTCACCTCTGCGGGCTTCTAAGGGCAGGGTGACCCAGCTGAGCTGCACACAGCATCCTCGGTTCCCTCACTGGTCTGGGAATAGCCCTGTCCCTGCTTTAACAGTCCCAGCTGGAAAGGCCCAGTGGAGGGACCTACAGACACAGGTAGGCTGGGACCCAGAACAGCCTGGGGGCCCATTAAAGCTGTGACCCAAAGCAGAGAGTCTGGGGGAAAGACACAGAGTGAGCCAGCATACACAACACTCCCTCCAGGTAACCAGTGTCTCTCTTGCAGTAAGCTGCAGTCACTGTGTCCTCAAGCAGGAGTGACAGCTCTCATCCCCACCATCAGATGCTGAGCATCTCATGTAACATCACATCAATATCCTGTAATGCTCTGTTCTCTCTGTGCTGATGTACAGACAGAGTCATGTTCTGCCTGAAGTGCACAGTTGTTAACAATATTCCTGCTGTAAGTAAAGGAATGTTGATGAGTCTGAACTCCATTTTTTTTTCTCCTCAAAGTTCCTAATGCATCTTCTTTCCTTAAAGCTCCTACTGCCTTGTCCTGTGTGTGTTCTAAGTTATTTTGGCCTTTTATATGTTGTTTTTTTTTAATAAGGATCATCTTTCTGTTTACACAGAGTCATCTTTGCATAAAACACCAAAGAGGTCGCTGAGTAGGAAGTCCCGGATACCAACTTTCAGCTCTCCTGTGAATGACACCGATATACAGCAAGAAATCTTTTGGGATCCTCATTCACCAATTGCACATACACTGGGTAATACTAACAAAATCCAGATTCAGGGCACCTCTGCTTGAGGAGTGCAGTGGGAGTATACTGAAAGATACCAAATTTCTTGAAAAAAAGGTCCCTTTCTGTTATCAGTTAGATTTTGTTCTATTAAAAACACATTAATTTTTCAACATGGTGCTGAATCAGGTTCTGATTTTAGCACATATATTTGAACTGAGAGATGCTACGGTTCATAAATCAAATTGCTTGGCACTTTTTAAGAGGTTTTCTTGTTTCTTTTTATAGGCAATGAAAAAACCAAACGGTTGACCAGTAGATGCGCAGTAGAAATCTCAGAAATTGTTAATCGTATCGCTCCTCAGGTAATTGTTACTTTCTATGCTCTGTATGTGCAGTGATCAGACAGAACAGTGCTACAGGGTTCAGTTCTAGTGAAGGCTCAATTTTACAGCAGTCTCTTTAATGTGGCAAGAATTGGGCGTGCAGAAAACCAGTAACGTGTTCATGAAACTGGATTGAATTGGAATTCTCAGCACAGCATTTTACTGGGTGTTCTTACGAGTCACAGATGCTATAAAAAATGATGCAATGGAAAGTGGACTTGTGGCATCTCCGTTTTAGAAAGTTCTGCCTTCAGAATGGAAGTTATTGCCCATGGTCTTAGGAATGCTGTTGTGTTTATTTAGCCATAATCGCTCGTCTGTTAAAAGGTCAGAGTTTCTTTGGGTACTGGATTTACTTGGCAGTTGTTTTTTAGCACTTTGAATGATCTTTAATCACAGAATCTGTGAGGTTGGAAGGGACCACAGTGTCATCTGGCCCAACCTCCCTGCCTAGAGGGTCATCCTAGAGCACATGGCACAGGATTGCATGCAGACAGTTCTTGGATATCCCCAGTGAGGGAGACTCCACCACCTCTGGGCAACCTGTTCCAGTGTGCAGGAACTCACACAGTAAGGAAGTTCTTCCTCACGTCCAGGTGGAACTTCCTGGGCATCAGTTTCTGCCCATTGCCTCTCATTCTATCAGTTGGCACCACTAAAAAGAATCTGGCTCCATCCTCTTTTACTTAATACATACCTATTTACCTAATAAATACCTAAATACCCTTTAGGTATTTATATATAAATACTGTTGAAATACAAGAACAAGACTCAGACAAGAGAATCATAGAATCATAGAATTATTATGGTTGGAAGGGATCTCCAGGGTCATCCACAATAATATAAATGTAGTAACGTTGCTTCCTGGTTTTAAATAATTTGCTTTTTTACCTCAAGATCTACCCAGATTAATTGGTTTAGCAACTTTAATGCAAGGTGTGTGTCTAGTCCCATCTTTACCTGAAACCAACTTGCTAAGCATTATAAATCTAATCATTCAGGATGAAAAAGCAGCCTGTAACGAAGGCTCCCTTTTAGGGACATGGATTGGTGAGGATGCTATTCCCTGCACACCTGGAGCAGTCAAAGTGCGAGCTAGGACAAAATTAAGTTGTACCAGGTAAGTTAAAGTTTTGCCTTGCCCATAACAGCTGGGCTTTCATGGAAAGGGGTGTGTGGTGTTCCTTTATGTACAGTGAGCCATGTAATTGCACATTAGCATACAGAATGCTTTTAACTTTGGGCTCCTTATGTCTTCTTAAATTAGGGGTATTTATTGGAAATTATCAGAAAGACTGCATGCTGACTGCACACTGAAAGTGGTGGGACTCCATCATCTCTCTGTAGTTGTTAAATTAGAGAACGAACACCTCATATGGTCATGTTACTGCTAAACATTCTCAGTAGGTCTGACTTTCTCTATTTTATTATTTCTTTTTCATCTAGAGATCTTAAAATAAAAAATCCTGAAGAGGAACTCATGAAATTGGCTAAGGAATTTGATAAAAACCTAGTAGAGCTAGATGCTGTTCAGGAACAAGAGAAGCTTGGTCATGACTTCATCCAGACTGCCTCAGAGTCTTTAAGTAATTCTAAAGATGAAGTAAATATGAAGAACCTGAAATCACTCCTTGGTGAAGTTTGTGAAACAGATACTGTCCTGTCCCTGAAACCGGTTGGACAGAGCACTGGCATCCCTGCTGCAGGGCCCTGTCTGTCCAGCAGTCAAAAGTCTGTAGACCTTGAGGCTGAAATAGCCCTTCGTGCTCTTTTTGACTGCTCCACGCAGAAGTGCAGTGGGCAGTTGAGCCAAGGACTATCAAGTATTTCTTTAAATAATAGTTTCCATGAAAATAAAAGCACCTTGGAAGAGGAACACCTTCCTGAGCAAATTAAAGACGTGCAACATGGTAATTTAGAGGCATGTCAAAAAGATACTCCCTGTGCACTGGGAAGCATGAACCAGACTTTCCCAAAACCAGATACTCACACAATAACAAAAAAACACCCTTCTTTGAAGACACAGGTTGTCATTTCCAATAAGCTTGCTGGAGTAGTTAATGATGATTTTGATGACTGGGATACAGACTTTTTGGCAGATGACTCTTTTGTGATGCAAATAACCCAAAATCCCGAATTGCTAAGTACTGAAGAAGCACCACCTCTTCCTACAAAGCCATCTGTGCGTGGTTCCAGTGACAGTAGCAGAACAAAGGAAAGGAGTAGTGATTTAGTAACTTGTCTGGGGAGTGTACACAAATCTAATAGTTCGCAGTTTTCACCTTTGAAACATTCTAGTAAAAACATACAAAATGTTGCAAAGTCTCTTTCTTTACAAAAGCCATATAGTAAGACAGAGAACTCAAAGACTGAGACCATAGCCTTTCATGGCAAATGTGACATTAAGCCAGATAAAATAAATTCTATTTGGAAAAGTGCCCGAAACAGTGATTTGAACTATAGTCCTGTTTCAACTCAGTCTCAGGTTAAGAATGGAAATGAAACTATTCAGCCTAAAAGCGATCCTGTTCCTCTTTTCCCTTCAAGATCTAATCCTCATAGACAACAGACTGAAAAACCTGGAAATAACACACACAGTATTTTCTGTCAGTCATCCCGTGTTCCTACCAACGTGAAACCCAATGATCTAACTAAAGTAGTTAACAACCAAGCTAACACAGGTCACTTAAATCAGGTTGAAATACCAAAGAAACGCCCTCTGTCCTTTGATGACTGGAATGAACTGAAATTCTCTGATGAGGTATTAGATATGTTCTGTGAATCCGACAGTCTTTGGGATGCAAACTGTGAAGATGATGAATTGCTGTATCAGGCGTGTGACGTTATAGAAAAGCAGACTCAGAGCCAGGATGTTAAACAAGGAAATGAAAGAGCTAAAACTATACAAGGAGCCAGTATTAACTCCAGATCAAATGCTGATAACGGCTTCCCATCATCTAAACAAGGACTACCTGATTGCTGCTTGGCACAAAAACCAAACACAAAACAGGACACACTGTCACTAAGTGATTCCTGTAGGAATTCATCAAAGGTTACACGTGGGCTGGCCACAACAGGTCACGTAGTGAACTGCAGAAACGTCTCGAGTCCTGTAACTGTTATCTCTGGTACTTCTGTGGAGTGTAAATACACAGCATCTAAAAACTGTCACCAAGCTGCTGCTGAAGATCCTGCAAAGACTGTTTCAGGAAAATGGTACAGGTCAAATTCCGTGCCAGTAGGAGAGACTGGTTCTGAAATAAGTCCTGTTAATGCAGTAAACATTTTCAGTAGCAAAACATCAGACAGCCCAGATCTTTTGTGTCATACAGAAAAGATGCCAAGTAACGGTTCTGGTAACAAAACATCACTTGTGCCTTCAAAGTTCAAGTTCCGCAAGACAAACGGTTCTCAAAGTGCTCTTCAGGTAGGGTCTGAGCATCCAGGGAGTCATTCTGGCACTGGAATTGCTCTTCAGGGTTTGGAAGGAAGCAAGAATCAGGTGAATGTGACTTTGCACAGCAAGTTTGACAGTAAGAAATCACCTTTCAAGAGGCACCTTTCAGAGTCTTCCGCACTGTTTACATCAGGTATTGATCTTTATTATATCACTATTAGACTGGTTTTGTTTGTTTTCTTACTATAATTGGGATGCTGGAGAAATTTACACTGCTTTGCAACTTACAACAGGCTTCAGTACTCATTCAGCTTAGGCGTAAGTAAATGTTCTAATGAGAACTTGAAGATTATTTTCTCCAAAATAAAATTGTCCTGACGCATCTTTTGAATTCCTGTAGTTAAGAACTTCTGTTTGCCATTTTCATTCCACTTCTCTGGATACTTCCCACTCTTCCTCCATAGACAGAATCGCTACGATCAAATGTTGGCTGATGGCAGCACTCAGCATACCATATTCTTAAATTCTTACTTAAAAATACTACTATTTTGATAGGTAGTAAATGCTGTAGTGTGAATCAGTGCGTTATTTTACAGTTCATTTTGAAAAACATTAAAAATTACTTCTCTCTGACACAATTCATAAGTCCCTGATCAATGGTGGGGCAGGGAAAGAAGGCAGCAGGTGATACAGAACATTGGTTTCTGTTTATTATTGTACACCTAGAAATTAGAACCTCGAATCGTTTGACCCTTCTGAAACCTTGGCCTGTGTTGTTTTTGCTCTGGCTAAAATTGCCAGTGAAATATTTTTGCATTACAAGTCTAAACATGAACATTTCCCCTCATCTAGAGGGGAGGTCAGTTGCTTTTCCATCGTCAGTCGACAGTCTGTAATATTCCATGCACTGGTCTTACTTGAGAGGGAGACACAGAACCAGTCAAGTGCCAGTCAGTCTTATTTTCACTTGATCTCAAAGCTTGGTGAAGTTTTAATCAATATTACTTTTGATAAAACGTGCCTTTAGAGTGTACAGTATCAACCTTAATTTTCAGGAAGCACTGTTAAGAAAACAACAAAATTAATTCCTGCAAACCATTGCCCAGCATTGTTTGAAGAGTCAGTGTTTTATCTGTGTTCCTTCCCCAGCAAAGAAGCAGATAAATGGAAAGCAGCAATTTCAGATGTTCAGGGGAAGGGAGAGGAGAGATAAGTAGTCATTCTGGGGAATGTTCTAGAGAAAAGAAATGAAAAAGAATAGCATAGATTTTCTTTGCAGATAGCAACAACTGTCTTCATCTTAAATTTTTGGTGAAAGAACGCTGCTGTAACAAAAAGATGGATGTTAAGTGATCCTTTCAAAAACTGACATGTAATTTTTCATGAACACCTTTTTTTAGGAAGCAGAGACCCTTGGTTTTATTTACCCACTGTGAAAGACTACTTATTAAAAATACATTAATTGGAAATTGGTGTATAAAAATGGTAGAATTCTTGACATGTTCAGGGAGTGTTCCTGTTGGTTCCAGCGAGGTCAGGGTTTTATTGTATGGGAATTTATAGTTCCTGTAGCACAACATATAAAACATTACGCTTAGCTATCATGTTCTTGTCTCCTTTGCCAATTTTTATTGCTACTTTTGACCTTTTTTCAACCTTTTTGGTTTTATTTGTGTGACACCTGTACTGTATCTGACCCCTGTGTCTATACCATCTCCATGCCCATATCTCTGCCTAACTCACTAAATTGCAGAGCCCTTTTCACTCTGATAGCCTTAATTTTCTTAACCCATTGCCATCTCATACGTTGACTCCTGATGTCACGAAGTTCACTTGAAGGGCAGCCAAGTAAAATTTCCTTGAAGCAAATGTCTGCATCCCAGTATTTTCGTTGGGAGGTCGTAATAGGTAGCACTACAAAGGTCATGCATCTTCTCCCCCTTCCTGCCTTGGGGACAGGATAGATGAGCCATTTTTAACTTGGGTGCCTGGTGTGTCAGAATAGTGTGCTCTTGCCATAGATCTTCAAACATTGAAAGCAGATAAGTTAAAATACATATTGAACAAAGCTGAAGGCTCCTAATACGTGTTTTTTATTTACAGTGTCTGTGGTGGAACAAAAAAATAGAAAATGTTCTCAAGAAGAGATTGAAAGAAAAAAACAAGAAGCTCTTGCACGAAGAAAATCCAGAATGCAGGCGTTCTTTAAAGATGCTTGAATTTGGAGTTTGTTTTGTCTAATGGAGTAAGTTTTTGGGAGGGAAATATTGCAATGCTGGAGGACACTTCTTAAACTCTGTTCACAGCTACTGACAGCGAGTTGCTGCTGTTTCTCAATTGAAAAAAATCTTGACCTGAACCATACCTAAGACTTGGTGGTATTTGATCTAAATTAAAAACTACCAGTGGTAAATGTGTAGTCCCAAACTATCTTCAGCTCAATGAAGATTGTCTTGAGTTCACATACTGTTATGTGTGGCGATTGTGTAGTCTGAAAATCATCAGAGCCATAAGCAGAAGGTGCCAAAACCAGACTATGTGCTTTGGCTGTGTTTCTTTTATTGCAAGTATTTTATTCTATAGCAAGACTGAAGTACACACAGACTAAGAAATACTAATGTTTGCCCTCAGGTAGAAGAAAGTTTGAAATTTTTTGTTTAAAGAGAGTACAATCTAGAAAGCATCCAACAATGGAAAACAAATGGAAATGAACAGGATTTGGAAGGCGTGCTCAGTCTGTCCCCATTACCTTAGGTAAGAATTGTACATAGTGAAGGAAGAATTTAATATAAAAGTTTCATAAGGTGAAAATGCATCACGGAAAGGATGTTTATTTTATTTTATTTTAATTCCCTTCATGGAGAGTTGGAAATACCCTGGCTAACAAAACTGGACCACTTTTTTCTAAACATGCATTACTGAGCTAATTAAAAAAGGCAGCCTATGTCATTTTACCAAACCACGAGCAATATAAAATACACCAGGTGAAATCTCAACAACTATGAATCAGTTATGAGTCGCACATATTTTTCAAACTACAGGCTGTTAAAACATAAAAATGCAATGTCACATCAGCTTAACAGGGGCTGATAGAATTTTTGATGTGATAGATGGGTGCAGAGCTCAAACTGCAAAAACTGCCTCTGGGTAAGCTGCAAGATATTTTTCAACTGAGAAATGCTTATATGTAAACATGTGACACTATGAAAAGTGACTGTAATTTTTCTTTGTAAATAAATAACTTTGAAATGTACCAAAGGTCAGAGGAAGCTTTTGGTTTCTGTAGTATGTGCCATTTTTGTAACTCCTAAAAATGTAAGTATTGTATATTTGTAAATAATCATTAAATTTTTTTACATTTTTCTGGTCTGTTCTGGAAAATACTGTACTACAGAAACTGGTAAAAGGGAGTGGAATGGGAATTCCATATGGACTTCACCTGAACATTTGCTCTTGGTGATTTATCCAGTTACTCTGTGCCTCAGTTTTCTACCTACAGTGGGTGACAGAGTGCTTCCTTTGATCACTTTAAACTTGAAATCCTTAGTGAAGGAACATGGTTCCACACACAACCACCTGCAGTAAAGTCCTGGAATACTTTACTGGGTTTCAAACTAGTGAATTTGCTTTTGTATTAACCCCTATTCTTGGTGCTGGCTGGCTGACTGTGAAATCAAATCCCCAGTTCACCAATGCTGGTGGCCCCATGGGCGTTACTTACAGTCTGTGGCTGCCTCTCCCTTTCCTGCCAGCTCCAGCTGTGGTGCAGCACAGGTTGAGTTGGATCAGCTTACTGATCTGGCTGGAAATTAACCCAGAACAAAATGTTTTCAGCTTTTCAAAGAACTTCATCATAACAACACATTTAACAGGTAACATAACATGGAATAGTGAGACTTTGTTGTGCTGTAAGGCCTGTGCTGGCAGTGTTCAAGTAGTTGGTAAGACAAGGTTTGCACGTCCATGTGACAAATAAATGTAAACCCCAAGTAGTGGCTGCTGCAAAAAACTGTATTCATCCTGAGAATGTAGTTTGATCAGTGTATCTGAGGGATATGTTTGTCTTTGTGCTGTTGTAGGGAAATCTAAACTATCAGGTAGCTTGCCAAATGCACTATTAGCCAAGAAAGTGGCAATGAAAAAAGGCTTTTACTATCAGTATTAAATGTGAGAGTTATAGAACTGGCTTTTAAGGTACTGATATACACAAGAATGTCAACTCCTGCTGAGAAAGAGAGAAGTTAGGCTTTTGCTAGGACAGTGTTCAGCTTATCAACCCTTCCCTCAGGGTATTTCTCTAGAAATAATTCAGTAAAGGAACCAGGATCATTTTTGTTTTCAAGGATAATATGGTTAATTATACTTCTGATTTGAGAGATGAGCTAACTGGAAAGGAAGGAGCTGGAGAGTAGTTTTCAGGGAAAGTTGCATTCCCTGGTATGAAAAGGTTGAAATTGGGCTAACTTAGATACATGACGTGGAGTAAAGGCTGAGCACATTACGGCTTCCCAAAGAGAGTTACAAAGAAGAAAAACCTCTACACTATCAAAAATAAACTTCCACTGGCAAGAAATTTTTGTCTTTAAAAGAGAAATATGCTGATACTGATTGGTCGGAAGCATCCAAAAGACTTAGAAACAATCTAATGAATAATAAACCAACAGCTCTACATCAACAAAAGCAGCGTCTGCCTAACAGACATTTTAAGGATGCAGCACTGGGCCCAGACAGCTGCTCTGCAGTGTGTGGGCAGCCAACATCTCCAGAGAGCAGATGAGAAGTGCAGAAGCTGCAGCCCTACTCCTTGCTCCCACGTTCTTAGCACTGAGGAAGGAAGTTGAGCAGCAGCCTCGTGACCCACAGATTTCCTAGGTTATGCTCAGCATCCTTATGCTTCCTGGTAATTCCTGGTGACCCACTGACACTGCATGTTCCTCAATCAGGCAGTCTTTTGTCTGACTGCTAGGAGCAGACAACAGATCTTCATTAGGAAAGTATCTACATCATTTTAATTAATTAATACACATGTACGCATAAGAAGTTTGGTATTTCAATAGCTGACATTTCACTATGGAGCCACATCTTCCTCCAGGCAAAAAAGACCTATGCAAATAGTAACAACAATCTTAAATACATTCTAAATTAAATTATGACTGTCATGTTTCATTATAAATTAATTGATGACTGTTTGCTTAGGCACTCATCTCCATTTCATTCAGAGCACAGTATTTTTTTGCCTGAGCAGAGAAATCAGTGGGCTTACGTTTAAATGCAGAGGGAACTCCTGTGTGTCCCCATAACTGAGTGTAAGTTTTATTCCACAGATATTGATGCATCTCACAATGAGTGCTGTTACTCACTAAAATCCAAGGATTTTCTTTTTCAAGTAAAACCCGTGGTGGATTTTTCTTTCTTTCAGGAAAGGCAGGTATGATCAGGTAAAGTACTCATTCATCATTATTCTCCTTATCTGTATCTAGAACTATGTGTTGTGGAATTTACAGAGATACATTCACACCCTTCCAGTTCATGCTGGTGACAGATCATGTTTAAAGCATTTAAGAAATTTAGTAGTATTGGGGTTTTATTGTGTTAGTTGTATCAGATTTTCAGAGAGGCCAGCACCCAGCAGCTCTTCAAATTTTAGCCCATAAAGCTAAAATTAATCTTGAGACTGCAGTTCAGGAATAGCAATGTAATCTTATACTATGTGTACCACTTATTACATCTAGACCTTTATACCCAGGGGAATAACATAGATGAATTCATTGATTATATCTTTTTAAGCCTAAAAAGAGCTACAATTTGTCAGGAAAGAATAGCTGGAAGCAACAGATAGTGACCTAAATAGTAGAATTCCAAAGATAAAATAGAAGAAAATGAACACAAATGCTTTATTGTTTGAGAGCTGCATTGTCTGCAGCACACTCCAGTGAGCCCAGTGTTTGCAGAAGAGGCCGAGGCAGATATAATCTGGAGAGTTAAAAATGACAGCCTGAGTAAGCAGCCATCAAAGATGAAGCTAGGAAGACTCTGGCAATGGGGCTGTAAATCAGAACTGCAATATTTGTTCAAAGCTCTGGTTACTACGCATGCTGGGTTGGTTTTTTTTGTCAGAATAGTCAGAAAAGTCCTGCCTCATAAAACACTTAGGGGTATATCTAATGCACTGTTCTTGTGGAACTAAAGATAAATTTCTGTGACTCCTGTCTGGCGTGGTGTCAGTAAGGACCATTAAGGGCCTGGTTCTACTCTTGCAGCAATTTCCTCAGAGCACTGGGGGTAATGGAGTGACTCAGGCAAATCAAGAATCAAGCCCATGCATTTCATTACTGTAAGCAGCTCTCGCCTTTAGCACATAAATCTAGCAAAGCAGCACTGCATTTATCACAAATTGTTATTGTTTATGTGCATTTTCAAAGTTTTTTTTGGGGAAAAAGGCTGCATTTATGCATACCTTTGAAAAGCCACACTTAACAGCCTTCATCTTGAACAATGTAGTTAACAGAGGTGAGGAGAGCACTGCAGGATTTATAGATTTCCTTTTTAATGAGGTTGTCTGCTCTTTGCAGCTCATCCTCACCAAAGGAAAAACTTGATTCAGGTTTTAACTCTGGAAAATAAGGATCCACGTAGACATGGGAATGAAGCTTTGCATGCTGCCACAGGACCCACGAGCAGAAGATGGACTGGTCCAAATATCACAGTCTCACTAAGCACAGCAATTTAGGGTTTGGGTATTCATTTTTTTGGCTAGGTGGGGTGGGATTTCTCGCATACCTAAAGCTGAGCACGTGCTTGGCGTGTTTTGCAGAACGGTGGCTGCAGAGCCAAGGGTTTAAAGCTATTTAAGCACCTGGGGAAGTTACTCATGGCAAGTGTGATTGGTGATTCACAGTGGTATGAAAAAGAGCTTGGGGAACAGCTATTTTTGAATATCCCCTTGGATACTCAGCTGCACCTTGGGTGTTAGAGACCTGCAGAAGGCTGAACCTCCATGACACAAAAATGGACATAGCGAGAGAAATTAAAATGTGTTCTCCAAGGCTTGCATAACAGTTTGGAGACATTTTAGTAGATGAAGTGTTACCAGTTCCTTCACCAAGAATGAATTGAAAGGACTTTTTTTTTTAAAAATGAGCTCTCATGTTCTACAGCAAAACACTGAAACACATGCTTAGAAATAATCACAGATCTGAATTCCTTTCTTCCTCATTGCTTCTCGTAGGCTACACTGTACCTGTCCAGGCCCAAACGTTTTTGTAAGCTCTGTTGCTGTAAATGAAGACAACATTAACCCTTATAACTATTTTGTTATTTAACTTGAACAGGTGTTAGTGATGAGGAAATGAAACTGAGTTTTATCAAATGACCGTTTTCCATATCACTTGCTCACTTTTGAGCATGCTCACTTGTGTGACTTCAGTGTAAGCTGCTCATCAGAAGTGGCAACCAAACCAGCCAAGACCTCAATTTCCAGTATAAAACATCAGAAGATCCCCAGAAGATTTTCTGTTTGTTTTCAATGCCAGATTTCCAACCAACAGTAGGAAAGCAAAAGGCGGCTGTGCTTGTCTGTGGGCTGGGGGCAAAGTCTCACAGACAGCTTCTCTACAATTTTCTGCCAGGTCACAAAGGCTGACCTGGGTCTTTCACAGAAGACACTGCTATCCAAATCTCATAGGGGCTTTTGAGAAACTCTTCAGGGCTTCCTTCCTCTCCATCCCTTGGTAACTGCAATCCCTCAGTGCCTGATGTGGTCACTAAGCATGCTCTGCAGATCAAACTGGGAATCACGTCCTGCTAAGGCTTCCATAACAACCACATTCCTGCTCCTCTATGGGAGCCCAGAGCTACCTACTAAGTTTCAAATTTACATTTACTTTCAGTTAGATCTTTAACTCAGATATTTTCTAAGGCATATGTCATCCAATCCTGACATTTCAGGATCCCAAGTTCGATGTGTTAAAGCTGTACAATCTATAAGCTGTTGATGTGGGGGGAATACTTTGGACTGCTTCTAAAGGAGGTGTGCAGGGTGAATGAGAACAGCAAGTTCATGTGTGCTACACGGCAGTCTGTGTATGTGAAATTTCTGAAAGGCTCCACATCACCAGTGAAAAATTTCTAGAGATCAAAAAAAGTTTAAATACATTACATTAGAGTGTCAAATCTTGACAATATAACACATTAAAAAGAGTCCGACCAAGTGACAGTTTCCTAACAGATAACCATGGAGACAGGAAGGAAAGTTGGAGGACAGCCTGTAGAAAGAGTTATGAAGGTGAATGGGAAGAAATTTGAAGATGGTTTAAGATAATGTCAATCAGTGCAGAACAGATAAAGACAGCCCCTTTTTCATTTTCTGGAGAAAGTCTGAGGCACCAATGAAACTCCATAAAACACCTGCTAGTTATAAAAACATCAAGCAAGCATACGCTTGGGAAAGGGAGAGATTCAAACATTCATGAAAGGGTGAGAGACATTCTTGGAAGACATGTCAGATGTATTTGTCATCTCAGCAATTCGCCTGTCCGTGTTCCAGAAAAAACACAAGCAGTTTAGTGAGCACTGAAAGTAATCAAGCCTGATTTCCTACAGACTAATTAATGGAGTTTCTAAAATATACAAGTTCCAACTGAAGCTTTTTTTGGTCGAGTCCCACAGCATGAGAATCCAGCGTGGATTCTCTAGGGGCTAATAAGAATGAATGCACACCTGAGTTCTTCTGCAGACACAGGGGTAGTTTTGAGACTTCCTCCTCCATCAGCCCACTCAGTTTCATCAAACTTCTGAAAAATACCATTATTTTTTAGGCTCTCTAAAGAGCTGACCCTTCTTTCCCCCAGCCTACTCAGTGGAATTTCCTCATCCTTTTCATTTAATGGTAGTGTTGTACCCACGATGGCTTGAGCACAGATGAAAAAAGATTACTTCTACCCTCCAAACCTGCTTAATTTTTTGTTATTCACAGGAAAAGTCTTATGGTTCACTAATTAATACGTAATTTGATGTTATTTCTGACCTAGGAGTGACAGAAGATGGGAGAGGGCCTGGGATTTCCATTCCTTGAGAAGCCTTGTGTGGGACCCTGTGCTTTTCTCCGTGCTGTTGTTGGTCAGTCACCTTCCTGCTGACTGAAGCACTGCCAGCCTGCTTGCTCTTAACAGCTGAAACAACTGGTCCTGGACTATTATATATATGTATGAATATTTTAATTAATTTTCTATACAAGAATATTTATCAGCTAAAATCAAGAAGTAAATCTATTTTAAAATGAAGCTAGCTTCAATATTTACTGCAAGTTAATGACAACTTTAGACAAGAATTTAATTACACAAAGTCAGCATGCCATATATATTGTAGGGATGTACCATGGGACCTATTGGAAAGTGTAATTTAGAGTATAACTTTTAGACTGCTCCTCAATATGAACTTAAATCAAAATATTTTCACTGATGGAGCACATTCTTCAAAACTGATTACAAAAGTAGCCACAGTACTAATGGAGGCTTACTGTGATTTTGTGTGTTATGGTATAAATGACTTGCAAGAACACTCCTGGGAAGTTATACTGGAATTTAATATCTTTAAAGCTAAAAACTGCTAGGGAAATATTTTTTCACGGGGACCTACTTTTTCCCCATCGTGTTACCTAGAAATACATCTTTCTGTAGGATGGTTTTGTATCCCTTGCAATTCACACACCACATCCAGAAAACACCTTGCAATGTTGTGCTGTGCTTTGCAGAGCCAGCCTCCCTTGAGGAGCAGACAACAGATGAGGACACCAGAGACCAAGCTTTTCCTCCCTCCTCCTCGCTGCTAGCTTTCTGCATGCTGATCTCAAGGAGGTTTACAAAGGCCAGTAATGGTTTCCTTGTTCATCATTACCCTGTTTTTCTGTGCTGTGTGGCGTGGGAGGTGTTCTGAAATGTCTGTATTTCAGGGTCTTGCCATGGAAATGGCACACAATGTTTGCAGCACAGCTGCATCCCACCACAGGGAGATGTGAATTACCTCTGTGAATACACAGAACCAGCCGAGCCATACAACTAAATTCTTATTTACACTGATCTTATTTTAGTACAATGAGTGAGAGCTGTTGCTCTGTGACAGTACCTTAGGCCTCACCTACATAAGGCTGCTGTTCAACTCTTTAACAAACTTATTTCAATGAAAGAGTGGCTGGCACTGTTCCCTGACTAAACAATCTCTAGAAGAAAAAGTAGGTAAGTCAGCAACAATGCTCCTTGGGAGGTGAGGAGCCAGGTTTATTCCAGGACTTAACTGCTTAAAGACACAGACTCAAATGAAATGGGCTATACCAAAACACAAAGGGGTTTTTTCACTACCTAATTATCCCCTGTGGCAACTTTTTAGTGGACGTAATTTGTAGATCTTCATTCAGGTAAAAACAGCAATATTGCAGATTGCTACAGCACCACCCTGTTGTAAGGTTATGCCAGGCACATGCTCAAGGATGTTCCTACTACAGAGAGGCATGCTACCTCCTAACTGCTCCAAAGGCACCTAAAGAAAGATTTACACCTACACAGTGCCCTAACAGCTCCAGAGGAACTCTTAACTAGCCAGGAGTAAATAAGGCCCATAACCAAAAACGCTGAGCAGCACATCAGTTGGTGTAAATTGTCACAGCTCCTCCACGGAGCTGGGGACATTTTACACAACCCGAGGATTTGTTCCTCTGAACGTGCAGAACGTCGACCTCCAATACATAAAATGTCCTTGAGCAGCAGGAATGTGCAAACTTTCTTTTGAGCTCAGTGGGAAACTTGTGATTTCTGACTCCAGCCCCACAGATGTGCTTCACCTTCTACTGGTCAAGGTGGGTATCTGCAGTGGTCCACCGGGTAACAGAGAGATGCCTTTTTAAGTTCCTTTCTAAGGTTATTCTATGTCTGGAAAAATTTCCTTGCAGCTGGAATTGCTCTGGGTAAGCCTCACAGATTTTCAGTGCTCTGAGATAAATGCAGTAGTGCATGGCCAAGCACTGCTGCGCTGAAGGGGTCATGAGGCTTGATTAGCCCTGATGGACTCAGAGGCCAGGAATTTGCAGTAATTAACTTGCACTTAAGCAGAATCATATAAATGTACCCAAATCAATTTTGTGATGGAGAGGGCAGGACTAGGCTCTGGCTGCCAAGTGACAGCCAGCTGGGTCTGTTGGCAGCACACAGACAGCTGCAGGGAAGCAGACAAGACCTTGTGCCATTCTGGTCACAGCCACAGTGGAGGGTTGGTGCTCACCTTCTGATTTTCTACACTGCAGAGAAGCCTTGAACTGATTCAGACTTCAAAGCCAGCTCAGAACTGAAGGTTTTCCAAAGGAAAACCTCTCATAGCACACCCTGTTGGAAGAATGGATCTAGGCAATACACGGGGTACGAGACAAGAAGGGTGAGATGGAGAGGCCATGCAGTGACCCCAAGCACTTAATTTAATCTTGTTTCCTGTAGTGGGGGAGTTTTGGTCACCATGAAGGCTGTGGCATGTGGATATATGAAAACAGGCTGTAAATCTAGATCTGGACCTTGCAATTCATTTTTCTGTAGTTCTCACCACTTAAAGCCTGCAGCTCTAGACCTTGTCCAAACTGTATCATGACCCTGACACAAAAAGAGTCACTCGCAGAACACAGGATACATTGGTCTGACTTGAAGTTCGTAAAATCAAGGGCAGTCCTGCATGAACTGGAAAATGAGTCACTTGTCTGCAGCACATCTGGACTCAAGTCAAGGCCCAGACAGCTTCTAGATCATAGAATCATCAAGGTTGGAAGAGACCTTCAAGATCATCCAGTCCAACAGCCTCCCTACACCACCAAACCACATCACCCAGTGCCACATCCAGATGCCTCTTGAACACCTCCAGGGATGGTGACTCCACCACCTCCCTGGACAACCCATTCCAGTACCCAATCACCCTGACAGGGAAGAAATTTTTCCTAATGTGCAACCTGAGATACTGATATCCAGTCATGATACTAAAGAATGCAACATTTTGCAGTGAGAGGACCATGTGGCATTACACACCTTCCCTATATCAGAGGGAATATTTCTAATAATCTCAGTGGTGTCCACACAGCAGTATTTTTTTATTTCTGCCCTGTGGAGCTTAGCTGTCACACTCCCCCAGCACTCCTTCTAGCTTGGCTGGGGGAACTTCACAGAATAAAATAAAAACCCACACAAAAAAATTCACCTCTGCTTGACCGAGAGAAAGGGAGAGCTGAAAGTTTAGAGGTGAGTTTTAATGAAAGATTTCAGGAAGCAAAAGAAGAAATTGCTCATGGATGACAACAAAGAAATGCTTCCTTGTCTGTGGAGAGGCACAGCAGAAAGTGCAAGGAGAGGAAAAAGGAGACAGAGGAAACCCGTAAAAGAGAAGAATGGGAAAAGCAGTTGGCTAAATGGAGTGGAAGATAAATGGCAATAGGACTTCAAGCAATAGATTTCACTGGGGTTTTTAATGGCTTGAATTTCCTATAACAGGTAGCAAAAAATCAAGGAAGCTGCTGGCTGGAGGAGACAAGGTGGCATTGGCAAGCAGCATTTTAGATGAAAGAGGAAGCTGGGAGGTCTTGCAGACATCGTCCATCAATGAGCATAACATTTTTAGCTTGTGTTGATGAAAAAAATAATGATTGCTATCATGGTAGGGAAGACAACCAATGGCAGGAGAAAAGATATTCTAGGAGACAGCCCAGGAGACAGCAAGTGTAACAGAACTGACAGTGGAGATGAGGACTGGAAAATCAGGAACAAGTGGGAAATAACTGGCCCTAAGAAGTCAAGCCAATAATGAAGTGGCAGCTGGATGTGCAGAAGCAGATGGTTATGAGAGCCTGGACAACATCATTACTGGCAGAAAAGGAGAGTGACTGGCAGAGAAGGGCAAGTGCATCAAGGATTCTCACATGGGTACCTCTGCGAGGCAACAGGGGGACCAAGTGGCAAAGGCACGTGCAAAAATGTAAAGGAGGTGTCAGTGAGGGTGCATCTCCAAAGCAAACTGTGAATGAGAAACAGAGAGAATTACAGAAGCCAGGTGCTGGGAGGGAGAGATTGGGAAAGAGAAGGGCAAAGATTGTTCTCAGATGGAGCCAAGTACAGAAGCTGGAGGTGCCTACTAAAAATCAGTGAGAGAGAAGCTACTTAGAAGTGGGAACAGCAACTTCTGAGAATGTAGAGACAGGAGACATGAGGAAACCAGTGGGTTGTTAAAAAGGCAGACTGAATTAAAGGAATTTCATGTTTTCAAGACAAAGTATCAAGAGCATGCTTGGAGGCAGAGGCTATCGAAAGCAGGGAGTGGTTAAAATACACAAGAACAGAAGAAGAATTGAGATGTAACAGAAAACAGAGAACTTGCACTGACCCTGGAAAGACGTTGTGATCAAGTATAAGGAGAATGAAGGGAGCTGAGGTCTGGGGAGGACAATACAAGAGGAAGCTGGAGGTCTTATCTGGGCTTATTCACTCTGTCCTTTAAACAGAGGACTAGATCCTGGCAGGGGAAGGACAAAAGGTTAGCAGAAAAACACATTTTATTAGTCATGAGCAAACACAGAGGGTTTGAAGCTCCCAGCCCAGTATGAACATCTGTATGAGAGGCAGTTCAGTCTCTGGGAGAAGTCCTGACCCTATTAAAGTCAATGACAAAACTCCTGTTGCCTTCAACAGAGCCAAAATTTCACCTTGTGTCTGTGGCCATTCCACTGAGACTTCCAACATGAATGCCAATTAGTGCCAGTTTTAAAGGTGACATTTGTGACACGGATACGTGCTCCTCTGGGAGATGAGCTAAGATTATCAAATTGAGTTTGCATAGACCAGTAAAGGTAAGTGTGACATTCCCTGTCCTAACAATCAACTGAGGCGAACAGATACATACACACACACAGAAATAGCTGAGGATTTGAATACTTCCAAAGCACACTAAAAATGGCATCATTATTGACTTAAAGAAAAATAAATAAATAACAGGGATTAGTAACTCAGCCTGGGTGTGACAGGTCTAAATGAATCAATTAGTATGTTAAAATACGTGCGTAAAATAATGTTTAATTAAAAAAAAAAACCAAAACAACCAACTTTAAAGGGTAAATTGTCTCTTATTTTAAATTGCATTAATACCAAAAAATGACCTGAGGACAGTGGATTACTGCTCAGGGGCCCTCAGATGCTAGACTTATGTGACAGCCACTATTAGCACACTCAGATTAATAGTTCAGCAGTAATTGGAACATGAAACAGAACATGTCATTTTGATTTCCTAAAATATGCACCCGAGTTGGTGCACACTGGGTGATCTGAGCTGTAAGCAGACCGGATACCACAGTACTCAAAGCAGTTACTTTTTGTTTCTTTTAATTTGCATATCGATGTCCTACATGCCTAGATCAAATCCCATGCAGATTTAATGCACTATCAATTCACCCTGCTGATAACAGTGAACCCCTCCCACTTTGTGAGCCTCTACCATACACCAATTTCACAAGTATGATGAATCTGACCTGTGGTTTGCAATACCCCTGTCCCGTTTGTGAGTGTAAATCTGGGCTAACCCAGTGCAGACAGCCTCGCTGTTGTGTTAACCCCAGTTTTATGTAGATCAGAACCTCTCCTGATGTGACTGGTTCCAATTCTCCACTCTGCTCTATTAATTTCATGTAAACATTTAATCAACATGTTTTAGACTGATATAATAATGGCTCAAAGGAGTAAGGGAAAACTACAACAATATACAAAGCACAATAATATATGTTGGGTAGTAGGCAAGCCACATTTCAGTCCCTAGGAGATTCCTGCTTCAAGGCAAATCTGTATCTCCTTCTAAGCCAGGTTCTGAATAAATACAGGATCGTATCAGGAAGTCACCACCTCTCTCATCCTCTGCGCATGTACAGACGGAGAGCTCGCCTCTGAGCAGCTGAGAGTATGCTCAGAGGAGACTGAGCCTGGCAGAGCAGCAGGGTTGCAAATCCAGCCTGAAAGTGCACTGGCAGCTCTGCGTGTGGAAGCCTGCACATCACCTGCTCACACAGTGCCTAGCCCTAGGAAACGCACTAAATCTTCTCGTGTTATACACGCCAAATGCATCAACAGCTTTAGAAGAGAGGAAGACAGACACAGATCATTTGTAACTGCTCCCATTATGTACGAGAAAAGAAAAATTAGATTGAGCAACACAGCGTAAACTCACTGCTCTTCTGCCACTGTGTGGAGTAAGGTTTGCTCAACACCTCGGTACCTTTAACGTGAGCCTGAAACAAGATGAGCAGTCGGGCTTCCTCACCCTGCATCACCCTGCCCAGACTGGCTCCGTGTGCAGCTCTCCCCTGATTTCAACCTCAGCATCCTGCAAAGATCACGGTAGAATAAACTGACTGGTTTTATAAACTGAGACAAAAGGCACGATCCCAACATCAGCTACCCCAAAGTCAGGCTCTGAATGGCCGTGCCAATGGTGGAGGCAGAAAGCTGAGAAACTGAATGGTTTTTCATCCTAAAGCTGTGGACTGGACAGGCTTCCCTTATGGAGACACCGACTTGTCCATTCCAGGAGAGGGGTGCTACGTGTGTATGTGTCAAGCCAGGAGGACATAGGTTTAATTAATCTTAAATGCCTTTGCAATTCAAGAATTGTAGCCCTGGATCAGTTCCTGTACTAACATGATTAGCAAATATTGACTTTTGAGTACAATAATAATGTGTCATCTGAAACCCTTGATAAGTAACTTAAGTACTTCCTTAGCTTGCATCTTATTAAATTAGATGAGGTACGGTTGAGACACATTACACAAAGCCATTGAAATGAGAAATCAGACCTAAAGATTTTAGCATTGATTAAGGAAAGTCAAAAGTTACAATAAAGATGAAACTCTGTGGCCCATATTCTGCTCTCCATCCGTCGCCGTGAGTACGGATCGCCTCGCTCCAGGGTTTATACTGATGCTAGGGAGCTATTCAAGATGTGATTCAGTATTTACTAACACGTGTGTGTTTTCTTTGGAGTTCTTTTCTTTCCCTTTTTGCAATACTGTAATTCTCAGAGTCGTTACAGGGGTAAACATTTGCTATTTGTGACCATCTGACATGCAATCCATCATTTGATTATGTATGATGGCCATATAATGTTAGTTTTATGGAAGGTTAACCGGCGTAGGTTTTGAGCTTTTGAAGTTAATATAAGGGAGAAAAAGAAAGGCGTCACACTTGTGTGCCTGTGAATATGGTAAGTATAACATACTCGAGTCTGTTCATAAGGTTTAGTTTAAAAATGTGTACAGCAACTCAACCAAGAAAGGAGTTAAAAGATGTGATACTCCTCAGATGCAACCTGACAAATCTTACTTTATTGATTAGTTTTCAAAGGCAGTGCACTGAGAGCACTACACTTACAATAGACTTTGGAATGAGGAGGGGAGGGGGGAGAAAAAAGCTCCAAATGTCATCAAAGCAAATGGTCTGTGAATGTTGCTTCAAAGCTAGTCATTAGTTGCCACAAAGCTTGTAAAGAGGTTTTCCTGGAGGGGAAGGTATGACAAAATGCACTTCTTGGCAAGATGACTTCTGCTTAAATAGCAGGACACATTAATTCTTGCTTGATACATAAAATTAATTAGAGGATTAACATCCTTTATGAAATTTTGCCAGAGATTTTTTCCTTTTTACCAGGAATAGACCCCAGGCCTTTTCTGTACTCTAATGAAATTGCAAATTGACTTGTGTTCAAATGATGCTTGACTAAAATGAATAATTAAAAATGTATTGCTAACAATGAGATGGGTCAGCTGATCTTTTCAAGGATTAATTCGTTTCAAAAACCATCTTTCCTATGTAACACAGCAAAGGCCAATGCCAGCACACCTTTTTTCCATGCAGTAGTTCCCCCTGAAGTCAACAGACCCATTCTGCTCCCAATTATCCAAGGTTTTATTCCAGATTCAAGCTGTTTAGAGTGGGTTTTCCTCTACGGCATTCAGAGAGGAGTTATGCCTGAAGGAGCTGAGCTGTTATTCTAGCTACAATTCAACAAGCCCAGTTCCTCTCTTTATTAGGGTCTGATCCAAACCCAAGCTGAGCTGGTGGAAGTCTCCTGGTAGGCTTCGCATCGATGCCAGAAAATTGTAAAGCCCAAATACCTCTACAGAGGTGAACAATGTAATATTGGCCTAAAATCTCTGTGACTGCTAAAGGAATTGGGATTAAATTTTTCATAGGTCAAGTGGATGAATGGAGGAAAGCTAAGACTAAAGGGATAAAGAAGACTGTGCTTGCCCATGAAACTTGTTGGGATCTGCTTCTCTCCAACATGAATAAGGGGGTTCAGGATCTAGGAAAAATGACTCAACACAAATTTTTCAGAAGCAGGTCAGGAATCTAATTCTCAGATTTTTCAAAGGTTTAAAGTGCTTCATTTCCAAAAGCACCCATGCACAGTGACTTGTTAGTTTCCATTTTCACAGGTGCCTTGAGAAATCCCACTGAATGCCATCCGTTTCTTTACGCATCTTTGAAAATTGGCTCCGAGTCCCCGTTTTCAGAAGTGACTTGCACACTGTGGCATCCAACTCTGGCCGAACGCCACACGAAGCAACATTTGGAGGCTAAGAGCAAAAAGCTGGAAAAACTGCCCTACTACTGCAATTCTATCCCTTTCAGCATTGAAGTTAGTTCATTTACTGAGGGCTGATGTGGGTATATTTGCACGGTGCTGCCCTATACTCTATAGAAGTCTTCTCGGGTACTTTGAGAACTTAACCTTTAGCTTCACATATGGTGAGACTTATGGAGGCATAAAGGTGCAAAGGGAGCTGGTGATTAGAGTTGAGGACCCAACTGGTAACTTCTCACTGAAAATCTCTTTCATTGATCCTTCCCTTTTAAAATACGAAATGTCTGAGTTACTCCCCTAGTGTGTGCAAATAAGTGTGTTTCACGTTTTAAATTCCTTAATCACCTCGTGTGTTTGTAGAAGGTCCCTTTCTGCGTGGAGGATTTTACAAAAGGAAACCTAACATTCAATTTCAGTGTTTTCTCAAAACACTTCCTAATTCTCAAACCCCTTATTTCGACTTGCCTGTTTCAGAGTTCCTGCCTCCGATGGATTTTTCAGATGTGTTTTATGTTGTGTTATGATGTTTCTAATTTGGGTGATGAAAGCTTAAAAGATACGCCTGTATGAGATTACCCAGTGGCTCTTGTGAACTAACATCGTGTCTTATTGAGTATGATCACTCTGTCATTTGCTTTGGGTACAGCAAAGCTTTCAGATGCAAGAGGAATAAGTCAGGATCCCAAGAGCCTACTGCAGAATTTGAAGGGGGGCAGAAAGACAGTTTCCTTGCCTAAGACTCGCTAGCCATGTGCAAAGAGACGATGCTCTGGAAAATGTTGTTTTTCTTTGGCTGCCCTTTAGTCAGATCTTCTCACTGCTGGCATTGTGCAGAGTCAGCTTAAAAGGTGTATTTAGCATTGAGGGATTTGGTAAATACTGCTTTATTGTGCTTCGTGCTCCCTACAGGGCATTCTGAAGAGATGAATAATAAGTGTGAACAGGAAGAGCAAGTTTCCAGTCCTGTCAAATTAATTAGAGCAGTGCAGAATGAAGTGAGGTTTGCCGTTAGGTAGGTTGAAAACAGGCAAAGGGAATCACTCAGGCATATCCAAAGATGTTACCCCACTTCTATTATTATTGTTTTCTTTTGAATCAGATATAAAATGTAGCTATGTTTTGTTAGCCACGACAAAACCTCTCTCAAATGGTGGGCATATAAATAAAACAAGCTGGATGCGCAGAGCCATCCCCCTGCTGTGGCAAAAGCAGAACTTGCCAAGCCATGACGCTGCCCTTAGAGCTGCTCTTGGAGAACGTTTCCTTACGGTTTTAAGGGAATTAGTGACACCCAAGCTCAATGGCATTTCATTCCGTGAAGACATTTTAGAGCTTGACTCAGCTCCCAGCTGTAAAACAGTCCCTCTGATTTGCCAGCCGCCTGCTTCACAATTTTCTGAGACTTGCATTTTTTCCTTACAGCAGCCCAAAAAAGCCATTCTGGGTGTCAGACTTGGGCTCTAGTTTGTGTCTTTTCCTAAGTCTTTTCAGACAGCCATCAACATAGGAGGTTAAAAAAAAAGGGTCTGATCCAAGTCCTGCTTGAGTCAGTGGAAAAGATTCCTGCTGAATGAAGTGAGGGCTGGATAAGATCAGGAGACCCTATTTTTTTCATTCCCTGCCTAGACAGGAGCGATCTCTATTGCACATTTCCCAGCTCCGGTATGAAATGACTCAAACTCCGAGGCTACTGCTTCTCCTGAAAACTACTCCCCAGACTAAACAGATCATCTGATAAGAAAATTATTCCCCCCTTTATCAAAACCCACCCTCTTTATTTCGTTCCCCTGGAAAGCCTTAATTTTCAGTTTCCCTCCGTTGTGTTTTCACATTTCTAGTGATCTAAGTACATAACCTATTCCTCCTGCACTTTGCATTTGTACATATTTAGCTGCTTTTATACTTCCTTCTAAGTTTCTCTAATTTTTGAGCATTTTATTAGCCTTCTGTGACTTCACTCTAATACATAAACCTTCTTTCTCTCACTTTCCTGCCTATGTTGTCTGCTTTACCACACTAAACTACAACAGCTATCCCCACGGACAAGAATATTTGGGTGGGATTCCTTTGATCCTTGACGTTGGTCACCCTAGGCTAACTTTCAGATGATAAGATAAAAAAAGACAGTCCCAGGGCCTAATTTATGTCATCCTAAAGCAGAGGTTTCAAACAGGTCAGGGTGTGTCCTAAAGCGCCTGTTTCTCTACTGGGAGACTTTATAAGGGAGTCTAGAAGGACTGGTGGGGCTGTGAAGACATCTCCCATCACATGAATCATGCCTTTGGAAATGTGCAACTGGGAACGTTGTTCCTAATGGCTTTGGAAGGAAACAAGCACCATGTCTAACAAAATAAAGCTGTTGTGAAAAGCTTATTCCGCTAACTTCTTATTCAAGGAGGCAAACAAAAATTAAGCATTTTTATAACCTTGGTAGCTCCCGCTCTGATGTTTCTAGAATGGAAAGTTGTGGCTGTTGCTGCTGTTTGTGTTGAAAGGTGTTACAATGAAGATGCACCAGATTTCTAAAATGAATTAACAAAGAAATTATGCTGAAACACGAACAAAATGTTTCAGCATCCCCTGCATCCCATTTTCAGTTTAGCCTTAACATTTCTTTTTCCAATTTTGGTTCACAGAGAAATCCAAACTTCTCACACTCAGCCTTCTTCAGAACTGAATCACAATCTGAGTCTGGGATTTCCAGCTAAATTGAGATAAGAGAGTTAGCTCCTGCTCTGTTCTGTTCTTCCTACACAGCCTTCCTCAATCTGTATTTTTGTTTCTCTTTTACTTCTTTTACCCTTAACAGAATCTGGGACTACTCACTTCCAATGTTGCTCCACTTTTCCTCTTTCTCTGAAGCTGCAGTGTAGATGTAGGCCTCTGATAAGCACAGCTTGTTCTCCAGCTCTCCGTGCACTGTACTTGACCATGAGGGTGTGGGGAGGAACACAGGAGATCAGGGAGAAAAACTCATCCTTACACTTTCTGGTCCAAAATTCATCTGATGTGAATCAGCACAACTCAGCTGATCACTGCTGTGTGCCTCTGAAGAGCTCAGAGCCCACCATGGTATGTGCCTGTGCCACATAAAGCCAAGGAGAAGACCTATCAGTGAGTGCTCTCTCCTTTTCAGGGTGGGTACAGTGACAGGGGAGTCAGAAACGTCAGCTCGTTGAAAGAAAACATGATGAAGAGTGCTTCAAAACCCATGACATTCCTGCAAGCAGGCTGTTACCACTTACTTTCTTTCAGCTCCCTAACTTTAATTTTTGGCAGCTGCTTTAGAGCAGCCAAGGAACTCCTGCTCTAGGATCTACAGAGGGAGGATGGTCCACAAAGGGAATAGTTTCAGCACTGGGGACAATAAGAGGTCTGGGGCCTGAGACTTAGAGGCAGACACTCCCTTCTCTTTTTGAGAGAATTTCAAAACGCTTTGGTTTTCATTCCAAATTGGAAAAAAACAGACATTTTACAATTGCAAAACCCTCCATAAAACTGAATGATCTTTCTCCCCACAGCTCCATCCGAAACAGATGGGAATTTCTTTAGTGAAGTGACCACTTAATTAAAAATATGTGATACCAAATTAATACCATTTCAGCAGGTACTGGGAAGACAAATGAAGGTTGTCCAACCTTCCCCAGGTGTCTCAGACAACTATCTGTTGCTTTTGAAGGTGCCTGCCAGCCGGTAAGTAATTGCAACGATGCTTGTCGGCTCCCAAATAGAAGAAATAAGTGAACACAAAAGAGCAAGATTTCAATTAAAGTTCATCATGTAAAACAGGCCTCATGCCTTCCCTGACCACAGAGATTAGCTTTTGTGTCTGGAATTGCATTTCATAAACCTCCTCCCTTGACATGGAACATCTGCTCCCTTTAGGACTATTGTTTTACACCCATAAATAAAACATAAAATTACATTTTTGTCACTCTTCAGGCCAGATCTTCAGCTGGCATAAATCAATGGCAAGCAGTCAACCTCGGCAGAGCTCTGCTGACTTAAACCAAATGAGGATCTGGCCCTCGATGCTTTGGTGCTGAAGAAAATAATGGGTCTGGGCAGAGTGTGTGGGACATTGTTTATCAGAGAATGTGTGTGAGACTACGTGGAGCAAGTAACCATAAAGCATGATTGATCTCTCCAGCATATTTTAACACTTTTTTTTTCAGTGTTTATTGAAACCTTTTAGGTAGTGTAGTCTTCTCAGATATCATTTTATGTTTGAAAAGCTTTCTAATTCATAATGAAAAGTTACGCGTCGCTCCAATGAACCTCTAGCTTCAATTACTCGCTGTGCAAATGGTTGGCCTGCATTTTGACCAATGTTTATGGTGCTTGGCAATTTTTCAGTAGCTACTTTACCCTGATATGATTAATTTCTTGCATAATATGAGGTTTTGCATGTGTGGAGCTGAAATAATCCTACTAGGCAGAAGAGAAATAAAAGAGCTTGTGTGTTTCGGCTTTAAAAACATTTGAAACATAACATCACAATTTGAAGCGTGCCAATGATAATACAAGTTAGCCATGGATGAAGACGACCACAAGAGACATGAAGTTCCTGATGGGATTCAGCAGCATGAAAGTCATTACTTGGCTGGTAAGGTCAGCACACTAGATCATAGCCGAGCAGCTCCAGAAGCAGGGAAACAAGAGGCAAGCCCGGAGCTCATCGTACGTGACTGCAGCAGCAGAATGGCTGCTGGTACTCACCTGCTCTCCTGAATGCCAAATCCTTCTCTACGTGCTAGTCTCCCTTTGCACCACAAGTGTGAACGTGTATTAACCACCCTGGAGTAAATGGAGGCAAAGCTTGAACAAATAAACCTTAATTTAAAAACATGTTTAGCTTTAAGCACCTGAAAAGTCTCGCTGGTGCCATACTGGAAAGCAGGGTTTGTGCTTTAGATCAGACTTTACACTGCAACATTTGGATCTATGAAACCATAAAAAGACAATTATTGCTGACAGCTTTTTTTTAAAGGGTTCAAGAAGTACAAGGTACCCAACCCCTATTGCATTCTAAAGCAGAAAGGCATTTCCACAGGACCTGGCACCCAGTTCTCTTTGGGCTCTGCAAAATGAGCAATATGGAGCATCAGCACCCAAGCTGTCTGTCTGCTTCTGCCACACCAACAGAGACATCTGCTCTGATTCAGTTCATCATTTAATGTCTTCATGTAAGCAGTGATTTGAGCTAAAATCCTGTGCTCTAAAGTCAAGAGGCTCTTCAATGGGATGTGCTCCTACATGCTGGTTCAGGGGGAACGTTATCTTCAGCAGAGGCTGCGAAGCAAATCACTGGAGGTGGCAACCTCTCAAACCACCTTAGAGAGAAGCCCTTAGGCACCTTCAAAATCCATCCAGCCTCCATATTTTCCCTTAATACAATCACACACTTGTCATCTCAATAGAAAGCACGTCTACGTTGCAAATTGCAGTACAGTGAAGAGGTACTCAGACTAGCTGTAAATGAGCTAGCCATAACTGAGCCTGCTTCTGGCAAGATAAATTAGCCCAGATGGAGCTAACACTGCCAAAGAGCAAGGTAAATTGGTCCTCTTGGTGTCCTCTGCTGCCTCATCTTGCCTTGTCCAGTCCCCACAATGGTTCATTTACAGCCAGCTTGGGCATTTCAGCATTGCCACGTGGACATGCTCAGAGCAAGACTGTTATTATTGCTGTAACACCTACAAGAGCACAGGAACTGAGCCTAAGTGCAGCAAGACCCCACTGAACTCAGCACTTATTTCTGCTTACATGGATGTACAAAATTAAACACATCTGGTGTGATAATGAACACTGAGGCATCTGGAACCCAAGAAATTACTTGATGGCCACAAAGATACACTACAGAGAAGCATTTGATGCTGGGACTTTCATAAGACTGTTGCTTTTTAACCTTTTTAAGCCAGCCTTTAGTAATACTTTCTGTTTAAAATAGAGTAAATAGGTGATAAATGTAGGATGAGTTGACCTACCCTGGGTAACTCAGTCAGTTTGGTCCTTCAAGCTCTAAAGAGACTGAATTAGCAGCATTACTTTGGGCTTAACTGTTTTTTCATATCTAAAAATCACAAAATTGTGGGTCTCAAACACTTTGCATGGTTTTGAATGAAAAAAAACTGCACTGAAAACTTAAGAACCACGTTAGAAAATCACCTGAATTAGCTGAATTCAAAACAGGTCCTGGGTATCTGAAGCAACATCTATCCCTGAGATCTGAAGCAACGTGGAACTTCACACGGACAAAAGAAATGGAAAATTGAGCAAAGATCAATCTCTACTTAAAACTTTCAGATACATTGGTAGGTGGGAGACTGCTCAGTACAGATAAATACACTGAGAGTGCCAGGGAAGTGCCTAAGTCAGGATGGCTTCTGAGAATGGGCACTGACACTGGCACAGCTACCTGGCACAAAATGCACCATTTAATGTGTATGTGCCAGCAAGACCTCTAACACCAACCCCAAATACATCACCTTAACAGAATTATGTACGATTCAGAAAAGAACTTCATCCCCTAGTGCATAATTTTACAACCAGAGAGTACAACATGAAGATACACTTTGAAACGCTGGCTGACTTATGAGATCTTCCTTGGTACCACGAAGAGTGAAGAAGCCAACTTTAAAATGCCCCAGTGCTCTCCAGCTCCCACTCAGTGTCCTGCCCTGTCTAGACTGTGCAGCAAAATGGGGCAGAGCAATCAGCACGTGATGAAACCTCCTCAAAAACGTGAATGCAGCCCTTTCTTTTTCTGTATTTACTTACAGATCAGCGTACCCCTGAAGAACTATAAACAGCTGAGAGCAAAAAATAAAGGGACCTCTGAAAAGTTTTATGTTCTCCAAACTATAAATGTCAGGTGGCAATACCAGGCAGTTTATTTTTCTGTAGAAATATATAAATTTTTTTTTTCCATGAAAATATTTTCTCTGAAAAAAAATAAAAAAGCCAGCTCGTTGCTGGCAATTTTATGAAATACATATATAAATTTGCAGTGCTACTGATGAATGCCTTTAATAAGTTGAGCTGACAATTTTTTCTTTCTCCTGCCCAAAAGAAAATAATGTGTACATTAAAAAAATGCTCCCATTTTTAGCTTTTGGCATTTTGAATGTTGTTTTTTTTTTTTCAGATGGCAGAGGGATAACAAAAAGGATCAGCCAGAAGTAATGCATCCAGAGACCTGTATAAAAATCCAGGTATGGCAAAATTTTGGTACAGTGAAGAACCCCCATGGCCTGGGTAAGTTCAGGAACAGCATTTCCCAGAGCAAGCATTACATTTTTTACCAAGGGCTGGGTGCATGATGGAGCTGAGCACGTGCACATGGCTGGGGGGCAAGGGGGCACACACAACATTTTCCAAAGGTGGGATTCCTCACTACTGTGCTCTCCCTCCCCAATTAAGGGTTGAAATGAGCGACTGGAATCCACTGTATATCCTGGGGAAATGAATGCCCTGGCTGCTTTCCAGCTCCTATTTCTCTCTTTCTACAGCAAACAAACAATAGGCCAAGTAGGATGTTGTATGTCGCCTCAGAAAAAGGAGAAAAAAAAAAGTGAAGTATTGATAAACTGAGATTAATTTTTACAAAAATGTTTATATCAAGTGCATATGCTTTGCCTCTTGGCCATTATGGAAATGTCAGGGGTTTAATTGGCAGCTGTGAATAGCAGCACCTGCAAACAGCTCAGGGCTTGTTCCTGTGGTCTGGCAACATTCTTACTTTATGCTTTAAATAAAGGCTTACTCACTGAGACAGAAATAACTGACAGTGGATGATTGATGATTGCCCATCACGCAATGGCTGACATCTACCATTCACTGAATCCATTTACAATTTCACTTCCAGATTTCATTAACAGGGCCGTGACATCCAGGAACGGGATTGATACAGATGGCAGCTCAGTTACAGAGTTCAGCTGATGCTGAGTGTACGTTAAGCATGGAAAACAGATTACTATGAGCTCCAATCTATCTCGTGTGGTACATTTTGGAAACCCTATCTGTTTACTCCAGGTAACCTTTTATAGTTCTATTTATCCTGCCTAGTTTCAAAGCAGATAGCAATTTTCCATAGTGGAGAATTTATAGTGCCATTTGCAACACACGTTTATGAAATCCTCACTCCCGTGAAATATTAAGACAAGATTTTGGCATTCTAAAGGTTCCCTCCTTGCTTAAGAAGGAAACAAAAAATGCAAGCGCATAAAATCCGTGATTTCCCTCATCACAAATATCCCCTCCTGAGCAAAATTCATGGCTCTCTCCCCAACGCACACCTGCACAGGTCTCAAACCCCAGTGGTCACGGAGCTCAGAGGGGAATCAAGATGTTTCCAGCTAGAGGGGCCAGTCCCACCCCGCTCAAAACTCCCCCTGACCTCTGCCTGGGATGGGACACGGTGTCCTGCAAATCCTTGTTTTTATCTCGAGCTCATCGGGTTTGGCACAGGCTGTTCTTCAGGAAGGCTGAGGCTCAAAATGCAATTTTTCCATTTTCATTAAGGAGCCGGGCCAAATATGGGATCTGAAGTTCAGTTTTCAACCCCCAAAAAGTCTGGAGCTGCTCAGACACAGGATTTCAGCTCACAGCTAGGGTGAGGAATGCTTCTAAAATTTCGAGCCACCTTCAGACCGAGGGCTCAGCCTTGGACACCTTTCCTTTAGTGTTCATGGGGACGTCAGTACAGGAGCAGCAGAAAGTGGCCAAGCAGCTCTTGACTCTTTAGAGAGCAGCAAGAAACCTGCAGGGCCACCCCTGAACTAAAGCACTATAAACAACCACAACTTAAACACCCATAACCACCTATTCCACACAATCATAACCAAGCCCTAAGGGAGGAGAGAAGAAATAAGCAGGGTAAAAACTAGGTGTAACATCTCATCCAAGTGAGCAAGGGTGATGCTAAATGAGTTGATGCAGCTGCTCCGGACAGCTCAGCTGCTGGAGAAGTGCACAATGTGCAACAGGTTTTCTCCACCATTATCAGATCTGGCTTTTGCTTTTCTAGCTCAGTTTGTGAAGCTTTCAGGCCTTCTCACAGAGCTCTCCCTGGGAATGTGCCTCGTCCAGGCAGTTGCTGGAGCAAAGTCGGAACGCAGGTGGGCAACCAGGGCTCCCAGGGCAGCTGCCAGGAGCTTCAAGGAGACAGTGTCTATTTTCACATCAGCCCACGACCTGCAGCAAGCCTTCAAAACCACACAGTGGGTCCTTTCTCAGCTGCTCTACCCCCTTTTTACCTTCTTGAAGTCCATGTAGCTTCAACCCCTCCTACACTGCTGCCAGCAGGGTCTTCTGACACCCAGATATGTTCCTTCTGTTCTTACAGCCCAAAGCTCGTGCAGTGGAAACTGGTGTTAACGCAGTTCTTCAGCAGGTGTGGAGACAGCCAGTTTCCAGGCTGACACTCCTAATGGCTTTCCAGAAACAGCTCTGTTTCATCTCAAACTTGCTGAGCCAAATCCATTCCTTCCGTATTTCAACCAACTTTGTACACTTAAGCCACTACTTCAACCTCTGTGCATAATTGCATGCAGTCTCCCTTGTAAAAAATTAGGTGGTTCTTTTCTTTATTATGATTATTTAAAGCAATTAAAGATGATCACACGCAAACTCTAGAATTAACGTTGTGCAAATATTTATACAGAAGCTAAACCTGAGACTTCTCCCCCCTTTCTAGGCGAAACGTGGAAGATTTGTTCCAGAAAAAACAAATACATTGTCCAGTTAACTAAAGACAGTATGAAAAGTCTTCCTTTCTACTTTATTTTAAAAAACTCTGAGGCTCTTTGTAAAGAAAACACCTTTCCTTTCTGTGTCCCTTCTCACATGTGCTGTCGCTGATGGTAACAGAGGGCAGTACAGAGGTTTGCCAAGAAATTCCCTTAAAATTGCAAAAAGCACCTTTCTATAATATGGTTAAACTCAACGATGCAAACAGGATTTTTAAAACTTGTCAAAGAGACATGAGAAATACAGCAACTGTAATGGAAACAGCTACTCACTGCTTTGGAAATGAGGACTCGGACGCATGGCACTAAGCAAGGCTCAAAAGCTAACTTTAGGCACCCCTTTTTTATTCCTGCTTCTGTAATTTTGACCCAGCCAAATGGATGTGCCCTGAATTTTCTGCTGTCTAGCACACAGCTGGAGGCAGTGGAGTATTTTTTGCCATTATTTGTAAATATCCCCTAAAAAGCAGACGAAGGAGCTCCTTCAGCCTGGCACTCAGTGCCACCTCCCTGCAGCAAAGCCTGGAAGCAGCACTTTAAAGTAAAGCATGTGTCCCAGTGCTCTGTTGAGCAGTGGCCCAAAAATGTGACAGATGCACCCCAAAGTCAGGAGGAACAGGAGTCCACTCCAATTTTAGATGTTCAAGTGCAGGCATCCAGCTCTCAGCTACTCATCAGGGCTCTCTATAGCAAGCAGACAGAAATAAGCACTCCCAGATAGTGAATCATCTCCTGCTATGAGAGGCATCTAAAGCAGGTCACATCAGCCATGCCCTTCAAGTGGATATTTCCTACCACTGACTAAATGAAACATTCAAATGATTGGCTTAGACATAGGCATCTACTTCACTGCCATCTAAAATGACACAGGATGCATCCCATGGGTAACAAAGCAGTATCTCTAGAGAAACTTTGCTCCTGTCCCAGGAGTGGAGAAGTAAGTCTACAGATCTTATTGCTTTTTGTTTGTTTTTAGTTTTTTTTTTAACTCCTGCATGATCCTGCTTCATCAGTTCCCAGGCAGGAAAGAGGTGAAACAGAAGAGTCAATACATTGAATAATATCCAGGGGATCTCTGCTCCTGCCCTGTAGTCGCGTGTAGCCTGGGGATGCCACAGTGTGGCTCGTAAAGACAGAGAAAGGCACATCCAGAAAGAAAAAGCTCAACCTGTGAGTGCTGCAAAGTAATGTCCCAGAGTTTTGACATTCACCAGGACAGGGGTTGCCTTTGCTGTGGTTGGAAGCTTTGAGCAGACCAGCAATCAAGGCAGTTAGAGCTAACCTGCTGGCTTGGCACCCTGATGGAGCTCCTGAGTGCAATAATCTCCAGGACATGAGTGATGAAGAACAGCTTGGGATAGTAATAGTTGCTACTAGCCTAGCTGGTTCCCTGAGAAAATGTCTTAGTGGACTCCTAGGTATTTTGGTTCTTCGTGACTCCGGGGTATTCTTGTCCCCAAATGTCCCTTATAACCCTAGGATAAGGGGGGAGACACAGATGCCTCCAACAGCACACGCCAAGGACTCCACTTAAACCCTAATTATTGCCTACTTTGACCTGTTCTCCGGAGGCATCGACTTTCCTGTACTGGAAATATGTGCTAGTCAGAGATTTTTATGCTTAAAACTGACTTTCCTGTACTGAATATGTGCTAGTCAGAGATTTTTATGCTTAAAACTAAGTGTCTAAATCCATAATTTGGGACAAACATACTCCCAGGGCTACTTCTGAAGGTAAAACCTTCAATGATTTTGATACACTCAGATCCTGCAAAAATGGGCACCATGGGGAAGACTATTAAAAAAAGAAAGAAAAAAAGCCCAAACTTATTTTACACCGAGACAAATGAGATGTAATAAATTAAAGCTGTATTCAATGGCAAACATGTGAAACAAACTGCTTTTTTGGCTCTACATCGCCCATCCACTGCTCTCAATCAGGCATGGATTCGGTGTAAAAAGCAGTATGCAGTTAAGTAATTAAAGATGAAATCAAAATGTGTAAAGGTCAGGCCTGCCATGCTCCCTGTGTCACTCCCTGGGTCCTGAGCTCCTCCTTTTGTACCTTCCCGCAGCATAATGGGCGATCTGGCACCAAGCACTACACACTTCATTCTTTTATGATTACCTAGCAAAATAGAAATGCTGCCTTCCCAGAGCCAAAGAGCACCTATAATTTCCACTGAAGTCAGTAGAAGCTCTGGGTATTACTTTCAATCCCTGACAGGAGGCTTTTTTTACATTTTCCATTTTAATTGTTTCACAACCCGAAGAGCTAACTGAAAAAAAGGATAAAACTGTGCAAAATAAATGGCACTGTAAATTGTGCAAAGAAATGTATTAATAGATATTGGCTAAGGTGCTACTCTCCAGACAGTGTCTCCAGTTGCCTCAGGAGTTCCAACTGGCAATTACAATTGTTTTCAGCTCTGTCCTGTATTTTCCTTTCAATAACGACGCGTCCATCCATAACATAACGAAACACAACATGATCCAAGGTAACCCCACAGAAACACAAATGTGCTTTGGATCAGATCCTTGTTATTCTATGGATGGTGAACATTTGATCTGTATTTATTGCACTTGGACTGAAGTGCACAGATGAGGACGCATCCTCAGTTGGGCAGTTAGCAGATCTTTACTTATAATTTATAACGACTATGTTCCATGAAAGTGGCTCAGTGGAGCCTACTAACCATGGCCCTTGTGTCACTCCACTCAAACAACCCCCTGTCCTCTCCTGCATGGCTGTGGTTGGGTTCTGAACAGGGTTACCCCATCCCATATCTCACAGGCACGTGGCGTGGCACTCAGTTCTTACATTGAAATGAAGGAGAAAATGGTTTTTGCAGACGCCAGGAAACATCAGAGGTCTATCAACTCTGTTTGGGATGTCCCAGGGAGAAACTCTGCTCCCTTAAGGTGGGGAACAAAGACAAGAGTGGAGAAATTTGTATTTACACTACTCAGTCTTGTAAAATAAGAGGAATCTTCCGCAGTTTGGAAAATTTAACCCCCTTTTTCTTCTAGGATAACATTTTTCTTGAAAGGAAGGGAAGCCATTCCACCTCCTCACATCCCAGCTGCTGTTTGCACAGACTGACTGTGCAGCTCCTCCATGCTGCTGATCCTCTCATGCTCTGAATCATGACATTTACTTGGACCATTGCAATGAAACCTCATCCATTTCTGGCAGATACAATGTCTGTTTTCCACGCATGAGGGCAGACAACACAGTAAGGAAAACACGGGTTCCAGAGCAGAATGCTCACGAGGTTCTTCCGGAGATGTTGAAAAGGTGGAAAAGTGTCTCAGAATTGAAAGAAGGGGGCCACCAAAATGGGTGTAAATAAAATTCTGCTGCAAGGCCATTTTTCACTGCCAACAAGGTGTGAAGAGGCCTCGGTGTTAATGAGAATCAAGACCTGAGGCAGAGCAGACAGATGTTGGCTCACAGCCCACAGATAAATCAATGGCAGGTAGCAGAGTAGAGCCTATGGTTTACCGCAACAGTGTGACTCAACTGACTTTAACACAACCATATACCCCCAGAATCTGATCCCAAAGGACACTGCACGGACAAAGTGTGGGTGGAGAACAAATCCCCAAGGGATGACAGGATCTGCTGCCATCTCCTGCCAGGTCAGCCTGGATAAGCCACCAACCACTCAAGTCAAAAGCATTCTTGCAATAGGATCCTGATGGTTTTCTCTGAATACAAACACCACCTTGTGTTTTAGCTCCTTGGGAAAGTTTTGAGATGACCTCCCTATGCCTTTACTCAGCTCTCTAAGAATGATGGTGCTGCAGATTCACGCTGGGGAGAAATTAATAGCCCTTCAGGTGAGCTGGAGGTACCCTTGAACTCTGGAAAGATGGGCTCATCACGATTTTTTAATCCACCCTGGTCATTTGTATATGGTGATGTGCAAGAGTTTCATATTTGTACTTATTTTCTTAAGAAAGAGACAGCTAAAACAGGGAAATAACAAATGCTACCGACAGGAGCCACAAAATTTATCACTCTCCCACCGAAGGCATTTAGAGAACTTTCCCTATGCAGAACATCAGCACGAGACCTCTCCTCACCATGCCTCTGCTTTAATTGTGAGTCTCAGCATCTGCACTGCAAACAGCATTTTTTTCCAGGGGTTCATAACTCAAGTTTAACAGATTTCCCTACGCTGACACATGGTTCCAGCTTGGGAGCGAGCATTTCCCTTATAAACATTTTTTTTCCCCTTTTCTTTTAAATGGTGATTTCTTTTTGGTTTTGCTTCTAATGTATGTTAAATGATTCGAGATGCTTTTTGCAGTTGTGTACGGTAACTCAAAAGCAGCTTTCATTGGAACAGTGGAATTTGGCAAGTGAACAGTCAATATTGCCCTCTAATTGCTTTTAGCGTCTTTGCAAAAATAAAAACATCATTTAAAATGGCTGAGATATTTCAATTTGAAAAGTGGCTACTGAACAGGCACCATAATGGCATGGATTTTTACTTTGCACATGTAATGCACACCTTCAGCATAATGAGATGCCTAAAATATACATCTCCAGATTAGGGCTGCACTAATCACGGAGTTTTTTTATTTTTTTTTTTCACTTCAGTGGCTGAAATGGAAAAATCAAATCTGTTTGGGTTGATTATTGAACATTTTGCCTTCCTTCTCTTTCTCCAACAAAATCCAAAACGTTTTCCTATGGGTGTAAATAGAAAGTTCCTTCTGACCCCAAAATATAATGTAACATTGCCATTTCTGGGTCAATAATGATGATAATGATGATAATGATGGTGATGATGATGATGATGATGATAATAATAATAATAATAAATTACAGAAAAAATACATTTAATAAAAAGTTGCATTAAACACCCTGTACTAAATAATCATGTCCTTCCCCTTGCTGTCCACACCCCATGTCACACTCTGAGGATGTACACCCTGCAGTTTAAACCCCTCTTCCTTTAGAAACCTTACAAATACTGACTTGGGAATGCCTTTAGTACCTGGCTACCAGCTCCCTTAAGAAGTTGTCATCCATTCAGAGTCAATCTCATTGGTTTCTTATGGCCAGTAGATGCTCATTAGCCAAAGAGGTCTTTACTTAAGTGGACTTATGAGGAGAGGCTCAGGGAGCTGGGTCTCTTTAGCTTGGAGAAAAGGAGGCTGAGGGGCGACCTCATTAATGTTTATAAATATGTAAAGGGTGAGTGTCAGGATGATGGAGCCAGGCTTTTGCCAGTAATGAGTAATGATAGGACAAGGGGCAATGGTTTTAAACTGGAGCATAGGAGGTTCCATGTAAATATCAGGAAAAACTTTTTCACTGTGAGAGTGACAGAGCACTGGAACAGGCTGCCCAGGGAGGTTGTGGAGTCTCCTTCACTGGAGATATTCAAAACCCGCCTGGATGCGTTCCTGTGCGATGTACTCTAGGTGACCCTGCTCTGGCAGGGGGGGTGGACTAGATGATCTTTCGAGGTCCCTTCCATCCCCTTAGATTCTGTGATTCTGTGATTCTGTGATTCTGTGACTTCTGAGCGTGCTCCCAAGATCTGAAGGTGCACTGGAGCCCGTGCCCTTCATCCCCTCTGGGTTATGGTCACACTGACTCTCTCTGCAGGCTAGTGAGTAATTAACAAAACCTTGCACCTCCACCAGGTTGGACAAACACAGCCTTGTACATAAGGGTACGTGGTCACCTGCTCCTGAGAGCAGCTGGAGCACAGGAAGGAGATGGGAGCATAGACACCCCTAGGTAGAGGGAGGGGATCTCTCACCTCCCAGGTAAGTGCTCTAACAGTGGGGTAACAGGGAGTGGGAACCACTGTCTCCTTTCCCTGCTGATGTTCTGGGTGGCCTTGAACAAGCACAGGCTTTGCCAACGAGTGGCAGGGGGGTGCCTGTATGTGCAATCCACCAGGTTGTGTGGACATCCATGGTCCTCCTACACGGTAACCAGAGCTTAAATACCCACAGGTGACTGGACCAGTAGATACTTGGATATCACAAGCCTCCCTACAGCATGATGTGGCTTCATGGTACTTTGAACCTCTCAAATGACCACATCAGCCTCTTGACTCTACCAAGAGATGAGTTTGAAGATTGTGAGGTTGTTCTAAATACGCTGTTTGTTTTCATTCACCATGCAGTAACAGGCAAATTGTCACCGCACTTCTGTCCTTTTCTTCTACAACTCGTGAAGATCAAAGCTTTTGTTTATGGTTGGGGTTGGGGTTTTTTTTTTTCACAAGAAGCTGGGGATGAGTCTATGTTCATGTGAATCCAGAGCCTGAGGCTTTAGAAATCATCACAGGAATCTCACTAAGCATCATGTGCTGACAGCAGTGCGAATAGCGAACATCCACTTGTCTGCTGAGATCGTGGAGTAATTCAAGACCATCAAGAACCACGACCACATTTCTCTAAAAGGCAACAAGTCAGGGCGGCCGAGCTGGGAGAAGGCTGAACAAACAGGCCTTGTTCAGACCTTTTCATCCCCGTGCTGGTGTGAGAAGCCCCTGCTGCACCTCTCGCACCCCCCCAACTTGCCTGAGTTGCAATGTGCCATTCCTCGGGCTTTCCTGACAGGTAATCCTCAGCTCCATCCATCCAGATGGAGTTAATTTGGCTGAACTGTGCTGACCCGGGTGAAGGATTTTTCAAATATAAATGGTACAAATGCAACTTTCTCTGGCAACAAAGTCATCCTATGTTAGGATTTCCACCATCTCTCCCCCAAGCCTGCCTTATAAGGAGCGCGTTCCTTCTACTGGGATTCATTCTGTCATCAATCTACGTCTTCTTTCAACATTCAAAGAAATATGGAATGAGATTACCAGGATGGATGGCCTGGTGCAGACTAGAGAACACTTCTTTTTAACAGGGATTTAAATTTGACATCAGCTAAATGTCTTGTGCCATCATGTTTCAGCTCTGTTATGTGGATTCTGGACCACGCTACCTACTTGGATGGGAATGCACTGCACTGATTTAAGGCTTCTCCCCTGGCAGTTCAGAGGGACTGAAATCCCACATCCTGCTCCAGAGCTCACTGGCTTGGCCAAGGTGGTGGCACAGGGTGTGGAAGCTCTTCCCAAGAGCACAGTTTGGCTGTGCTGCCTGCCCAAGTCAGCTGGGAAAAGAGGAATCCCAGGCAGGAAAGGAAAAGTGCTGCCTCCAGTGCCTGGGCTGGCTCCTGCGCAGCAGAGCCTGGGCTGCCTGGGCTTCTTGTCTCCTGGTGCTTCTGGGAAACAGGAATAGTGGCTTGGGTCACCCTGCTGTGAGGGGAAAACAGGACCAACAGAGCAAATGTTTCTTACCCCTGTTCTCATTTTCCATTACCTAGGAGGCTTAATGAGAAGATTAATAATATGACTTGAGAAGACTGATAATATGCTTTACCCTACCTGAAGCTGTGAAGAAAGCTCCTTCACCTCCTTACACTAAAGCCAACATGCATTGTTTTCTTTCAAAACCCTCAGATCCTTACTCTGAGCAAGTTTGTTGGTGCTGGGGCTATTTCTACTGACTCAGAGATATCACACGTTACATTCTGGCTGCTGCATTTATCTCTGAAGAAATCACTCTGGGTAGTGGGGAACTAAATGCAGATTTTAAAACAATAATCTCCTCCCCAGCGAGGAGCATACGTGTTAATTTTCACTGCTAACTATCTGCCTAATATTGCTGATCAAATCTTTGATTAAAATAACATCAGCAGCTGAGCCCGTGTGGCAGGCGAGGCACTGAGCGAGTTTGGTTCAACCTGTTGTAATAGTTTGGATTTCTTAAGTGCTTTGTCATAACACAGTACCCCAAAGAGCTGATGTTTGTTCAGCAAGGGCATGCAACATAATTCTTTTATTTCCTGCCTCTCACACCCAGTGATTGCTGGATACTAAGACATGTTTTTATTGTTTCTCAAGAATATTGAGGCAGTACCTAGAGTTTTCACATTTTCCTTGCGTGCTTTACAGGGAAAGAAAGATTCTGTGGTATCTGGAGAAAGAGATCACTGAATAGACAAAGGGAAAAAATCAGGAAAAAAAAGGCTGCCAAGGGAATAAATACTGCAGTCATTAAAAATGTGAAATGTTTTTTCAGTTATTTATAATATGCATTGCAGTAATGTGTAGCAGCTATTGCGCTATGTGCTGTGTATTCACGGAGTAACAGATCCTCGCTGTTGTAAGGAATTTGCAGTACAAAAATAAGATGGGAGAGAAAACAGGAAGAGGAAATTACCTGCCCAGCTTGGTGGCAGGGCTGGGAATTCACCAACTCATTCACGAGCTGATTCCCAAGCCAAGCTGCTGGGCCATGCAGTGTAATTCATGGGCAACCACAATATCTTGGTCTTGTTTTTGACACATAAGAGGAGAAGGTGCCTGCACAGCAAATGTCCACAGCTCCTACACAGAGATGTAGGGGGAGTGACAGCTTGAGGCTTTAACATGGCCCTGACTTGTATCAAATCTATAAACTGATGCTGTACACATACAGAATGCATGTATATAAATTCTTGCTGCTATTTTCTCAGTTCTGTAATTGGCCCAGGACAGTGGCCAACTGCCCGGACACCCTGCAGCCACCACAGTAACCAAGGGGCCTCCCAGGTAACTGAAAATCCCTGGATACAGGCAAAGGGGACAGTAAAACAACAGATAACTTGCAAACAAGATGCCTTATCACTAAAAAATATAGAATTGCAGGTAGGAGATAATAATTCTTGGGTTCCTTGCTTGCAGGGGCAATGGATCTACAGAGGTAAACTCCACAGGGTTTCCAAAAGGCTACCTGAGGGAAAGCTGGGATAGAATCTTGGTGAAGGTCTGGGTTAACAGTTGGACTTGACGATCCTAGAGGCCTTTTCCAACCAAAATGATTGGTATTGGTTTATGATTGTATCTCAAGCTCTTACACTGTTCCCGTGGAGCTGGAAATTCGGATCACAATGACATTAGCAGGTGAGGGATTCCTCAGATACAGCAACTGTCCCTGGGCAACCCCCGAACCCATATCCAATTCAGTGGCAGCTCTGAAAAATGAGGTGATAATTGGAGCTTGAAGACTGAACACAGAGCCATTTTCTTTAAAAATATTCCATCTCCCTGCCTTCTCACTCATTGCACTCCTTATTATTACTTACACTGGTAGCTTAATTCCTTCAGCTGTTAGAGAAACTGGTTCTCTGATGAAATGTAATGGCATTCAAGAAGCAATGAAGATCTCAGAGAACTGCACTCTGCAGGTATGCTTCACCACCTGCTTTTCAAGTCCATGGTGGTAATATTCCCATTATATGAAGTGTATGGGTTTATTCTCCATATGAAGGAGTAGAAATGCTCCCCTAAATCCAGCCATTTTTAATTGCTGCAGGCAGTAACAAATGCAACATGCCACAGCCTAGTCCTGCATTTATAGTGAGTGCCTACACCCCTGGGCACTCAGAGGGATTTCTTCTGCAGATATTTATATATATATATATACACACACACACACACTGCACACACACACACACATATTTATAAACACATCTAAGCATAGGACTGTATTTATGATATAAAACCATTGCTTCCTTTAACACCCAGTTCATGAATAATTTGGGAAGACCAAGGTATTTTCTTCTGCATTACAAGACTTAATTGTTTGCCTTCCTCATTTATCTTTGGCTCTGATTTGCAATTTATGCCTTTGCACAGCTTTCAGATATCCAACACTTCTTTTGTTCCTCGCCCATAACATTTAATTCCTCTCCCACTCATTATTTATCTCTGCAATTTAAAGCCATATTATTTAATGCTACAAGCTATAAAATATTTGGGGGTGCCATTTGATGCTGCACAAAATAGAACTGCATTGTCCCATGACTCCAAGTTCTTCATACGTACAGTACACACCAGTTACACAATCCTTACCACAACCATTCATTCCATATCAGTATATTGGGGTTTTTTTCAGGATATCAAACTGTACCAGCTTTGAAATACACAGAGACAGAAGTACTTTTCTTTTCTGCTGAAATGTTTGATCTTTAGTGACTTAAACTAAAAGGAAGCAGAAAAAGCTTTTGCTCAAGTAGCAACAGTGACCTCTAGTGTGTTTTTTAAATTTCTCCCATCGTATTTACACCCATTGTTCCTTTAACCTTTAGGGCATTATTTAAGAACAATTTTCCGGGTAGTATTTGGACTAATTTTCTTATTGACTCTAGTCTGTACCAGGATGTGATTCTTGGGCGATCTTCTTTTATCCTCATAATCTATGGTAAAGTAAGTGTGTCTTCATTAATGACTGTAATTATCATATATAAAGTTGTCATTTAAATGAGCAATCATCTCTCCCTCTCTCACATACACACACACAAATTGAGCTTTATTTGTAGCAGGAATTGAAATTTGGCTAAATATCGTATTTAGCTCCAAGCAGTAAACATCAGGAGCACAGATTGCATTGGTTGACAGAGTTTGTCAGCCAAGAGCACAGTTGGGTTGGGTTTTTTTTCTCCCCCTCCCTATTTCTTTCTATTTTTTTTTTGCCCATACTAGTCTATACCACGCACAGATTGGCTTTCAAATGAGGACTGTTGCAAGAACACTCCATAGTGCACACAACTGTTAAATTGGCACTGCTGTCACTGAGCCGGTGTCAGCGCTTCCAAGCTGAGCTGCTATTTTCAGGAGTTTAAAATTCAGTTACATGAGCCGTTATGTACTGGCACTTGATGCACGTGGCCCTTGAGGGAAGGAGGTTATTCTGAACCAGAGAAGCATGTGTTGGCATTACTGGGGGGATTTTTGTGCGTGTGGGTGTCTGGGCATTCGCACGCTGCAGCTTTGCAGGCCTGACCATGGAGTCCTGTTAAACTTTGGGAAATGCAAATCAAATATCTACTCACGACAGCCACTGCCCCTCCTCCTGCCACCAACATCAACGCCAGCCTTTCCTTTCAATAAAATGTTTCACAGAATCCCAGAATCCTAGGGGTTGGAAGGGACCTCGAAAGCTCATCCAGTCCACCCCCCCTGCCAGAGCAGGGTCACCTAGAGTCCATCACACAGGAACCCATCCAGGCGGGGTTTGAATGTCTCCAGCCAAGGAGACTCCACAGCCTCTCTGGGCAGCCTGGTCCAGTGCTCTGGCACTCTCACAGGAAAGAAGTTCTTCCTGAGATTCACATGGAACCTCCTGTGCTCCAGTTTGCATCCATTGCCCCTTGTCCTATCATTGGTCAGCACTGTAAAAAGCTTTGCTCCATCGTCCTGCCCCTCACCCTTTACATATTTGTAACCATGGATGAGGTCACCCCTCAGCCTCCTTGTCTCCAAGCTAAAGAGCCCCAGCTCCCTCAGCCTTTCCTCACAAAGGAGATGTTCAGCTCCCTTCATCATCTTTGTGGCTCTGTGCTGGACTCTCTCAAGCAGTTTCTCCAAGCTCTTTTGAGTTTTGAAAAGAAAAGTGAATTGTTGATGATGCTGATGGAGTCCAGCAGTCAGGATCCAAAACTCCTTGCAGGTTAAAGAGAGCAGATCCAGGGACACATTTCCAAAGCAAAGCACCCACAGGCTGTGTGTGTACTAGTGACCAGAACTCCAGACACAAAGAATAGCTGAGCCTGCTGACATCCTAGCAGGAACCTATATTCTGTACCCTGAATGATGTTTGTCACATGGGCACTGATACTTTAAAGTATGACCCTGATTTAATTCATCTTTTTGTGTCCTCATGCAGACACCTTGCCTGTAAATGCTTTGTCTGAGCCGCATTCACACTTAACCTTAAGCAAGTGATCTCAGTGCAACTATTTACATGCCCAATGGAGCATCCTCAGAGGCTCCCTGTGGCTTCTATTTCCCACCAACAGCAAAAGAGCAGCACCCATTGCTTTGTTTGAGAGGCAGGGATCCCTGTGATCTATCAAATCACCAAGATGCATGTTTTAAGAAGAGAAGATGACAAACTGGGACTCCATCTTTCAGTCATGGTGCTGAACTTTCAATTTTCTTTCCCACAAATGTGTGAACTGGGGCTGGTGATGGCCTTCATTTGATTCTCTGGCTTTTTTCAAGCAGTAACACCACCCCAATGCCATTTTTTATTTTAATTTAAGAGTGTCTGGATCCACTCAAGGCAAGGGAGAAAAAGCTTCGCTCACGTATTTAGGTGAAGAAATGAGTTTAAGAAACCCAGGAAAAAAATGCCAAGGGAATATAATGTGTAGACCCTCAATGTGCCAACTGCACTGCTGGGAGGAGGAACGTCAGAAGAACAATAAGGAATAAGAAGAACAATAATGAAAAAAGTGAAGTTGCAGAGGATGCAGATGGGTCTCACCAAGGGCTTAGACCTCTATTCCTTGCACACCTTGACTCCCACTGGCAAAAATCAGGGAGCAAAACACTGCCCTGTTTCCAGGTGGGTAGAAGTAGACACCTGAAGGCACCTGAAGTAGACAAAACACTTCCTGACACCAGGGAAATGCAAGCAGGACATCATAGCCCCAGTTTATCTGGGGAAAGGGTGGTGTTTTGTGCCTCAGGTTGATCCAAGGAAGGACAGGAGAAGGTGGTCAAAGCTAAGAACGCAAGGCTTGCCTGAATTTGGGGTGAAAGCAACATCTCCATGGCCCACCTAAACAGAGAACATCTTGCTCTCAGGCTCATCCCTCCTCTCCCACTAAACAAAGCCCTGTATCAGGCTGGACAACATTGTCTGGTGGATGCTGGTTTCTCCTAATAACAACACACAGCTCCTGGAGTTTTCAGAGCTTTTCTCCTTTCCCCCTTCCCCAGTCTGTAAACAGCATAAATTAGTAATCAAAAAGACACAGCCCTCTGAATCTTTTATGATGGTGTGAGCAGGAGAGAAATTTGCAGACCAAAGGCTCTAATAGACACATATTTGTAAAGGTCTCCTTTGTTTAAGGAGCAGAGTGAAAAGGCTGGAGGCTTGGCCCTCCCTCACCTGCTCTTTGTGAGTTAATTACGATCTGAATGAGCCGCCTGTCTCAGGGTCTTTCTGCAGGGCACTTTCTTGCACAATACCCCAGATCTACATCAATTATCTCTGAAATCCCTTTTATTACTTCATTTTAAAGTACCCACTTGTGAAAAAAAGTTATGCCGCAGCCCCAGATAACTTGAGATGCTGCTGGAGCACAGACTGAGCACGAGTCTTGATTCTTCTGGCTTTTTCCCACCTCCCAGACCCAGCAGATATATGTTCATGTACATGTGCTGTGTGCATTTATCATGTATATTGGAGTAGGCAGCTCTATAGAAGGCCTCTTGCAGCAACAGAGTGGAGGGAGCCCATGCTGCACATTAATATCCATGTGTCCAGCCTTCATTCTCCCAATATGAGAAGTTTGGAGTGACTGCTGAGACTTTGCTCTGCTTCAGCTTGAGGTCCCTCTGCCTGGTGGCTGCCTCTGGCATGTAACAGAAACCCAGGGAAAAATGGGGCCAGGGATGCAGGATCCTTTCCTAGTTACAGTGTCCTGCTTCTTAAAATCTATGGCTCCAGGATTTCCTGCCCTGGAGGTCCCACCTCCCTCATTAATAACCACTGATGGACCTCTTTTAATGAAGTTGCCTAATCCCATTATCCTATTTATTTTGAAACCGTTCATTCTTCAGGTCTCCTCAGCATCCTGTGTTGGGCAGTAGCACAATTTCATTATGTGCTGTGTGAAAAAGCACTTGGTTTTGGTCGTGTCCTGCTCTGACCATTTCTTGGTGCCTTCTCAGTTTTGCATTTCTTTCTTTCTAGGCTGAATGAGCCACAAGGCTCTGTGGGACCAGCGAAGCCCACACACAGCAGCCAGGCAGGAGACACCTGAGATCTTCCCCATCACAGCCTTGGTTACACAAAAGCATGAGCTTTGTGGAAGGAGGGGGAAAAAATGAAGCAGAGAAGTGGAAAGTAAATGAAATAGAACCTAATGTTGGTTCCCAAAGAGTCGAAGAGGGGCTTCCCTAGGTTAACAGGAATGAAGCCACCAGTGCTGGGGTCAGGTCCGCAGCACAAAGGTCAAAATGCTGGCCAAGGTGGGAGCATGTTACTGGTTTGGGGATAAGCAACAGTGGTCCTGACAGTGCTGAACAGAGCCATTCTCCCAGACACACAGGGAAGAGAAGAGGACGCCCTCCCTGCTGAGCACATGCAGCTCTGCTGCACGGGGAGTGATGCTTTCCTCAGGAACCTGGGAGAAGGTCTGGCCATGATGGCATCTGACCCGGGAGAGCCTCCCCAGCCAGCAGTCTTTTACACGTTTTAAGGGTGGGATGGAGTTTACACCTTTAGTTCATCTTCTAAAACGGACGGTCTTATTAATTTATTTTTTTTAATTGGTTCCTTTCACCACAAAAGAGGGAAGGGTTGGGGATGGGGTGAGGGAGGTTCAGTATTTCAATGGAAAGGGAATAGTGACAGAACTGGAAGTTGTCTCAATCATAAACTAAACACTGGTGTATTGAAAACTGCATTATTTTTCCTCTGTTTTTTCCCCCTCTAGTAGATAATTTGCTCCCACCCATCTGATTGCATTGCTTTGCTCAAGTTAAGTGTGATTTTTCAGAAAAAACAGACTTCAGTCACTCTCCAAGTAAGAAGAAATTGTACTGGCTGCAAAGGTATCAATATTTCATCAGGTCTTTGTTCAGCACTGGTTTTAGCTTTTCTTAATGGTGCACTTTACCAGGCAGCTTTTTCATACATCATTAAACAGCAGCTATAGCACTCGTGCCCTGGTTCTGATTTACTGTAGATAGCAATGTTTAAGATCACATTAAACACCACACATGCTCTCAGCTATTTGAGCAACATCAGAGTAATGAACAGTCAATAGTCTTACTAAATGAGTACCCTTTGGAGCTCTCGTCACTGAATCGAGTGAGTATCCTTGGTCCTCCGGTGGAGGCAACTCTAATGTGAAATAATGAATTTAGTGTCTAATCAAAACTTAGGGGTTCCTTCTCCCTTCTGACTTTCAAGAGTGAATTATATAAATGATGTAGAATAGATCTAATAATTCCAGCACCCAAATCCTGCAAGACGCTGCTGAGTAATTACCACGAGTGACTGGGACACCAGTGTCCAGCCACACACGAATGAAATCTGGGAGGGAGATGAAGGTGGAGGAGCCATTCTGGGTTTATTAGATGTTCAAACCAGAAAATCGGGTCTGAATTCACTTCCCAGCTCTGCTAGAGGCTTCAGACCACATCATCTATTTGTAACTCTGTCTCCTCTCTGCAGTGTGAGAACCTCACTGCTTCCCAATCCTAATCTGTTCTTTGCAGTGTCTGTGTAGTAACATGGGAAAAGTTTTTCACAGTAAGGGCCCAGCACCACTAAATCCTCATCACTGATGTCTAAAAATTTTGCTGTGATTAATTGCAAGTGTTCTTTTGACTAGAAGGAAATAGGAAGCAGGATAAAACACAACCAATCAGTAAATAACTTGCCAAGTTTTTCCGAACACAGAAGCCTGGCACTCAGCTCCTTGAATCCAAACATGGAGCACATTTCCACAGTTGCTGATCCACCAGCAGATTCCAAGTTCCTGGTACCCAAGTACATCTGTGGATGACCAACTTCACATTCCTATTTTATTTTTTAACTTATAATCCCTATATAGGCACGAAGAGCTGAGCGTTTGCGCTGATCTCCATAGAAACAATGCCAGGCTCTGCAAGAACAAACTGTACCATACAATACAGGCAGCAGATGCTTCAGCAAAGCTGTGCCATCAGCCTATGGGACAATAACAGAGATAATAGAATTTATGCTAAATTTAGAGGAAATTATGTTTCCTCTTCCTTGTCTGCCATTTGCAGAACCTATCACCTACTGGTAACATCATCAGCCTTTTCAAGTGCTTTACAAGTCCTTGCAAGGAAAGCACTGTATTTTTTTAATGAAAATTTCTGTTTCAGAAGAACAGCTCTGTGATGCAGCCTCAATATTTTTTACAAGTCGCTGTTCTTATTCTTAACACCATCACTCTCTTACTCGGGATGCCCCGGGGTCTTACCTAAATAACGACATGGGGTGAGGGTTGCAGTTCAAGGCTGACCATGTATCTATCATAAAGTATTTGTAAAAATTTTGTGGGAAGTGCTTTCAGTTCTAGAGAAAGAATTAAAAATCTCTGAGTTAGGCTTCCTACCCCATTTGAAAATTCCCTTCTTTGCTTTCTACCTGGTCCCAGCAGATGACAAACAGGACAGGACCTTAGTTTGATTTGTCCTTGCATGTTTGGGACCGTGGGTGCTCACAGTTCTATTAACAGCAATAATTAGCACGGGCTAATCCACAGGGACAAATCAAACGAAGGTTTTGGTTTCATTTCCTTAAACTCTAAAAACAAATAAACAACAAAAAAATCCCCTGAAATATGCTTCATCACCAGAAGGGCTCACTCTTTTGCAGGGATCTCCCAGAACCACTGTTGCCACCTGCAAGCTATGGCTTCTGGCATGCAGAACACGGATTCTGAATTCCCTTGGCTCATGTGGCCGTGCAATTCTATGGAAAAAAACACAAAAGGTTTCCTAACCTTCACTGGTAGGAAGGTTCCCATTTCCTTCATCCTAACATATAAATCCATATTTGCTCTTCATTTGACAAGGGCTTATATATCCTTACAGGACTAGCCAAGGTTCTACATATCTCATCCTGCTCAGCAATCCCAACTGTACACAGGGCTTCAAGTTTCAGATCCATCAAGCTGTCACTCCTGGTAGCCTCATGTAGAGAGGTTTTGGCTCAGGTTTGATGTTTATGAGCAAGATTAAATCAGTGCTAACACCGGGTTCACATTTAATTCTTTACAATAGCCATGATCTTACAAGATCTTTACCCCAGCAAGACAAGATCTCTGGGAGATGAGCTCCTCTCATGAGGCTTCCAAGGTCTGTAGTGGTGGAAATCTCCTAAGAACATCCTGATGATTTATACCATCTTATAAATATAGGACAGAGCACAAAGGATTCTGGTTTTCTCTACAAACCTAAAATTCCTACCCCAGAAAATGCAGGGAAGTACTGGATTTGGGGGGGCCAGACCCATTCCCCATTCTAAGGTACCAATGCTTTCCTAGAAACCATGATGGATTAGCAGGATACAGCACAATTTTTACTTTATTGGCTATGAAAGATTGTATGAGATTTAATATTCCTTTTTATTATTGGTTGTAAAATGTTGTTCAAAAACTTAATAAAAAGCAAAATCAAAAAAAAAAAAAAGCAAAGGTAATTCTGATCCAAGTTCATCCAAAGCCTGAGCCACATCTGGGAGGTTACTGCAAACACTTTACAGCAATATACATTCAGTTATTCCAGTTTTAAAGGAATTGCATTCCATTATGTTTTCACCTTCTCTGTTTTCTTCCTGTCAGGGCTCTAGTGAACAAGTTTGCTGGCATCAGTGTGCTCAGAGGCAGTGACCCCTCGTGAAGTGCTCAAGGACTCTGTTAGAAAGCATTTTAAGTACTTTTGCCATGAATATTCGAACTAGACGCCTGCTCCTAGATGCTACCTTTATCTTGCCAGAGAGAAGTGATGCTCCCCAGCCTGTTTGGCCACTCAAAACTAAATATTAGACCTCGGGCATGTGGCACATGCAGGGAACAGCTCGCTCATTCCTCGGGGAGTGGAATCACTCAGAAGAGCCACAGTGGCAACTTTTGCCTGCCCCTGCCATGCCACGCTGCCACAAATGGGAATGATCACTCCCGGCACCTGTGGAAATGGATCAAACCTTCAGGAGTGAGAAACAAAGAGGCAGAACACATAAATGGTTTATGCCTAAGCAAAAGCCAAGCTGAGGCACGTGTGGCAACATCTGCAGGAGGCTGAGCCACCGTGCAGACTGGCACCAGCTGCTGGTGCCACTGGAAATGCAACTGCTTGAGAGAGTCCAGCGCAGAGCCACGAAGATGATGAAGGGAGTGGAACATCTCCCTTGTGAGGAAAGGCTGAGGGAGCTGGGGCTCTTTAGCTTGGAGATAAGGAGACTGAGGGGGGACCTCATCCATGGTTACAAATATGTAAAGGGTGAGGGGCAGGACGATGGAGCCAAGCTTTTTACAGTGCTGACCAATGATAGGACAAGGGGCAATGGATGCAAACTGGAGCACAGGAGGTTCCATGTGAATCTCAGGAAGAACTTCTTTCCTGTGAGAGTGCCAGAGCACTGGACCAGGCTGCCCAGAGAGGTTGTGGAGTCTCCTTGGCTGGAGACATTCAAACCCCGCCTGGATGCGTTCCTGTGTGATGGACTCTAGGTGATCCTGCTCTGGCAGGGGGGTTGGACTGGGTGATCCTTTGAGGTCCCTTCCAACTCCTAGGATTCTGGGATTCTGAAGGTGCACTCACTGATGGAAAGCCCTGTCCCTGCTCTACAGGAGCCCAAGGAGGGGTCAGGCTCACGTAGCTGTGACTCACGCAGCCGAGCGAGTATCCCTGAAGAACTCAGAGTCACACCTGAAACCTTTCAGGGCACTCCAGCTTCTTGCCAGATTGCCCAGAGAGAGGAAATAACGTCCTGCACGTGCTCAGGTGGCAAGAGCTGAGCGTACACGCGTAGGGAGGGAGGGACTTCGAAGGAGAAGGGCATTTAAATGCTGTTTGGCTAATGATCTACACCTCTGTGCTGCAGGTTCATGGACCTCATTTTTGGGTCCTGCTGTCCAAACCAGTGTTTTCACTTTGCATGGTCTGGGCTAGAATATTGGCTTTGAAGAAGCTACCATAAACACCACAGAAAATGTCAAAGTAAAGGCTGTTCTGGTTGAATCCAGTCCCTTCCCAGCACAGGTCAGACCAACCTGAGAAGCCAGCTACACTGTGCTGGCTACAAGGAAGCTCCCTGGAACTTGCTTGATAAATGAAGACAGAAACTTCTCCACTCCCTAAACAGTTGTCATTCGGGGCTATTTAGGGAATGGAGAGGTTTCTGTCTTTGTGATGAATTATTTTAGAGAGGGATGGGTGAGAAGGAAAGACGCAGGTATGCCAATAGCTGGGTGCTAGCTTAAGAATCTTTTAAATGGAGAGCATCCACTGCTACCACATCCATCACACTTAGGCTTTCAAAGCACCTAAACAAGGCTGCTGCTCTGATCAGCCCTCTGGGCAAGCCTTTCTCTTTCTGCCCTTTGACTGCACAGAGCCCTTCTTGCACCATAAGAGGGATAAAAGCTGGCTAACAGTCTGGAAAATACAGCTCCAGCTTAGTTAGTGCTGTATCTCTTCCATCAGCTGGACAGATCAAACAGATATTGCCGGACAAGTGATTTCTGTTAGCAAAGAGAGTTTAATGCAGGTTCGCATCCCTCCTCCTTTATCCTTAGATAAATGGCATGACAGAAGGCAAAATTGCTTCCTGTCCTCCAAGAAAACCTAATGGGAGGAAAAAAATCGAATATGTTCATATCATTGCCAATAGCTGTATTAACTTCAGTTGCAGCAATATGTTCTGGATGAAAGGGACAAGAGATAAAAGTAAGCGGATATATCACCCCTCCATCTCACGCCAGATGGGCAGAGCCTTTCCTCAACATGTTCTGCTGAAAGGAGCAACCTCAGTGAAGAGCAGGGGTCTGATTCACCTTGCCACGTCTGAGTGCCTACAATGTAGATTTAACCTCTGAGAGAGCTGAGGAGCCTCACTTCATATCCACAGGGCACCTCATCCCAAAGCAGACGTCTGTATGGGGTCAGACTGACCTCAGATGATTCTGCCTTGCTTCCTTGGCTAGGCAAGAAGTCCAGAAACAACATATATATATATATGGACTTGAACAACAAGCGTGCCCCAAGGTACATGAGATGAATGCTATTACAGGTATTATTCAGGTATGGAACTAATGCTCAGAGATTAACCTGTGGATTTGGAGTACTGTAATTTGTCACCATTATCTCAAAAGACAGAACACCGAAGAAATATCCCACATTTTTTTACTCCTAAAATAGAAATCAAAAAGAACGTCTTCCCACACTTTGCTAGGTTGGCTTCTGTTCTCTCTTACATCTAGATGGGCCAGAAATAACTTCTTTTTCTCATGGTGCCTAATTAACCTTTCCTATGGTACCACTGCTTTCCATGGTGTCAACCAAGGAGTGAAAATGGCTCCTGATGTTCTGACACTCCACGTTAGACCCAGAGGTGGCCAAGAAATGCAAACAGACATAAAAAGAGTTTATAACATAATTGCAACTGTATTCTCAGATGACAGTTTTCTAGCTCGTGGCTGAAATGGGCTGACATGCTATACCACTATCTTCCAGCATGGAAAGCCAGGGCAAAACAGCACAACCTGAGCTGTTAGATTGTTTTCTCTCTCCTCTTTAAATTCTAAATGTTCCTATCTTGCATTTCTCAAGTCCATTTTCACCATGTCAGCCATCCCCCTTGCAGACAGATTTCATTTTTCTGTTCTTAGAAGAAAAACAACTGCCCAGTTTTCCCCCAAATTAATCCCAGGGGTTATTTCTGGATTTTGTGGATTAACCCCAGGGGTTGTTTGTGTCCAGTGACTTCCTGCTAAAAATGAAAGTGTTTTGCAAGCTTGGACAACGATTGCTAAAAGGGGCCAGATTCACCTTGGCATTGCTCTGTTTCCACGCTGCCATAACGGCACTTTAATCAACAAGCAGAACTGGCATAAAGCAGCCATGCATCAGGCCCATCATACAGAGTACACCCACTTAATCAGGTAATCAACTTAATCAGGACACTTCCCAAGGAACCAAATTAAGCCTAATGACACCAAGTGGCAAGGACTGCTGCTTAATTGGGGCAGTAATTCTGCTTATGGTAATTGGGATGCCTGCAGGTGATTAAATGGTACTGAGCTAAGAAGAGACAATCTCCGTGATGCTCAGAGACTGGCAGTGATTTATCTCTCCTCAAAAGCTGCTGTCAACACTGGATCAGCAAAACAAAACTTTTATAATCCTCTCGTTTGAATAGAGCATTTCAAGATGGAAACAGCAATGTAGAAGGGAAAAAACCCTATTGATTCCTTAGGTTGAATCAGACACTGGGGCTGGCACCAAAAACCCACTACAGAACTACAAAAGAAGCAAAACAAACCAAATAAATGCCAAGAGGTTTTTGTTTGAGGGAGAAGGAACTTTCAGGCATTAAATGCCACCTTCTGCCAGCCTTTCCGAACATAGAATCATAGAATCATTATGGTTGGAAGGGTCCTCCAGGGTCATCAAGTCCAACCTTTATCCCATCATATTCCTAACCATTGGACCATCAGACCATGCAGAGCATTAGACATGCCCGGAGCTGATGTTTCATGGCACAGAGAAATGGAATCGCTCGGACTTGGGGAAAGCCAGGACTTCTTACAGGTAAGGAGACACGTGTCCAGAGCAAAGGAGGGGCCACAGAACTGCTTCCCATGGTTTCCCACCCAATTTCACAGCACAGAAATGAACGATTTGCAAAGTACAAAACAAAAAAAAAGGTAGCCAAAACCTGCAATTTGAAAATACTTCTTGTAAAAATGACATATTTTAACATCACTAATGGCTATCCAGAGTAGGCGTGAGATGGTCTAAAGTTAAAACCTGTCCTTCCTCCAAAATAGCTGGTCAAAATCTTGAAGTTCTTCTGGAACAAAGTCACTGACACGACAGCAGCCTCCAGAGTCATCAGGCAAGGCATGGAGGAGCAATGTTTTCAGAGTCCAGACTTCAGTGACTGTTTTAAAGTGCCTTTTGCTTTCCAGTGGCTGCTTTGGACCACGCAATTAGTCAAAATGCAGTCTTGCAGAGCACTCCATTGAGAAAAATATGGGGATGAAGTGCAGGTTTTTTACACAGATTGCTTGCAAAAATGGAGAACATTTTGGTTTCGTTCACTTTTCCTCATTCTCTCTTGTCATGTTTGCCTAGCACAGATTTACAGTATGTCCATGACTCCTTTCTACACTGTTTGACATTGAGACGCATCCCTGCTACTTCTCCAGCTCACCCACCTGAAGCAGTGGACATCAATGCTCCTCAGCATCACATACTTGGAGAACATTGCTGCACCAAGAGCTGTGTGTCCCTGCAGCCATCATGAGCAAAGGACACTCCTTAAGATTTACCCAAGTGAAGAATAACCTACCTTGATTTTTTTACTTTAGAGCAAAGAAAAGCCAATTCAAACTAAGATTCCCACCCCTGTCTCTCCAAAATACATGTACAAAAAAGGAGAGTTTGGGGTATGAGGTTTTGGAGATAAAAAGCTCCAAAAGAAGCCTGGGACTCTGCACTAATTTTGCCTTTGACAGCTGAGACCTCCTTGTAACCAGAGTTCACCAGAGTGCTGGAACCAAGGAGCCACATGAAGGATGCTTCATGATAAGCCCATGTGAATTTGTTACCTGGTTATCATGGCAACCTCCACTGCTGCACCTACCCAGGGAAATCCTCGTGCTGCATTAATCATACCCAACAACTGCCTGGTTGCTGTGGCTTCACGGTGTCCCTCCTATGCAACTCTTCACTCTTCTTTCAGAAAGGCAGATTTGTCTCCTGCTATTTGGCTACTTTTTTTCTGGGCTTTGCTATGTCCTTCTTTCACCACGTACTTCATGATTCAATATAGACCTCTCTGTTTTCAGGTGGGCTGCTCCTTACATGACACTCACTACTGAATATTATAAAGGATAACTCAGTCTTACCTCCATGAGCATTTAATCTACTTGTTCCTGATTTATTGCCTTGTCATCTCATTAGCTTCATTAGAGGAACAAAACAAGTGTGTGTGCAGTATGAGAGCAGAGGGGAAATTCACATTCCTTTTAGCCTTTATCCAGCTGCAGAATTTCCCCGAGAAGGGCCATCAAAAGAAAAGCTAGGAGAACGAAGCCCTAAAAGGTGAATTCTTGAGTCTCTAGACACCTCCAAATCATGGAATCATTAAGGTTGGAAGAGCCCTTCAAGCTCATCCAGTCCAACCCCCACCTCCATCCCCACTGACCCACAGCACCCAGTGCCACATCCAGACACCTCTTGAACACCTCCAGGGACGGGGACTCCACCACCTCCCTGGGCAACCCATTCCCACCCCCAATCACCCTCCCAGGGAAGGAATTGTCCCTGATGTCCAACCTGAATCTCCCCTGCTGCAATTTAAAGCCGTTTCCTCTCGTCCTTTCACCATGCGCACAGCAGAAGAGACCGACCCCCACCTCACTCCAACCTCCTTTCAGGGAGTTGTAGAGAGCAACGAGATCCCCCCTGAGCCTCCTCTTCTCCAGACTGAACACCCCCAGCTCCCTTAGCCGTTCCCCATCAGACATTTTCCAGTCCCTTCCCCAGCTTTGTTGCCCTTCTCTGGACACACTCCAGCCCCTCAATGTCTTTTTTGAAGCGAGGGGCCCAAAACTGAGATCTCTGTCCATTTGTGCTCCTCAGACCCAGCCTACCCACACGAGGGTCCCCAGGTGATGCCCACACTTCCAAACCTACAGCATTCGTGCTTCACGCTTCCTCCTGAGCACTGCAGAAGGGATTTCCCCATCATTCCCTGCTGGTTCCACCAGGCTTCAGAAGCAGTCAGAAATGCAAAGGTTGGTTATTCTCAACTCAAATCTCCCAGTGTGGTGGGAGAGGCTGAGAGCACCACTGCAGTTGTGTTTGCTGGGAGATGCAATCTGCCACGTCAACTCCTCGGCTTGGTGCTCCTGCTCCCTCTCCTGCTTTTCCCTGCTTTGCATCACATCCAATGAAGCCCAACTTGCTGGTGAGCCCAGCACCATGACCCCCTCCCCATTAGCGCTTACAAAATAGGATAAATAAATTCTAATAACTCTATCTTCAAACCAACCCCATCGCGTTGCTTAACCGAGTGCGTACCCAGTCCTTTGTACACATATTTGTACAAAATGTTGCCTGTAATTTTAAAGATGCTTGCCTCGGGGAGGTTTCGTTTTTCCATTGAAGTCCCCTTGATTTACTGTACGCAATATGTTACAGCTTCCTTATTTGCTCCTTTGGGACAGTTACTGACAGTAAATCTCTATTAAAATATTCTTCCATATGGTTGCATGAAAATTTTATTGCAGTGAGCCCGAGGCTGAAGGTCACAGCTGAGTAGCTGCAGTTAAGTATTGCAGTCTATGGACTCTGAGGTACATCTGTTCGGGGAGCTGGAGCAAAATTAGAATTTTACTGTCAATAGCAGTTCTCCAAAACCAGTTCCATTTGTTTACTGTCGCAAGGCAGTACTCACCATACACACGTTACAGGCCATCGTGGTTACATGATTTAAGTTCTTCAGCTCTGATCCAAAAATTACAGAACCTGGAGGTCACTAGAGAGGGTCCCTAATGTATATTTCATTTACCAGGCATGAAAATTTCATTTTCTCTCACGTGATTTGACTATTGCTTGCTTACATGCTTTCTGGCATGGGCTTCCCCATTCATTGAAAGCTTTTCTGGGCAGTGGATCACACCAACTTTACAAATGATACAAAAGTATGATTTTTAATTGACTACTTGCAAGCCAACGGCCAGCTACAGGAACACCACTGGTGTTCACACAACGGTGACCATTGCCTGGGTCGAGAAAACCCCAGTAACGTTGGCTGGCCGTGTGGTTGGGATGTGTCACTCTCCTGGTGGGGAGGTCAGGCTCCTGCTGTAGAAATGCCCAGGGTCTGTACAACTTGGAAAGCTGTTTGAAAACAACGTGGAGGAGCACAGAGTCTCAGAGTGTTAGATTGCTCTAAACACTACATTCAGCAATTGCCGCCAGGGTCAGCCAAATGTTAATCTACTGCTTGTATTTGTTTGAAATGAAAAAGGAAACATCCAGGCACATTTCTGAGCCCATCTTGTTTAGCAATATGACATCTATCAGAACGGCTCCGAGCCGAGCCAGGCTTTTCCAATACGTGGAGTAATTTGGGATTTCTAAAGGAGAAATCAAACCTACAAATGCATCTGTGATTTTAACCCACGTTAACAGTGGTTTTTAAAAGGTTACAGCACCCAGTTTGATGGCATCGTGGAAAACTGCCAGCCGAGAGATCTGAGAGGTCAGGAATGGAGTGAATTCTTGAGACACTCAAGCCCGTTAGAGAAATGCAGTCATTTGGAGAACAATCAGCAGAGCTGCAGACCCCCCGGAGACCCGGGCTCGAGAAGGGGATCTCACTTGGTAGTGCTTGTCCTGACCTTCTGGGAGAAAGGCAATTTTCTGAATGCTGCCACTAGACGGAAGACCTGGCAGAGGAGCAGGTGGGGAAAGTGTGATTCATACTGTCTATTCCCAAATGGGAATCTCCAACGGAACTTGGAGCACAGTTGCAAAGCATATTCTTGAACGAGGAGATGTGCTACCACCTTGCTATGTGCCAAAGTGGCCATTTTCTGAAGCAAAAGATGACCCACACCGCATGCTCGGCATCAGCCTGAGCACACAACGGCACAGTCTGTCTGGATGCCAGGATACCTTGGAAGCCTACAGGATTGTTTTTAACAACAGCTATTTCTAGATGGATGTCCGTGCAAGAATGTACTTCCACTGCAAGCACAACATCTAAACCAGGAATGGCTCATTTGGCAAATGTTAAATAGCTAGAATTTCAATTTCCAACCTCCCTATTAATTGCTCTCTTAAAATCCTGTACAAGTTAACCAATTGTTAGCTCTCCACCATGAGCAAAAGACATTTCCACACCCAGAATACACATAATGGTACATGGGCAAGTCGTCTCCCTTTTGGTGGCCAAGATATAAGGCATGAAGAGTGGTTTGGCTTGATGCCTCAGCAACCTGCAGATGAAGATCCCTTTGGAATTGGTGATCATCTCTCTGATAGTACACGATTGGGCTGTCATACTGACAACAACAAGCTTCAATCTAAAGCAAGTGATGAGTTCTGAGCTGGGAAGGTGCTGTCTTTAAGCAACTGCCTGGCTACCAGGTATTGGTTCATTATTTCAATGATACAGAAATATATCTTGCAGTGAGGGCATCTATCAGGGTTTTACAGGTGAGAGTTGATACTAATTAGATGTTTTGGTACTCAAAGGCTTAATTAGTTCACTTGAATCTTATTTTTCACAGTAGGGCAGACATAAACTTGCCATAATATTTTACCAAAAGAGACAAGTACTATGAGGAAGTGAAACAAATTCCCCCCTGCTCCCTCCCACGCCCTGCCAAGCCGATAAAAATGGTATTAGGTCATTAAATGTAGAAATAAAAATAGGAGGGAGACATAATGATAAACTGTAACAAAGTTAAACAGCTGGCAGACTCCTTGGTGAATTTGCCACCTGATGACTTGCACTAAGACACAGGCAATGCCCCCAGCTCCCTGATCAGACTGCAGCCCCTGGTATGCACCCAGCATCACCTCCCGTTCAGTCACTGGCTCCCTTGCTATAAGGACAGAAAGCATCCATTTCATACGTGTGCATCTGGGGGGAAAAAATACAGGAACAATTTACAGTCCTCTAAAAAACCCACAGTAATGCAAGGTTAATGCTCTTGGATGAATCCTGGTTAATTTGCAGATCGGGGCTGGCCTCACAAGCACCGGTCTCATCCAAAAGACATAAAGGCTTTGCTTCCCTTAGCTTGAGAGGAATGTGTTTCAAGTTTGGGTTTTGAAATACAGGAATTGGTATCAGAAAAGGTCCCTTCTCACCAAGTTCCAGCACAGGGTAAGGAAAAAGAAGCTCATAAAGGAAAGGAGGGGAGCTGACGGGAGAGCCAGTGTGATCACCACCTGATCTCCCACTGCCAACCGAAATTCCACCTCCATTTGTTGTTCACAATAAATATCAGCACATCCAGAGCCAAAGCCATCCTCGCCCTGGACACTGGCTGTGTTCCCAAGACTTCACGTCCCCTCAGCACCACGTGCAGAACGTGCACAGTGGTCTCGACCCTGCCAGGCTGCCTGCACACAGGCACCTGTGCTGTCCCCAGGACTTCTCACAGCAGAGCACACCCTTAAACACTTCGAGGCTCGGATGTGGTTGATGTCTGTTCCTCCCTCGCTGCCTCCATCTCTACACCAATATAAATAAGTGTATATATATATGTGTGTGTAAGTTTTGGCATGAACTATGAGTCAATCCTGCTCTTTGCAGGATTTTCACACTGGCTCAGCACAAAGGTCCATGTTCTCACTGATGCACATGCCTACTGACCCACTCCATTCTCACTGCACCCACGGACCTTTGGACACAGAACGGTGGCACAGGGAGCCAGCCTTGGGGAGGGGGAGAAGCATCCTTTCTGAAATCCATCCTTTTTGAAAATCATCTGCTTCATTAGGAATTGTCTTTCACTATTCCAAGTGTGTTCTGATGAAGAGGGATGGTTCCTCCTTTACCATTCGTATTTGCTATATTAATGATGACAACTTCTCACAGACCAGCGGAGCGAGGAGCTCTGTTAAGCACCAGCAAACACCAACTAACAGCTTTGTACCCTTCTTCCAAGTCCCCACCCTCCACAGAAATAACATTAAAACCTTCTCAGAAAACACAGTTTGCCTCTCTACAGACTTTTTTTCTTTAAGACTAAGCCTGTGCTTCTCTTTCTCGGGACCTGCAGCTGGGAGAAGAGCTCAGCTCCAGCCAGCTTGTGCAGCAGAGCTGGGGTCTGCCCAACCAGTGGGACAACCCCACTCTTGAACTGCTCTTGGTTTCCACCTCTGAATCAGTTTCTTCCCCTGATGCAAACACTTGGCGAATCCTCCTTTTTTACCTTATGTTCCTTCACATCCACTTCCCTGTTGCCTAAATCTTATTTTTTGCAACACTGATCACCGGAATATGCCCTATTTATTCTTCTGCAAAGTCCCTTTCCCCCCCACATTGTTTCAAAATTTCTCTGCTGCTCATTATCAGGCCTCATTGCCTCTAATACCTTGTTCCTGACCCTTGCCCTGGCTCAGCTGTTTTCTCCTTTCCCATTCCTCACTTTCCTTCTCCACTTGCTCCCTTTTACCCCCCTTGACTGCCCAGGTCACCCTTTCCTCCCCAAACTGGGGCACCTTCCCCCTCACCCAGACGTCCTCCCATGAGCACAGAATCCAGACAGCAGCAGAGGGGGCTCATACATGTGTATCAAAGCTTGATGCACATAAATAAAAGCAAATTGGTGACTATTTTCTCAGTATCTATTAAACACAGCTTAAACTGCCCTGGACATATTTAGGCTGGAAATTAGAAGAAGGTTTATAACCACGAGAAGAAAGACAGCCTCTCAGTAGGAGTAGTGAGGGCAAGAAACCTAAATGGTTTCAAGATGGAACCAGATAAGTGCTTGAAAGCCATCGTATGATGTGGTTGCCTTCAGCAGCAGGGGACAGGACTTGATGACTTCGGAAGTTCCTTTCAGTCTTAATTCTTATCTTCCTGTGTGGGCCAAATGTCACCCACAGCGGCCTGCGGATGAGCCCCACGGAGAGGAGGCACAGCCAAGGGGGCCACAGGCCTCTGCAGGCACCCTCCCAGTCCCAGCACATGGTTCCTATGCAAACTGGGGTGCAAAGGGAACTGGTGAGACCCCAGTACCATCCTCAAGTGCTCCAAAGCACGTTTCAAAAGGATGACAAAGTGCCTGGGCTGCTCAGATGTGAACATAAGGTGCTGTAATGCCCCCACTGCTCTTCCTCCACACAGAAGAAGACAGCAGCCAGGATATTTTTTCCTATTTCTGAAGATCTGCCTGCCTTTGGCTGGGAAAATCCAGGCTCTGCAGCAGCCAAGGGATATCTGCTCTGTGTATGAGGTTTCAGAGGAACTGACACACTGAACTGCAGAGTAAAATTAAGCTAAAACCCAAAATCCAGCATCATCCACTGGGTCCAGTCACATCTTTACTTGTCCAGTGGCCACAGAATGAGGGCTCACAGCAACAGCCTGAGATGAGCTCATGATTAACTCTACCCAAGCCAGAGGAGCTCAAGGAGGTTCCTCCTCTCAGCTGAGCTGCCCCTGCCACCAGTCCCCACCACAAGCTTAAACCTTTGCCAGAAGGTTGATTTTAGCATCTTCAGCAGGAGAAATACAAGCTGATAGCTCTTGCCTTGCACGGAGGTGGGCTACCAGCACACACAGACCTGCTCCCAGCAGCTCCACCGCTGTGAGGGAAGTGACCTGTTGAGGTGCTTCAGCTCACCTGCCCAAAACTGCTTCAAGTGTTAGGAGCTCGGGGGTGCCATGGTCAGCAGTGATGCTTGGAGGTTGGCTTGGTATCTGCGAGTCTTCCAAGACCTCCAAACACCACCCGCCCAGCCCTGTCAGACCAGCTCTGCCCGTCATTTATTATTTGCTCCTTTGCCTGCAGCTCCTTTTGAAGCTTTAAAAGCTTTTGGTTTTGATAGTATAAGGATATTTGTGCCTCGCCTGTGGAAACGTCAGGCCCTGTATTGTTCAGTCCGCAATAAAATATGGGTTTCAGTTTGATTTATGGCTCTCAGTTTACTTTGCCTTAAGTTGGCAGCTTTTCATGGTTTGGATTTTGCTGATGGCTTTACAGTTCCTCTTTCTGTATTATGGCAGCCACTTTTATGTTTGTTATTCCAACTCCAGGACTATATTCAAAACGACTAGGAGTTGTAATGGTTGAAATCTGATTATTTACAGCAATGCCTCTACTTGTGAAGGCATTTCCAGTAGAAGTTGTCTGCAAGCAGACACATGGACTCAATCGAAGACATGTTTTTAAAGTTACTTGTCAGAAGAATGAATCCTTCTGGCCACTTCGGAGCTTTTAAGGGTTTGCTTTTTTACAGTCAAATGATATTTAATCCAAAACACAAAAAAAAATGCAACACTGATCAGGTTTCAAAATGCAAACCTGCTATGTGAGCTGGCCCAGGGTGGGAGGGCAGTGTAGGTAGACCTGTCACCCACACCACCCAGCACCATCTTCTGCCTCCCCCTCCTGCAGCTGAGCTGAAGAAACAGGTCCATGAGCTCCCCATGGCCACGGCTGGTGTGGGTTAGAGACAAAGCTGGCCAGCCCACATCCCCTTCTCCCCTGCCACGTGTCTCAAAGTGTCCATCAGGTGTCTGCCAATCTCCACACAGCACCCATGGGTACAGCACCAGGCTGGGGGAGGTTGTGTCTCACTTCCCAAACGAAACATTTTGCCCTGGACAGTTCACTTCCCTGCTTGCAACACAGAAATGAAGCACCAGGCTGCACACAAGGATCTGCTGCCTGGCACAGATGGTTCCAAAGGAGATGAAGCACCCTGAAATTCCACCTCATGGCTCCCAAGCCTGTTGCTGCATTACCATAAATACAAAATCCTAGATAAAAATCGAATGAAACGCAGCCAACGAGGTCCTCAGAAGAACATCAGCAACTCAATGGAACAGCTGGCTGGATGCAAGTCCAATAAAAATGAGGCATATGTGAAGTTTCCAGGCCAGCACAGGATGATTTTCCTACCAAGACAATATGTGGGATTCCACCTCTCTGAAAACGTGCTGTAAAGTTCATTGAAGGAAGATTATTTGCTCTTTATCTTCTTGGGCTTTGAATTGTTTATTAAAGCCTCTTCAAAGTACTATTCCCTCCTGCTGGAGTCAATGGGAACCAGTGGGGCTGGAGGTAGGGCCCCTGTAATGGAAACTGAATTTTGCAAGAGATTTTTCATTAAAATAATCTGCTCACTGGCTGGCAAATTCCTTAAGTCATGGGACACGCAGCCAGGAAAAGGCATAAATCCTTGGACACATTGAGTGGCTGAAATTCAAATGGATACCAGAGTTGGCAAACACACCCAGCAGGCTCAGGACAGAGCCAAACCAGATCTCCAGCCTTCTCACTCCCAGAACAAGTGGATGGATGGCACAAGTCCTCCCAACAGAAGCTGCCAAACTCTCAGAGCACTCATCCCTCAGTGAAAACAAACACCAGACCTACACAGAACACTGTTCCCTTCAAGTATGGTTGGTCTTTAGCAACTGCATCTTTCTCTCCTGAACCTGCACACTTTTCTGTGGACCAAGCAAAAAGGAGGAGAAGCACGGTGGTGGGTGTATCTGCCTCATCTTCCAGCCCCTTTTCTCAGCTGTCTTTTAAAATTTGCTTTTGTTTTCTCAGCGACACCATAAACTTGGAGAGAAAATGGATGAAAGTATTTGAGTGATCCCCAAATATATTTCATGTCCACTTGAAAATATCAAAACGTGTTGATTCGAGTGGCAGAAAGCTGGTTGAACCATGCTGGTAACAACACCTGCTGTATCTAGGTTGGCTTTGGAGCAATGGATCTAGCTGCCTTCCTGGGGTTCTTTCAGTACAGATCTGATCAACAGGCCATAGCAACTCCTTTGAGTTATTTCATACACCCACACAGTAAATCACTCAGAGACAATGTATCAATGACACAACTGACCATGATGGCCATGGTCTAATGGTTAGGAATATGATGGGATAAAGGTTGGACTTGATGACCCTGGAGGTCCCTTCCAACCATAATGATTCTGTGATTCTATCATAGCTCCTTGGGAGCACCTATAGTTTATCACACCAACAGGGTTGTCACACACGTTTGCAGAGCCTACAAGATAAACACCTGTGCTTTAAAAAAACCTTTAAAAACCTTTACTGCACAAGCTCATGGCCATTTTGGAAATGCTGCAGCTTTCTTTCTCCTCATGAATTACCATCCCATTAAGCATCTGCTTGAGGAACATCTAGGTGCACCATTGTGCCTTGGAAACTAAGATGGGATCACCTTTCTTTTTAACAGAGAGCACTGCCTTTAAATGGATAAGGAAGTGCTTTCTGTTGTCAGGCTTTATTATATTCTGTGGTCAAACCTTGGGGTCATGAACGAGAGACTTCCTTCACTCACTTGCAGTTGAAACCCTATCCTGAAGCATTAATATGCTGCTTTTTCACATTCCATGCTTACTGCTTAATTTGATTTCCAATGGTGTATGTTACTACGGGTCCACTGAAGTCAATGGAAAGAGTCCAACTGACACCAGGTAAGAAGCTGGCTCCCCACCACCAAAAAACAGGCAAAATTAAACTTCTCAGAAAAATGTTATCTCCATGCTCTAAGCCCCTGAAGATAACATACCTAGTGACAAAGCCATAACTGGGTTGTTGGGAAATCCAGACAACAGCACTGCAGAATGAACAGGGGTCAACATTTTTGGTGGGTAGCATTTGATAGGAGAGTGACTCCTGGTCTTCCTTTGGGAAGCAGCTTAACTGGCACCACTGGTGAACACTTGCAAATCCCACCCTGCACATTTCCACCAGCCCTACCTGTTACCTTTCCATGCCAGGCCATTTTAATCCATCACATTTCAATGTCTTTGAAAAAGCTGGACGTAATCTCCAACTTCATGGTCTGAAGCTTGAAACAAAACGACTGACAAAAGCAAACATGTCCCAAATGCCATAATCTTACCTTCCACTTTCATTAGGGCTGAGGACAAGGAAAAAAGACCTCAGTATACTCAATCCTAAATTGATATGCATTTATATTAACGGAGCAGGAGGCTGAAACTCCAGGCCAAGTCGTTGTCTTTCTTAAGTAAAAGCATCACATCAGCAATTCTGTTTACTCAATCCAAGGCTGCTTTCATTTCTTGCTTGTTTTGCTATATATTTCTATTGAGGGAACACTTTCTCAGCAGCTTTTAGTCACTTCTTAAATGCATTTTATGGGGAGACAAAGTCAAATCACTATTACTTAATTAACACAATTGTGAAGACCTCGCTCCAGCTACACAATAGCTCTCCTAATCTTGCAGAAGGATGCATGACTTCATTATTGAGTATATTGTTTCCTATAAACATATAAAACCCCTACAATAACAATCCCATCAGCTGAAATGAAGTTATCTGAGAACAGAATTAAACTCTAAATGACCCTTTGCTCCACTCCATAGACCCCTATTAATAATTCTAATCTAATCAGTGTGGATAAATGTACTGTTGCAGCCCATGCCAGGCACTCTGCCAGGAGGTCCTACTGCAGTCCATCTGATTCATTCCAGCCCAGGGCTTCTCTGGAGAAGATGCATCTTGCACCGAGAGGCCACTGGCTGACTTCCTCTTTTGTTATCTCTTAGTGGCAAAGTCATGTCCTTGGAACTGATAGACACTTTTCTTTGTAAATAACCCTGGAGTGACTGATGGAGCGTTTGCCAGACAAAGCCTGTAAATAGCTAGGCATTATTCATGCCAGGCCTGAGAACACTGTGTCAGGGCTGACAAATTTATGGGAGATATGAGCTCACCTCTTCCACAAATATATACTTTCCCAGCAAATTCATCACGTGTTTTAATGGCCCCATACTGAATTTGTCAGCTGTCTGTCCCTGCACGTTGTTTCCTTTGGATTCCTGTCAAGGATTGTTTGTTAAAATCATCTCTCTCTTCCATCCTTCAGCTGCTAGGCCCAGGAAAGATCAATGATGACACATCTATTGATAATATTTTATATTCAACTATTTGGATCATAAATCATTTTAACAATGCTGATATGTTTATTGAGTGTCTGCTGGCATGGTAATTATATAGAAAAGTGATGTCACCCTAAATCTTGGCTTTGTTGGATTGCTTTTATTTCTTCCTTCCCACTCCCACCCCCCTTCATAATTAAAATATGTCACTTCATCTTTGCATTCCCACTTTAGAAGCAGTGAGAACTTTGGCGTTTTAGGGAAGGTGTGGAGTCCCAGGGCCTCCATCTCCCATTAAAACCAAATGCACAGGAGCATCTCCCAGCAGTACGTGGAGACACTGCTTGAAGGTCTACACAGAAAGCAGGATGGACCAAGAGGGAATGGCAGAAGGACCCCATCTCTGCTCTCTACCCTGACTCAGCAAATGGAGCAGAGGACTCTTCTCCAAGCCCTGCACAGCTGGCTCGGTCACCAAGATGTGAGAGTGGAGAGGAGATACTGAAACCCCACGGTGATCAGTCCTGCAAGGAGACTCAGACAGGTTAAAAATCTCACCCCAAGCCCTGTCCTGCCCCCATACTCAGCAAGAAACCACTCCACCTGCAGATCTTCTATCCAGATGATTACAGGGAATAATCTGGAAGACTAAAATAGCTGCTGTTCCTCCTGGTTTTGCAGTTTCCCTCGCTGCACAGCTGCAGCTCCAGGACTCCCAGCTCTTGTCCCCCATTGCACACAGAGTGGGCTGACCCTACCGCTCAGCTCCACACATTATTTCACCTTTTAATTCACAACGTCACACAGCTACAATATTTCTCAAAAAAAAAAGAAAAAAGATCTAGAGCTTGGCAATTCATTTAAGACTGTTTTCCTCCTTCCTGAGCATCTGTTCTATGTACCCGAGGAGAAGACAGAGAAAGCAAGCGAGCGTTGGCCAGCAGGAAAACTCACATTTGTTCCTTGAATGCAGAATGTCATCATTCATTAGAGCAGACATGAAAGTGGAGTTTCTCCCAAAAGCAGGCAGGATTTACGCTATTTCATCAACTTGCTAACTTTAGTGGCTGCCTTTTTCCTTATTTTTTTCTCCTTTTTTTAAAAAATCCTATAAATATACAAGAGGAATGACCTTGGTATGTGTGAAGGATTTTTATAAATGCATAAACACAGAGGTGAAAAAAGGGATGCATATTTTCCTTTCTGTACCAAGACACACAGAGCTGATTCTACCCTTCCCGATGATGGGACACACCTCTTCAAAGATGTTTCAAACATGCAGCCAACTACCTCTGAGGTGTCCCACTAATTTGAAACTTTTATGATCTGCCTTCACAAGCGCATAAAAGCAGACAAGAACGCTGATGAGAATCTCAGGCTGTATAGAAACGTATGGAGAATAAAGAGTTTTTCCTTGTGGGATACTGGTATATCGAGGTGTAGAGTCAACCTCTCCCGTGGCTTTCCAGAACGTGTGGCTTCTAAGGCCAGATTCCAATTTCATTTACCCCAGTCTAATTTCATCGTGTCAGAAAATGTTCCTGTAGATCTACACAGAGTGAAGCAAGAGCACAGCCTGGCCATGGCTTCAGCTAGTCACGGGCTGAACAAAAGCAGAGCAGACCTGTCAAGAGGGGAAAGATTGAGAACCACAGTGAAATCCCGACTGAGATCTGGCTTCTGGGTCTGCAAGGGACACAGGTACATCCCAAAATCCAAATAGTAAAGGTATCTGCAAGTCCTAGGAGGACAAGCACCACAGACAAGCAAGTATTGCACTTTTGCAAGTTGCCTTGTTCACCCTGCAAATGTTTGAATGAATCCTGGCCGAGTCTCAGGTTTTGTAACAACCCCCCCAGACCAGACTGCTTTCATATGCTCTCTGGCTTTTTGCAAGCATTTTATGGTTTTATAACCCTGAAAGGTATTTTCCTGCTTCCAGTGCTCCCATTTTCATAGCACTGAAGGCTGAGATAGCTTACATCCTCTTCATCTTTATCTTACTGGAAATTCTGGTAAAAAAATGAAGGAAGTCCAACCTTTTCCACAGGGAATGCAGAAGAAACGTCCCACTTACAGGGGGGGTAGCCTAAATTTGACTGAAGTCAAAAAGAAGCTCTTCAAGTTTTCTGGCCTCTGAACAACTGTACATTCCATCATAATGACTGCATGCATAAATCAGCCCCAAGTTATGCCTGTCAGATAACCCACCAGATACCTACCCAGCCCCATTTGCGTCCAACAACCTAATTTATGTACATGCTCTTCAGAACCTTGTGTATATAGACAGATGACAAAACTTGATACATAAAATTATAATAATCACGGGTTTCACTCTAAACTGCATTTCCCTCTGTTGTGTGCAAGCAGAGGCCAAACATTCCTACGTGAGATAGGCTCTTGGATCTGATTGAGTTGCTAGGCACTGTGAAGATATGGTGGGAACCAGGCAGACCAGAGGTTCAAAATGCCTCAAGAAAAGGTCACAGCTCCACCTAATTTTGGGCAGTCGACCACAGTGCCCACTTCAGAAGCCTAAAGCCTCTTAAACTGCCTTAATGATCAATGAAGAATCACGGCTATTTCTGCCACAGGTATTTATTCCAGTTGAGGGCTCCTTTCTATTCCTATTGTAGAGGTACCTGGGATTTGGGCACACCTTGCAGCTGCAAAAAATGAGATGGGATGAGCCCACACGTATGCAATTGTCAAATGTCATTTATTGGGATATCAATGCCTAAATATCTGTAAGGATTTGAGGCACTTACTGCTTCCTCAGGTCTCCTTTAGAAAAGCAGCCCTAAAAATGTTTAAATCCATTTGCATCCAGGGTCTTGTTCTGCTCAAAAAGAAGGTGCTGCTTTTCTAAAGAGTCTTTAAAAAAAAATAATCACATGGATGCCAAAGTTTGGTTCAAACACTTGGAGGTACTGCCTTGGCTCCACTCTCACTCACAGAGATGATAATCAGGATCCGACACACTCATGTTCATTTAAAACCTGGCTGAGATCAGGAACAGGCTCAGGGTGCTTATCTAACAAAATAAATTGAAAAGCATGAAGAAAAATGTTAAAAATGATGATACATCCTTGCAAGTACATTCGATACATTATTTGGCTGTCTTTATCATCAGGGGAACACAAATGTCTTGTTCACCACAGATTCCAGAATATTTCAAGCACAAATGGGGTATTTTGTTTGGTTTTTTGTATTTTTGGGCAGTATCCTGTACATAGTCAAAGCAAACTCAATTCTCCAAAAGGCTGTGAGAAACTTAATTTCCTCAGCAATCATTTATATCTATTTTAGCTTATTCTGCTAAACTTTTCTGTACCAGTTGGGGTTTAGATCTCACTAATGCTTTTGCACTTTAAAACATAGGAGTGACTGGGAGGAGGGGATCCGTTCCCACATTCACTTAGCAATAAACTGAACCATGTGCACTTGTGTGATACTTTTGCCAATTCCATCATTTTATACACAAAATGTCATTATGTTCCAAAGTATTATCATTTCCTTTTTTCCCAGACAGTGACTGTCTGTAACGTGCTGTTTTGGAAGGGCTCCCTCCCAGATTCTGGGTATTCCTTCGCTTGCAGAACAGTTTCTCACCACAAAAACAAAGAAAAAGGGAGGAAAAAAAAAAGCAGAGTGTTGGAAATTCAGGCATATAAAACCCTGTTGGTCACCTATTAGTTTTAGCTTAACTACTGATCTTCACTTGTGCATTTTCCCAGCTTTAGAGGAACTGGCTATCTTTACACACTGGGTTATCTTGTGCATCTCAAACAACTGCCTGTGAATGGGCTTTTCCACCAGGATGCAAGCTGTGTTTGATTTAACTCCATGTATATTTATGTGACAGAATGTAACCAAGTTGGACTTGGTGCCCTAACCATAATGTTTGCACAGTTACACCTGGGGAGGAAAGCCCTCCCACCAAAGTACTGACAGGATGCCAGTGGCAAGAAAGTTTACATAATAAACTCATGGTTGAAAGGATTTATCCATCTGTCAGTAGAACAGTGATGACATTCCTCATTTACAAGCATGGCACACAGCTTCAGCTGCAAGTCAAACATTAAGGATAAGGCCAAATAAGAGCCCCTGTAGACAGATAACAATGTGTTTTATTCCATGTCCCATTCCCTACTCCAGCAAGGATCCTGAAAGGCTGGGAACCTGTCTTCTACGTGGCCTTTGGGATGCAGATACCAGCATGTTGTCATCCAGCAGGGCCAGATGTGAACTAGGTCACAATGAAACAACTCCAGAGAGGCATTTACCATGGCATTGAGCCTGTAAGAACCACAAAACACTCCTTAGTGCAGTCCCTGGCTTCCAGACAGATTCTGGCATCCTCCTTTACCCTGTCCCTCTCTCAATGGCTGAGATTTGCAGCCCTGGGGAGCCAGAGGAAGGAGACAGAGGCACAGGAAGGCACAGCTTATCTCTACCTTGGCACCAACATCAAGGAGGCTGGACTTTCAGAAAAAGCAGAGAGCCAGAACAGCCCACGTTGACTCCAGTGCCCCAACATGGACCCACGAGCAATGCTGGAGGCTCCTGGTCTTGAAACTCTTGGCTAGAGCTGATCCCCCTTCCCTCGTGGTGCTGTTATCAGCCCCCGATGGCCAGAGCGTGGGTACCAGCACAGGAACACGCTGGCTTTCTTCTCTCCCGGGTGCCAACGTGTCAGAAACAAAGCTGCTTGGACAGGCAGAGGATGAGGAGCAGGAGACAGAAGCAGAAAGAAGCCAAGGAAAAGGCTGTTCAGTTTTCTCAGTGAAAGTGTCAGGCAATAAAAGAGGGATGCAGGGAAGCACTGGGACTCACTTGACCGGCCAAGCTCCTGTGAATCACCACCTTGGAGGGGTGAAAATTAGCACTGCAGGAGCTCAGGGAAAACCCACCTGGCAACCCAGCTCGCTTCTTAAACGGGGAAGTAAAAGTGTCTGGTGCTTTCAAACCTCCAGAGCCAAAAGAAGGATGGGGAGGGGAGAGAGACTGCAGGAACCCAGAGCAGCAGAGCACAGCGACGGCGAGCGGAAAAGTGCTGGGATGATGCTGTGGACTTTCCTTCTTTACTGGATCCCTTCCTCGTGCAGCCCGAGCAAGGCAGCTGGCACGTGGTATCCGGGAGTGCAGATGGATCAGCAATGTCAGACGTGCAGCTGTGCATATTTAACACACAGGGATCTTATTATCTATTTGCTGGCTAGCCAGCAGCAGGCTGATTTTGGAGGCAATTGCTCACAGTTGTAGAGAGGGAGAAAAATAGAGAGTAGTGCACAGTCATTAATCTTACACAACAGGCTGTGCAGTGTTGGAGCCAGGACTGCTACTCTCCTGCATCTGTCCCTCCCACCAGCCCTAAATCACTGCTTCTCAACTCCTCTCCACTACGAAGAAGGAAATTGGCTGGGTTGGAATCAGACACCACAACAGCACCAGCAGCTCTGCTGCACCCAGTGGCTGCTGCACATTTTTACCCATTTCAGGTCTCTAACAAGCCTTTGGTCTTATCATTGACCAGCTAGGGCTAAAAAAGGAGAAAAATGGAGAGTTTTGATGCTGGTCATTGTACTTTTTAGGTTGGGAATCAATTTCAGGCTCCTAATAAGACAATGTTTTGTGGAGCACTTTTCCAGCATGGCACCAGAGGCACATGCAACCACTCACCCCCCACTCAGCAAAGTCATAAGGTTTTAGGTCTTCATTTAACAATGTCCCTAAAATCTTATTTGATGCATGGGAAACTGCCCTACTTGTAGTTGATTCTAAAGTTCAGCCCATCTTTAAGAGCTTTGCTCAACCACAACCTAAGCACTTGTGACCAAAAGCTGACCAAGTACTCTGATTCCTAATGCACTTGCAAGATTTATGGGTAATATTTGGTTTCCAAGAGTGCCACAATGGAATCTGAGCAAGGCAAAGTTCTTAAAGTACCTTCTGGGTCCCTAGTACATCACCCCAGAAAAACATTTAAATTATATTAAGAAGTGGCTCATACCAGAAGAAATACTTGCTCATTTTCTGCAGTGAAAACCATTTAGAGAAATTTAAAATTTTGGAAAATTTGGAAAAGAACAGTGATTGGAAACTGCTGTCAAAAATATCTTCGTAATTGTTATCTGCTCCTGTGATGTTACTTGGCCTGAGCTGGGAATTAAGTGAAATCCCTATGTTAACACCTATTAGCCTTCTCTCCTCTGATGAGGTGAGGCTTCTGCTTAAATCCCATTTTTTTGAGATTCAACTACAAAACAAATTCAGTGGTCACACTCCAGTTTTTCCTTTCCCTGTACATTAGAGGTGAAAAGGGATATATCTCAAAAAAAGCAACAAGCAGCAGTGTTCTCAAGGAAGGGAGACTCAAAGAGGCTGAAGTCTTCCTGCGTGTGTAATCCCCAGGGCAAGAAGCAATGTGAGGGATCCGCAGGGTTCTCTGCAGGGATAACAGCCCGTGGAAATAAACTCATGAGCAATAAATATCAACCCAGGTGCCATAAGTTCAGCTAATTTCCAGTCAGTCAAGCCTGTAAGCCTTGGGGAAGTGTATTTTAGAAGATATAGCTGCTAAATTACCTGCTTACTGAGAAGACCATGTTTGAATGGTAAGGAGCCATGCCAGGCTTGCTGTAACACCTCCACGTGCTCAGAGAACACAGTTTAAAATGCGCTGAATGGGAAGATATTTAACTTCACTGTGCCAAGTGAAAGAGGGGTGTTTTATTCCTAACATGCACCTGGATATGGAAAAAACATCTCTACAGCAGCAGGGATGGAGAGAGAATCAGGTATTGTAAAATGGTCACAGTCCTGAAAGCATTCAGGATGGTTTTTGGTATCACTGACAAGTAGAAACCAGAAAGAACTCCCCAAAATGAGAGGTGAGGAGGTGGGGAGAGATCAAGAACTCTGCAGCTAGGAGCGAGATGCTTTCAGCAAACACCCTTTGAAGACAAAGAGCGATGTAGAAATTACAAATAAGCCACGTGTAGGCAGAGCTTGGGACCACTTGCAGCTATTTGAGCCATCTCAGGTTTTTAATAGCAAACTTGTTCCATTGCACACAGTGTAACAGCAAAACCCCCATCTCCCAGCAAACACAACTCTAATTCTACAATAAAAATTGGTACACAGAGAGAGAAGTGCAGGGAGAGACTTGATGCCTGCGAAGCCTTAAGCCACGTTCATCCGTGGAACAACAGAACTTTTGTGATTTCCCCCAAATGGCCACAAAACAGGCACCTGCCTTATCAAGGCTGAAACTCAGCACCACCAGAAAGGGCGAAGGGAGAGTGACAATAGGTGACAGATCTAAGGAAGGTGCAACGAGGGGAAGGTTTGCTGAACAAAAAAGCTAGCTTGCAAATGGGAAAAAATAAAACCACAAGGACTTTGTGTGGAAACTGACCCAAGGAGAAAGACAGCGAGGGTTTGGAGGATTGAAGCAGCCCCTGACAATGGCAGGAAAAGCTGGTCTCATTGAAAAGGATGTGATTAAAGAACTCAGGCTTTAATGAAGGAGATTACATTGCACTGGAAAGGAGCAAAGTCTCTGAAAGGCTCCTTATCAGCCCGTACTGCAAAATGAAGGAGAGGTCAGATCCAAGTGGTACATTAGCCAAATAACACCATGTGAACACTTCCTTCCAGCTCACTCTTTTTGATGAAGGCCATGGCCAATAATTACTAATGGATAAGAGAGGTTTATTTGATGGGGACCTGACATGCATTACAGCAGACGCTGGCATGGTTAATTGAGCAGGAGGACAGTAAGTGAAGGAGATACACTAAAAATAATGTTGCTAACAGAGTGACGTAAATGTGCTATTGGTCAGCATCCTTTCATAATTAGGTCACTTCGGGAGTTTTTTGGGTCATTGATGGTGGAACAGCAGCCAAAACCACCAAATCTGCCTGCTGTGACAGATGCCCAAGTTACTGCTGTGCATAAACACTACAGGTGCTTGGGAAGGAACAAACCTTACAGCTTATAAATATTTTAGCCATGGCAGATGAATAATAAATTGGTGAGAACAACACAGTGACATGAACTCATGTGAAACTATACCACACACTGTGAACAATATGGCCAGCTGCATTAAAGCACGACATCTAAAAAAACACCCTGAAGAGCTGGCCATCAGTCTTCTTGATTCCCTTTCATGGCTACCTAGTATCTGGCCTAGATACAAATGATGAAACCAGTAAAATGAGAAGTGCCTGCTCTCTGCATGAAGTAAAGCTAGGAGAATCTCTTTCCATACTACTGTTCATCAGCTGCTGAACTTGCAGGGAGTGAATATGGCTATTGATAGACACAAGGGAGTAAGTGATAGAAGACGCACACCATCAAGAGTAACAGCATTCAAATACCAAGCAGAAAATGAAAGTATGTATCATCCACAGCTTTTCAACTTCTTCCAAAGAAATAAGCTCACAAAGATTAATTTTTACTAAAAAAATCAACAAAATTTTCAAATGCCCAAGAAGTTCCATCTTCAAATTGGAGCATGCAGATAGAATGGAACTTCAACCTGAACCAACCCAGTCTGTTTGAATGCTATGAAACCAAATTTTTACTGACTAAATCCTGGCAAAAACAAATCATAACTGATTTTCCTGTTAAAGAAAGGGATTTCAGAGCCCCGGGGACTGGGTAACACAGATCTGAAATCCATATCACTCTTCTCATCCAGCTTCTTCCAAAGCCATACCTGAATGTTCACATTATTATAGCAGCCACCACCAATGTCCCTAGAAATAAAGAACACGCCAACTCTGGAAGGAGAATGAGACTTAACCACACACTCTGAGTGAAAAATCATCTTCCTCCTCAACTGGAAGCAAACTCCATTCTGCCAAGTCGATCACCAATCAATTTTTGGCCGTACTAAAAAACACACTGAAATTAAGTCAGAGACTTAGAATCCTAGGATTATTATGGTTGGAAGGGACCTCCAGGGTCATCAAGTCCAACCTTTATCCCATCATATTCCTAACCATTAGACCATGGCCTTCCCAGTGCTTCTGCCTGGCTTTGGCTCCAGCTTGTCCTGACCAAAAACAATTTCACAGAAGTGAGCTAGAGGTAGACAACAAGCTGTCTAGCAGAGGAACACAATTATAGGGACTTTTCAGAAATCACTAGTTATGCCTTTTCCCCCCAGCTCTCAGATTATAACTCACTGATTTACATTGGAATATAATTTAATTAGATCAGCACCAAATGACTCATTGTATTTTGTCATTTTAATGATTCTTTATATTTCTCCAGCTTGATGGCTTAATCATTGCCTTCCACAGTTTATGGCCTCTATCTTCATTATTGTGCTTTGCCTCCCATCAGCTATCCAAGGTGATGTGAACTTTGTGCTATTGACTTTTCCCACTCCTCTGGGGAGGTTGTCATGGAGAATTAAGCTATTGACAAATCAACAGCCAACACGCTGAACTCCTTCCTGCACGTCATGGTTAGGAATGTGGGAACCAGCCAACGTTCAGGTCGTGCAGAACCAAGACGTTCCACCACATAAAAGAAACTCCGAAAACCTACGTGTCGGAGTCTGCTCTCATTTAAAGCTCTAGAAATCTGGAGGAAAAGAAGGATTTCATCTTGAATGAAGTCATTTTAGATAAAGTTCAGACAGCAGAATTAAATGAATGAATCTCAGACTTTCAATCTTCTCAACAGACAGAGTTTTTGTTTCTAGAAGCCGCTGTCTTCATTAGGTGCGACTGAGCACATGAACTAGGCAGAGATAATTAGTACAGTGTTAACTGCAAGGAGCTATGAATAACAATTATTTTCCAAATGCACTTAATAAACATTAATTTGCTCCTTTTTCTTCTAATTATTATTCCAAAGTGTGGGAACTGTTCTTATCATCTAGATAATTAGCCCGTCAAAAATGTGAGTCAGTACGGGATCACTCCTTAATATAGAGCCTTCCAACATTATATAAAAGATACAAATAGATATAAAAGATTTCTACATGAACAAAAGGCTAAAAATGATGACTTATTTACTGAGATGCGATGGCTGAAATGGAGATTTATTCGGGTTCATGTTTTGAAGGTTGATTTGTTAACGATTTTTGTGGCTATGGAATTCAACTGCAGGTTCAGGTTTGTTTGTTGCCTTGTGGATTTGTCCAGGGGCAAATGCTACTCCCAAGCACGCCTCTGCTTAACTGAAAATAAACCTCTCAATGTCCCATTAAATATCCCTCCTCACGCTCCCACTCGAACGTTTTCTCAAATTTTAATAAAAATACAATTTCAGAAATGTTTTCTTCCCCAAACGGTTCTGCTGCCAAGTAGTAAAAATAAGTCCAGCTTCTTGTTGTTGCTGTGGTTGTTGTCAGAGCAGATGATGAGCCAGGGAACTTGCACTATATGTTCTGTTTCCATTCCCCAGCGGAGAGCTTGAGATAAGCTCCTCCAACCAGGGTCATGGAGCCAGTGCCAGGAAATGCTGTGGGAGCTGGAGGGTGTGCTGCACAGTCTAGAAAAGCAAAGGAAAAAAATCTCCAAATTCGAAACTGAAGCTTTGCAGATCCAAGCCAACTCCCTATTTTTTCAATGGCATAATCTACTGCTTCAATTCAGGCTGGAGTATGAAATGATGCAGTTCTCCAGTGCTTCTCCGTAGCGCTGGTTATGCCAGAACTCACCCTTTCCCTGCTCCAAGCTTGCTGCACTCTTGCACTGTCTTGTTTCACTTCAACTGATAAATCAGTCAAATGATCAGATCACTATTTTTTATAATGAACCGAATTTACTTTTTGACAGCTGTGCTCCATCCCCTCCTTCTCTTTTGTAGATTGCAAATACACTTAAATTATTACTGTTACAATAATGCAAATCCAGGAGGAGTGAGACCCCTGAGATCCTGCATCAGCCAGCTCTATTAATTAAGTTATGGTGCCATGCAGTGAAAACTTAAAGCTTGTCATGGTTGTGACCTCTACAAAAAGAATATGACTTTCAGAGTAGGTTTCACTTTAGATACTAAAAATTCGCTGTCTAAAAATAAGGCAAATTGAGCTGGTAATCTGCACTCCCAGAGCAGCCTCTGCAGACAGAAAAGGCCCTTCCAGAGAAAAACTTATGTGGCTGAGATAAGCAGATGACCCACCAGGTCTGGGATATCTCCAAGGGAATGATGATGATGATAATAATAATAACTATTATTATTTTAAAATTATTAATATTAATAATGGTACTATATTTTTTTTAATTCAGTAGCTCCTCCAGAAGTGTCAGTATTATCCAGGAACCCAGTGTCAGACATGGAAGCAATCAAGGCACAAGCACATAGGCAGGATAAACTCAATATCAACCTCTAATTTTCCTTTTTCCATCAAAGAGTCTGTTTTTAGTAAGCAACCCACTGATTTCTCATATTATTGCTCTCTGTGCATTTTGTATTTATTTCTCTTTCCTCATTCTCCTACATTCCTCCACCCTCTTCCTTCCTCCTCTGCTCACCATACCCACTCTTCCCTCACCCAGAATTACCTCCTGCCCAGACCTCATCCCTGAATATCTTTTGTCAAAACCAAAACAATCCAGACACTCTGAAAAGAGGTTGAAGTAGTTCTTACATGAATAAAGTAAATTAATAAACAAGGAGTCTGAGTAGGAAAAGAAAGAAAACTAATGAGCTGCATGACAAACATTGACATCTCCAAGGCCATCCCTTGGCCCAGACTGATCTCCAAGAAGTCCCATGGAATCACCCAGGGGAACATTTCTATGGGACTTTCTGTTTCAATCCCTCAGCCTGTCTCCATTTCTGTTTTTTCACACTCTCATCTCCCCAAGGCAGTGCCCATGTGCTCCAAAGCTTGCCCAACACTGACAGCAAAATGGGACTCCCAATTTATGGAAGGCCTTTGGAAGCAAGGGCTGCTGAAATCCCCTTGAGAAAGTTCCATGGTTTGACATTGGCTTTACTCCTGAACCAGGGTGAAAAAAAACAGACTATCTGCTCGGAGAAAACTTGTGTTCTATTGTGTGAACAGGAACCTCAAGACTCTGTAAGAATAAAGCTGCAAGAAGAGACTCCTATGGAAGCCAGGGGGGTGTGATGCAGGAGAGAAGAGAAGCATGAACAGCCAAAAATCAGCAACTGTTGGGAAGTCAAAGAGCCAACAGCCCCTTCCGACTCCGAAACCTCTCGGGGTGTGCAAGGGTTCAAGCAGAGCCCCAAGCTAGCACTGATCTGACCCAAAAAGAAACACATCCCTGGGCATGTACAAAATTAACACAGAATCACTTTTCCTTCAGATTCTTCACTGAGACTTCTACAACAGAAACCAGCTTGCTGATCCATCTGCCCGCTAGAGAAATGCCACGTTCCACAAAACCCCACAGCACGAAGTCACATCTCCAGTTTGTGTATAATTCATAAAGAGCAGCCCTAAATCTGGCAGCCCAAGGGGGGCATGCTGGATGGATGGTCCCTTCCAACCATGATTCTATGAATCCAGGCAGGATCCAGGGGAACGAGGATGGAGAGGCTTTCCCATTCACCTCGGGGGACAAGTTGTGTAGGTTTCCAAGTTTATTAGGAGCTCTCCTTCAAAGGAACACGTGAGCCCCAGCTCACATCCAAGTGACAGTCTTGGACTGACTTCTCTGGTCAGCCTTGGATTTGTGCTTATTTAAATGAGGATATGTACAAAGAAAGCATCAACTGTTTTCTTTCATGTCTGGAATAATATGCAGCAACAGACCACCATTACCAAACGGATTCATCTGTCCCTTTCACTTACTGGTCAGGGAAAAGCTAAAGCCTTCATCTTTACCCCTTTGACCTATCCTGCAGGTCTGTCTCTGTCTCACTTGGGAGAAGAAGGGACCCCTGATTAAGGGGTATGTTGGGACATGGGTCAGCACAGAGCCAAGAGTCTCATTTCCTCCTGCATTAATATCTCGCGAGTGTTAATTGTGGTTCTGGGTGAATGGGCAATGCTGGGGGACAGAGGATGTGACTGCTTTGCCATTACTGATTGCTTCACATCACACATTCAAAACGAATTTGCTTGTCCCTGCAGTCCTTGGGTCAGAGAAAAAAAAACAGTGGGGGGAAAAAAGCCTGTTGTTACTGGCAGCTGCCCTTCCGAGGTCAAGGATTACAATAGTGGGAGCACTGCAGGTCAGGGCTGATGCGAACCACAGAGAGGAACTCTCCTCACCCTCCCTGCAGCTTGGCTTTAACAGATGTTATCTGTCCTCCTTCTCTCTATAAGCTTTGAATTCACACAAGAATTAAAAAAAAAAAGGAAAAATCAAGCAAATAACCAATATTTACAATGCAATCTCTTCTGTGCACACACCTCTCCCAATCAGGCAGCTATGAAAGCTGTCCTCCAGGCAAGACAAACTATCATTTCTTAACAAGGTAGATGGATGCCTTCATACATTTTTAAGCTTGGGACAGGATATATTTTGTGGTTTATTTATAACGACATCAATTACACTTGCTCCCAGGCAATAACTCACTCCTTTATAATTATTTATGAGGCGATTTTTACTTTTTTGAAAGTTTTATGTTTATTGATGTGTTTGGTTAATGAACACTTAAATGACATGGTCAGTTGCTTTGCAGGATGCTGGAGAACAGCAAAATCAATACGTTCTGCACCTGAGAACAATCCTCTTAGTTTTGTAGTAATGATTCCCTGAGCAAGGTCCTAGGAGCCCGGGAGGTAATTGCAATTCCACATAGTCAACACTCTGCTCAGATCTATATAATCACTGTCTTTAGCTGCTTCATTTTGTTTGGTTTCCTTGTGTGTGATCTTTGCCATTAACATCTCTTTCTGGGCTATCTCCACTGTCTGGTTTTTGCCTCCCAAGCCTTCCTTCAGCTTTCATTTCAGAGCCTCACCCCTGCTGCAGCCAGCCCGAGCAGAGAAGGCAGTTCAGTTCAGTTAAGTAGCTGCTTTCTGCCACTCAGTTTATCTTTGTTGATTGCTACCTTTGGAGAATGGAAGTTCACAGCGCTCTGGATAAACATTAAAAAAAAAGACATAATAAGGCTTAGTATCCCCAGCTGAAGATAACTGATCTCCTCATTTGCTTTAATATGCAGAGTACAGAACACAGACAAGTGTTAATGGAATAATATATCCTCTAGCCCCTCGGTGCTGGGAGGCTGGTGGCACTCTGCACGGCGAGGGATGGGGAGCAGGGCGAGCTCCACCAGTCAAGAACCTGGCAAAGAAATTCATCTTTGGGCTGCAAGGCCTTTATAGATGCAGAAGAGAATATACGATGGTATTTCAGGCTCCCAAGTGCCTTGTGCTCTGGCTGTGGCACAGAATGTGTTTCAGAAGGATGGGATCAATGGTTTAGGGCCTTTTTAAAGAGGTAATTGTAGGTTTAGCATATCTGTGAGATGCCTTGGCCAGCAAATGCACCGAGGTGATTGCTCAGGTGTATTCGTAAGCTAGGCTTGAATGCAGAGCACATAAACCAAGACAGAGCTTAAAACAGGAAAGCAGAACAGACTTAACCTGTGTTCTCTAACAGCGTGGTCCTGGAGCACTGTGCTCTCCTTCAATATGCTGCAGCGAGTCCATAGAGATGTATCAGATAACAAAATACACTGTGTTATCATGGGAATGAGAACGTGTGTCATCCCACGAGATCTCTGAGGATCCAACAGTGGCCTAAAATGGTTGGGAATCACCACCTTCCTGGATCACCACCAGCACGAGAAAAATAAAAGCCTTTTACAGGGTGCCACAACTATGGGGCTTCCCCTCCACACCATTCAGACACAGAGTGTGTCCATCAGCTCCTACACTTGTCTGCCACACTGCTCGGATGGAGCTGTTCTGAAACACAACCTGATCCAGTCTATTGCCATCCACACTGCATCCAAGCCCTCAGCCCCAGCAAGCCCCCTGTGGCCAGGTGTCCAGCACAGCTTTCAAGCACAGATGCCTTCAGAGCAAAGAGAATAAAGGATTTGGTCGAAAGGATAACTAATGATCAGTGCTTCAATTTGGAACATAAGCAGAGACACTCAAAAGAGGGAAGATTTCCACACAGTGAGCAGCTGAGAGCTGAGAACCAGATGTGTCAGCTGGACACCTAAGCTATCAGGTATTCTCAGCAGCCACTTCAGAAAACACAGCTCTGAGTCCTTGAGTTAAATCAAACCAGGCCAAACACCTTCCTCATGGTCCAGTGAAAGCCCCAAACATACTGTTTGCAAAGTTATTAGCTGGTAGCTGACAGAACCAATTCTCCCCCTTCATTTACAGAAATGAAAATTGGCATCATTCTTCCGAGTTTCAGAACAGCCCAGTAGTGATGTTCACATGAATAAATCAGCTGGGAAGATGTTTGTAAATCTCGAGCAGCCAAAGAGCTATAGTTACCTGCTATAAGGGAAGATAGCTGACGTTTCCACTTCCATTAACTCTTGCCAAATCTCATAAATGTAAACAGAGAATAAATCCTTTCAGTCACTGGATATGAATATTCTCCTGGGAAAATCTGGCATCCAACTTGATTTATGGACTTTTTAAAAAAGCATTTATTTTATAAGCCTAGGGTGAGCTTTAAAATATAAGTTCACGTGCAAAAAATACTCTGGCTCGGGACCTATTTCAGCAAAATATTACATCCTCTTCTCAGCTGCCAACCCTTCCCTGTGCCCAGAGCAAAGGCACAAGGCACACGAACTCAGGGTCACAGCAGCAGAGGAACCTGTTAAACCCAGGTATTGAAATGCTGACCTCTAGCATCACGGCCTCCTTCCAACCTGCTACTGAGGTTCTTCATCTTTGCACTGAAATTACAAGTCTGGAGCCTCGATATTCCTTGGATCTGAGCCTATGTGGCTTTTCCACAGCCAGAAAAAGAGAATCCAAAGCCTTCTCATACAACCCTGTCTTGGTTGCTTCTCACCTGTGTCACTCCAGGTGAACCCTCCTTCCCCCAGCCCATGCTTTGCAGATGCTCCTAACATCCATCTTCTAACCCTACTTTAACATATAACACCTTACCCAAATATTCCACTCCTGTCCTAAATGAGTGAACTCCAATTCTTAACAAACATTAGCACTGCTGGCAAATCTAGGCCAACCACCAAACCCAGTGCCCTCCCAGCCTCAGAGCATTTCCCCAGTGTCTCTTACAGCCACTCGTTACTCCTCAGTGTCCTTCCTCACTTTTGATGCCTTAACCAAACAATTCGAGAAATGCACTTCTTTATTTTTTCCTAGCAAGGCCATGTTATTAAGCAAAACATGATTCCAAGGTCAGTAATGGGCTGGGGAGGCCGGCAATCTGTGAGCTTTGGGTGGTGGAAGGGAGTGATGTGCTGCTAAGGAAGATTGGAGAGAAGCAGTGGATATTAAACTGATTATTTCTCTGTGTTTTGTGTCTGTGCCTGATTATTTGCTCTAGTGACCTACTCCCAAACTGGAGATTTGTCTCTGTGCACACATACAAACACACATCCCAAATACACCTTGTTCACTACCTATGGATGGCCCGTGCCATTTTATTTTCAGTCCTGGGGAAATTGAGGGAACATTGCTCAGTGTTCTCAGTTCTACCCTGCAGAGGCCTGAACTAAAATTACGACTGAAAAGCAAATGCAGTGACCTTTAAAGGAATCAAGAAGAAGCTATTTCCAGTACATTACTAAATGCTATATTTTAAAGGTTCTAACCTTATTTGCTACAAGTGTATAATATCAGGAAAACCTTGTGAGTGAAGGTTCTGCATTCATCACCGAGCCCAAGTCACTTACACAACAGATGGGGAAAGTTATTACTTTCCCCCTTGCAGACATTAAAGTTCAACCCCCTTTCCTGTAGTGTTTTGCAGCATTAAATAAGGTTCAGGGATCACCTTAGGAATTACAGGCTTCTCAACTTAACACAAACATAGTTTCCTGCGAGCAGCCCTAGGTGCATCAGCAAGCAGGGAGAGCAATTTATGGGATGTGCACGTCCTGCACGGCTCCGGCGAGCCGAGGGGAACCGGGTGCTGTTATCTGATATCACCACAGCATAACATTCATTGAATGAAATACTCCTTTATGAGAATTATAATAGAAATTGATTTACAAGATACGGTTTAAAAGTAAAAGATAGGACAACAAAAGCCATGTCATAAACTCTTGCGAGGCCACCCTTAAACCTGGGGTTTGATTGCACCGAGCAACGAAAGGTGTGTGATGGCGAGTTTGTTTATTGAACATCTGACAGTCAGAGACTCTGTGTTTTGATACTTAGGAAATCATAAAGTGAAATGTTAACTTGGCTTTATTTATTGTTATCACTGATTGATTTATACCGTCCCTTCCGTATCTATAATGGGACTCTACACCAAATAAATCAGGGAGCGTAAAACCTTCATCGCAGCAAATAAAGACTGAAAGCAGGCAGGACCAGAAACGTCAATAAAATGCAAAAGTGGTTGGTAAACAAGTGTGGGGTTTATCTGATTTTTATAAATTTGTCTGGAATGAGCTGTCATGGGATATTGCGGTGTCAAATATTTCACCAGATAACTTCCTAATAAGAAAACACAATGCATCAGGTAAGAGAAATATGGAAGAGGTGGGAAATGTAAATGCTACAAAGCAGAGATGCACAGAGGAATACAAATTGGGGCAGGAGGCAACACTCTGAAAACATGCAAGATCTGAAATTCCTTAAAAAGCAGTGTAACGTTTATAACCCAGAAACAGATAACGCAAAGACAATCTCCTACCATTCACATCTCCCCCCTGCTACCCAAGTCCCTGGCCCCGTGTGCTGTAATACCATGAGCTTATAATTCTGCTACAATTATAATACCATGAGCTTATAATTCTGAGCTTAAAAACACTGCTACATGTTACAGTTAAAAAAGAGAAAAAGTTAGAGAAAAGCTTCAAAAACACTGCACAATTTTGTTTTACATTTAATTTCTGGCCATCAAAACCTCCTTCCATTTATTCCAGCGTAACGGGATTGCAGCCTTAAAGAGCTTAAAGAGTTACAGGCCCTGGATGTGCTTTAAAGCAGCCCAGGAAATCACAGGCACAGACATCGTACTTGACCTTTAGTGGTGCAATGAAACCACTAGAATATATGTTGGGCTGCAAAATGCTGAGATCTTCTCCCATGAAACAAAACAGATATTGATTTTCCCTACACACCGTTCAGTGTGACAGTCAGTCAGGCGCAGTCGGTGCCAGGTGGCTCTGCTTGGTTGAGATATCATGCAACAGGTTCAGGAGAAGTCAAGAGCAGTGAGATCTTAGCACTTCTGTGGCTTGGTTTGCTGAATTTAATTCACCAAAACTGTGGGTTAAATGCACGTGCCAGCGATGTCTCCCTCCACCTGACATGAGGTGAAACTCTGTGGGCAACCACACACGGTGCCCAACACCGTCAAGTTCCATGGGTGAGAGGACAAAGTTCTGCTGCATGGACACGAGACAATGTTGGGATGAACACAGCTGGATATCTGGGCAGGAAGCCAAAGGAAGACTTTCAAAAAATCCCTGTGTAAGGTTGGAGTTCATGCCTCATCACAAAACAAGTGCAAATTCCACCTCACACGAGCCCAGAATAACCTGAGGATTGGACCATTCATAGTTTCATTATTTCAAACTACTGAATTAGCTAATGGAAGTACAGGAACGTGTTTTTGACTCTTCAAGAACAAATGCTTCCCAAAAAGCCTTCATCAGCTATGTAACACCTGATAGCAACAAATCCTAATGAGAAACAATTTCATGCATCAAATATACTCCTGCATTTCTGCAACCCAGGACACAGCATAGAGTTTTAGGGACAGGTAAGTGAGCAAGGACAGGTTGGTCTTTGTGACTTTGGATGGGAGTCTGTAAAGCTGCTTCTCCCACCCCACCACAGGTCCAAGAGGCTGAAGGCACACGGTACTCTCTAGTATACCCTTTGAGCTCTCCTGCTGTATGATCCTACTTCAAATACAAAGATCTCAGTGACTTTACTACTGGTTGTTGTGGAAATTCGTGTGAGATCACAGAGGTCCCAGTGAAAACAGCAGGAACTGTCAGATGAGAAGTGGTTCTCAGTGTATTCACACAGCTCGATACACTTAAAATTTGTAATGAAATTCTACAAACAATAGGTCTCCTATTCTTAGTGACCTCCCATAGGTCACTACATGCTCTGAGGATCCTTGTGGACTCTGCAGAAGTCCAGGGCCAAGGCACATCGAATCCAACCCCAAACTGAGCTACCCACACTGCACACTTTGAGTACCTAAGCTTCAGGCAGAGGGAAGATCCTTAACTGAGATATTCCAGGCTGCTTCATAAAGGCACCTCATTGTCTATCAGGGTCCTTGAGTCGTTGTTCCTTCTCCACTTCCAACAGGAGCTTTTCAGGATTACCAGTCTGGCCTACCAGCAGATGGGGGGGGCTCCTGTTCTCCAAACGAAGGGAGCAACACCAGCACTGATGACCCAACCTTGTATGCTCAAAATCACACCAGTGCTATGTGACAGCATGCAGCAGGGCCAGAAGTGAGCACCAGCAAGAACTTCAGCTGACTCCAAGGGCATTTCATGCAGTGCAAGCGTGGGGAGTCAGCACTGCTGAACATTATGAGCAACTGCAGCTGGGTTCCTCCCAGCTAAACCTGCCTCGGCCACAAATGACCACCAGAACATGAAAAACAGCAGACAAGTTGCCATACCTTAAGTGAAAAAATATGATTGAATAAATCCCGAGCATAAGACTTTATGCCTAATTAGCTAAATCCCCTTAAGACATTACAAAAAAATATTACTAAAAGGGCTCTGAGTAATTTGTAATAAGATGCTCAGATAATGTGCTCGCTATCAAGGGAAGTCTCCAGTTTCACTGTACTCCATTTTTTAACATCTTGGCAAAGACCTTTCTCTCCCTCTCATGCTAAAGACCTCCCATTGACACTGTAACCTTAGCCTGGGAGCAGCTGGGGACTATTTCTGATGAATGGCAGGTGAGAGAGTTTTTCACGCCAGACCAACACGCAGGCAAACCCCACTCCTCTGTCCCCCTTTCCTTGGGTGAGCAGCTTTAGAGAAGCCCAGGACATGGCTGGCTGGGACAGTGGAGAGTTCACCTTACAGAAGCAGGCTGGCCAAAGCAAAGAGAAAAAAAGCTCTGAGAAGGAGCTGCCTGACCCACAATGAAAGGGGCTTTTCTCCATGAAATAAAAAAGCAAAATCAGTGGAAAAGGTGGATTGGAACATTAGCATTGCTCTCCATGTTCACTTTTCAGGGGGATTTTCTTCTTTTGAGTCTATTTTTGCCTTTTTATTATTGAATATACTTAATTTCCTTACTTTGTTATACTTCATCAGCATAGAATCACAGAATCACTGAGCTTGGAAGGGACCACAGTGATCATCTGGTCCAACCTCCCTCCCCAAGCAGGGTCATCCTAGAGCACATGGCACAGGATTGCATCCAGACAGTTCCTCAATATCCCCAGTGAGGGAGACTCCACCACCCCTCTGGGCAACTTGTTCCAGCGTGTGGGAACTCACACATTAAGGAAGTTCTTCCTCATGTTCAGGTGGAACTTCCTGAGCACCTGTTTCTGCCCATTGCCTCTTGTTCTACTGGTTGGCACCACCGAAAAGAGGCTGGCTCCATCCCCTATTTGGATTAGTTTGGACCTGAAACTTTATTCAGAATAAGAAATTTCGAATATTTTGGCTTTTTCAATCTTTTTTTTTGTATACATAGTTTTTGTTCTTTTAAATCTGCATTTTTTTCAGCCCTGTGAATAAACCAATTGAACAACCATTGCCCACTCCCTACCTACCAACACGAAACACGTGAGAACACTCTGTGTCAAACTCCATACACAAACCTTTCATCAACAGATATGATTTAAACCAAGTTTATAATACCTTAAAGATGCCAACCCAAAATGCCTCTTGGCAGTGGTACTCCTGGCCTTTAGCACGCTCTGCTTAGAAATGCCCTGGAGATCAGACTGTTTTGACGAGCTGGATGAGGGCTGCCAGCTTGGTCTATCACTTCAGGTACACCAACGCTCCTCCTCATCTCTGTACATGAAGAATGCAAGCACCAAAAATGCTGAGTAGCCTCAGTTGACTCAGTTTTTACAGAAATCAAGGGTGTTTAAAATCAACCAGGACTGCCCACCCCACCCCCCCTTTTTTTTTTTAAGTTCATCAAGATACATTTTTACACTGCTTCAGCTTTTCTTTCTGTGCCAAATTCCAGCCATAAACCTGCTTTATTAAGTTGACATTTTGCAAGTAGTTAGTCCTGAAAATTGACTAAGACTGGTATTAGAAAAATTGTTCTGGAGGCAGCTGAAATATTAAATAAACCAAAAAAATAGCAAATGGAATGGCAGGAAATCTGATTAATTTCTTTATTTGCAGAGCAATGCTGATGAAGCAAGATAGCCATTTTATTCAGAGATGAGGTCATTTGTTTGGCAAAAAATAGAAACTACCTGAATCTGGACTGAAAATCTAAACCTTGCTTTAGCTGAAGTTCAGAAATGTGATTTAAGTTCACCTGAATCGTGTTTTCATATTCCCACTCCGACTACAGCAGATCGACTGCCATCCCAAATGAGGAGCGGCCAAGAAGTGGATGGGAAACTTGAAGAGCAGCAAAGTTCTGCCTGGAGCAAAGAGGGGGATTCATTTGGAAGGAGGTTTTGTGAGGAATCAGCATTCCAACTCGATTACCTGGCAGTTGGGGGCGATCAGATTGGAAATTGGAAACCGCAGTCGAGTTATCGGTCCCACAAATTAATTTTACTGCTCTCTCTTTAGTTAACTAAGCTCACCCTGAGAACCAAGGTTTCTAAGTGAATTTGGAAGTAGGATTTAAAGAGGGCTTCTCAAAGCAAATATCAAATATTCATAGTGTTGGATATACCACCTTCTAGTATTTCTAAGAGCATAATGCACACAAATTCACATAAACATCATGAAGATTTTTCTTCCCCATCCTTTCTGCAGTGTTATGGAAAATTAAAGGTGTGTAGTAGCACGTGCAAAGCAGACAGTCAGGTACTCCACATACCCTGTACATCCAGCCGTGTGCTATTGTAGCTGAACACAACACGCTGTGTTCTATGAGCTCCACTGAAGTGCCTAAATCCACCAGGCAATTCCAGAGAACGATCCAACGCAGCCGAAAGCCAAGCTGCCCCCCCTCTGTTTATCTCTACCAAGCCTAGAGGGAGTCCACATTAATGAAAATCTTATTTAAAACCTGATTTAGGTGCTTGTATTTTCAAGGGATGAAAGCAGGCTTTACACCCATATTATTCTATGGATTCAAAGGCAGCTCCATTTTTGTTAAAACTCTTTCTTGTCATCATGAACTTGGGGAATTCCAAGGTTAAAGACAACAATTTCAGACTATCAGTTCATCTGATAATGTGCAAACTCTTACCAGTACCTGTAAGGCTTTGGTTTTGTTTCCATAGCCAAACAGGTACATTTTTCATTGTTTCTTTCCAACCTGCTTGGAGGAAAAATGACAACCTGTATTGCTGCCTGGTGAAGCTAAGCCCTTGTGTTACCCTGCTCTGAGCAGGAATACATCAGGCAAGGACTCGCTTGTGTTTCCTTCTCAGGACAGAAAGAACATTCTGGGTACAAAATGAAAATGAGATACACCAAACGGAACAAGAAGCAGAGGCAGGAGCAAACCCAACCAATCCAGAGCACAGCTGCAAACTCACTGTTATTGCAGATGACTGTCTCGCCTAATAAACCAGGTTTTCATCATGTTTCTGATAAAGCTAAGTTTGGAGAAGGACTTTCCTTGCCCTGCATTGAGAGGATTTTGCCTACCAGTTGGGTTACAAGAATTTCACCAATGAGTAGATCTAATGGAGCAAGCTGCAGAACAATAAACTCAAGTCAGATATGTGCCTTCTGCTCTTCAAATCATAGTAATTAAAAAAATTAAAATAAAAATAAAATCACCTCAAGCCTCTCAACTCTGCAGGCTGGTACAGCTCTGAATCATTCATCTCTCCAAGGAGCTAAGCTCAGTCTGGTTTCTACAATGTCATCATACATTGCAGTCCATGTCCACATCCAAGAACCTGCACTGATCTGGGAACTCTTGATTTAATACATGTTGCCACACTGCCCTTGACCTCAGAAGGACTTTGAAGTTTTCTGGCTGGAGATGAAAGTTGCAGTATGTGTGGCAGAGCAGGGCTGTAAAGTAAGGAAGAATTGCTAACTCAACAACTTGTTAAAACACACATTTCCAGAACTTTGGGTTATTATTTATTTTTTTAAAGCTAATAAACACACTATTCCCACAATTTCAGTCCTCTTGTTCGGATTGATTAGATGAGAGACGAATTTGAACAGACAGATAGATTAAATCAAGGGTTATGGGTAAATTATTTCCAGTCCTTCCAATCTGGCCTGATGGTATCCATTTCCCAGTCCTCCTTAAGGATTTCTGCTGGAGTGTGGCCTATAAAGCTTCCATCTCCGTGTGCACCACCAGGTTATGAGCAGCAATTAGATGTGAGCTGGAGGTACCTTCCCAGAGAGAGCTTTATTCCTTGGAAGTGTAAGTGGAGCCCAGATTCAGAAGCTACTTGTCAGTGTTACTTTCCATAAGGATCAAGACCTTGCAAAGGCATTTGATATGGTGTGACCAAATCAAGAACAAGAGGGATGAAACTCCCCAAGGTTATTGTTTGCCTCCCTGTCAGATGTTCCTGCTGTTCGGACCCGAAGCAGACATCTGTTGGACAGCTTGGTCATGTTGCAGAGGCCAGATGTAATTAATGTGCATACTCATTTCTCGCCAATCAAAAGGAACTGGAAAAAAAGAGCCCAAAAGCAGAACACCAGATCACAGTTTTCTCTTTCTCCTAAAAGATCCCATTTCCATGAGCAGAAGCCTCGTGCCTCAATGTGCCCGGCTGAGATTCACCCAGAGGCTGAGAGTCACCTTGCCAGGTTTCTCTTTGGACATCTTGAAACACACTCTGTTTTCTTACTGGCAAAAGCAGAATCAGCTCTTCATACTGCTCCGAGCCTGGAGAACATTACATTTGCACAAACAAGGACACAGGGACAGTTTTTATCTCATGAGAGCCAAGGATGAACCAGGTTTGACAATGTGGACACTGGTGATCTAGTACTGAATTGACTTTGGACAAAGAGGAGTCAAGTAGTCACAAGTGAAAAAAATAGTTAAAGCCACTTTGTGAATCAGAGACCTCGTGTGAAAAAAAGCACAATCTGTTTTTTATGCCCAGATTGGAGAAACTAGAAGTTATGAGCAAAAACCATCACCTGAGAGGTTCAGGTTGGACACTAGAGACGAGTTTCTGGTGGTAGGAGCACAGACTCCAATTAGATCCCAATAAACCTGGGAAGAACAGCACATGATGAAGTCTTCAGCACTAGGGATTTGTAATAACAAATTCAACAAGTGTCTGTCCAGAAAGTTAAAATCAGCCCTTCTCCAGGTGAAGGACTGGATTAGATGATCTAGTCATTTAGGTGACCTTCATCCCCAAGATCCTAAACTCTATGGTGAATCCAAGCGTTTGCTTTACCTTCATCTCCAGGGATTCAGATCTGTGATAACTGTTAACCCTTTTCCAAGAAATCAGTATCTTGTAGGTTCTGAGCAAGAGTTCAGCATTACCAGAAGACTGTAACCACCTTTAAGCACCAAAGCACTGTAAAATTGCCAAGCAAGAGAACAGAATTTCACCTTAAGGACTCTCCCACCAATTAGAAAAGCTCAGCAAACTTCAAGTTAAGCAAAATCATTTGGCCATCTTGCTAAAACATGTTGGGATTTGTGGTACTGAGGCACAGGAAACACCAGGGAAAGCAGCAGCACACAACCCTTTGGCTTTTTTCCCTCCCCTGCCAGTGAGTGAATCGGTTTGTAAACTACAATCATTTACTGCACCATGTCCTGGAAGTCCTTCACCAGAACAGCTCCACACCATCACAGGTTTACAGAGCGTTTGCAGAGCAGATTTTCAGTAACTCAAGCACTGGCAGACATATGGGCTGTTTGATTTTCCACACCATGGTGCTGGTATCATTCCTTCGAGTTGAGTATCAGGACTAAACCCATTGGGTGGTGGGATCCAAGAGCTACTGAGTGCAGGTTAGGAACCCCAGTACCTTTTTGTTCTTCCCCAATTTATTTCTGAAACGCTATTCTCAACCTGTTCCTGGTCAGAAATGTTCCTTGTTTCTGGAAATGTCTTCCAATTCACTATTTTACCTACTGTTTCCTATTAATTAGCTCTAGGCTCAGTACCTTACACAGCCCTGGGCTGCTTTCTGAGGCTAGCGAGCTGTCTGCACTGACCAGGTAAAGTGGACACAGCTGGAATTTAGGCTGCCTGCATATGGCTGCTTTCTGCTGGGTTGCTCACATTCATATAACAAGGAGGAAAAAGCCCTTTTACAGACATGCACGCATTCAATGACTATTAAGAGAAGTCCTGCTGGCATAAGTGGATTGAATGATATGCTTAAAATTACAAGCAGGACCAACTACCGATGGCTTCCTTTCACTGTTCCTGCTAAAGGGCTCTGTTCCCCATACAGGTGCTGACAGATTGTTTGATGAGATTTCCAAGTTCAAGGGACGAACAAAAGCAAATATTAAAGCCAAAAGAGAAGGAACTGTTTTCATCCTGTTCTTTCATACTTCAAAAAGTGGTACTTCTGTTTCCCTCTTCCTACTTGCTCTACCTTGGTTAATACGCCTTAGGTCATTCAGAGTAGTTAAACAATCTGGAAGTGCTAGTGAACTGATCCAAAAAGTAGTTTTTCACACCCAATTAATATGAACATTTAAGAAGGGGAGGGTTTGGGGGTTTTTTTTGATTATTAAAAGCAGATGTGTTGGATCAGAGATGGACTTACAGAGCCACCAAGGGAGGACAAACTGCATCCACATCAGTTATCAAAAACTCCTGTGTGTGTGTGTGTGTGTCTAGGCTGGTCAGCAAGGCTGCCTACAGCCAGCAGAGAGGGACAGGTATCTTCAGGGTGTGATTCAGCCCATCCTAAAATAACTGTCAGGGACAATATAGATTAATCATCCCATGCAAGGGATCATTTCTCTCCCACCAACTACAGACAGAGCCTATACCATTCGGTTAAAGACAATGAAATTCCTAAGTGCTTAATATGTTAGATGAGAAAAGTCTCCTCAAAAACTCAGAAGTCAACGCCAAACTTAAGTCAAGCTTTTGAATCAGATCTCCTCTTTTTTCTTCTGGGATCAAAGATGCCAGACTAATCTTCCATTAACATTTCTTCTGCTAGACCTTCTTACGTTACAGCTCCAGAAACTCAACACCCTACCAAAACATTCTTGCCATTTTTTTCAGCTCTTCCAAAAAAGCTGCAGGACTTCCCTGACAAACTGTCATCTTGATTCTTTCCTACTTTTAGGAAGAGAGAAACGAGCCACATCAGTATCCACAAATTTATCTCAGCTCAACTCCCAAGTCATTTTAGGCTTGGCCATCAATTCAGCTGTGGGAAAGTTTGGAAGTTATATGGCTGATTAAGCTTTAGCACCAGTCCCAGGTCATATTGTGACACTGAATATTGTCCTGCCTGTTTATGTATCCTGGCTTTCCCCCATGATAAAGTGACTTATTTTTTTCTCTTTTTCTTTTGTTAACAAAGATGCTATTTAAGTGATCAGGGTTTGGTTGGTTTCCCTCCCCAGTCCACCTTGTTTGGTCATACAGCACATTGATGTTTTGCCATCACCAAACTTCTCCCTGCCCAGACTTACATTGGCTGTGCTCTCTTGTCACACACATTCTATCACCTGGTTCAGCCCAAGAACCATCATCCAGAGGGGTGTTGCTCTGAATTCAGAATTCCACAAAAACTGCAGGAAGAGAGGACAGATCTAATGGGCAAGTCATGGTTAAAGTGGCAAATTTCAGGCTTTGTCACAGACTAATGGAAGATGAAAACAAACAAACAGAAATCACCCTGATTGCTCTACGTGGCCTTTTTGCTGCCATCTAACAAATGTTAACTGCAGCATGAGACATTTTGCTAAGAGCTGCAATTTCAAGCTTTAAAACTCAGAAACCATTGTGACATTTTAGAGTTTTGGGCTTTGAAAACTGATTTTCACATTTTATTTGCCTGGATGCATGGTGATGAAAGATCTGATAACATCTCCATGACCTCAGTCTACCACATTTCACAGCAAAATGCATCAACGCTGCATTTTCATGGTAGACAAAGAACCAAATGTTTATTATGTGCTTTATGACACCACAATAGAAGTGCAGATCCAACTATATGATTTAGGATTTTTATATAGTTTAGCCACATAAAATATTCCTTTAGAAGACTGAAATTTTTAGTCAGTCTTCATATTCCTTGCAGACCTGGTTTCATCTCACAGCCCTTTTCATTCATTCTTCTCAGATACGACTGCATCATTTGGAAACAACAGTAACCCATCCTGAACACAGCACAGTATGGGGTCTTAATAAAAGAATTCAGCAATCCATCACCATCTCCTTAGGCTTATATTCTGCATTCAGGCTCGTAATCTTGGCATTCCTGTGGCTTCTCTAAATGCTTCTCCAAAATGTCAGAACATTTCCAAGAAAAAGCCTTCATTCTTCCCTTGCCCTGGCACAGTACAGCTGTACACAGGGCAACCCCCTAAGTCCCTTTCCAACTCAGATATACCAGTCAAATAGGCCAGTTTCTCAGAGACAAACTGGATACAAATTGCTCTGCTGATATGCATTATATAGACAAATATTTCAGATCAGATGTCAAAGGCACAGCTACTTGTGTTATGAAAACAAATCTTGCCATTCCCAGTTCTCAGATGCAGTCCAACCCAAAACAGCATAGCAGTTACTAATCCTTCCCAAATTCAGTTACAGAAGACCATTCTGATTCACACCTTATCATCATTATTTATGCTGAAGGAAAATTAAAATATAGACAAGCAATTAGCACTCAGAAGAACAACATCTGAGTGAGGAAAAGACCTTAGCCCCATTTAGTCCACAGTCTAATCTTTAACTAATTGGCTGCACTCCCTCAGTTAAATCTCATATAAAAGCCTTGAACATGGTGGCAGACAATCCCATTTTAATAGGCATCAGGAACTTAGTAGTTCATTTATTGCCAGCTTACAATATCTTTGGATTTGTGTACCTCCAAAATCTATGGCTGCGTGATTTTCCTACAACTACACGAAAGTCAGAACTGGGTCTAATCTCATCCTCTACACTCCTTCCATAGTGGAAAGAGAATTTTCTGAGGATGGTTCCCCCCATCCTACAATGTGTCAGAGGCAAAGTGAACCTTCTGGCAGCTTTTGTTCTTCTCCATTAGCTGAGGAGAGGACAGGCGGTTCTACAGAGCAGGCTGGGACACTCAATTACAAAAGGCTCAAGTGCAGTAAAAGGAGCCTGTGCAAACCAAGGAGAACAAACCTACCTTCTCAAGGAGTATTCTCACTTGTCAAGTTGAATATAAATCCTGATCTAATTCTAGAGAGGAAAAAATTCTTCGTGATCTCAGATTCTAGGGTCACATTTCAAGGACATTGAGGAATTTCTGGAAATGTTTGAGAAAGAAGCTCCTGCTCTGTGTCTGTGATTTAGTGACTTAAATGTGCTTCCACTTTGAAAAATGTCTCATTTATCTTCTCACCTGTCATATTAAAAACACCTTACTCCACAAACTTGGTAAGAGGCAGGGTGCCTGGGCTCCTATCATTGTCTGGGGTAGGAAGGAGCAAAGATTATTTGATTCTGTACTGATAAATATAGTGAAAGAAAAGATGACAGCAGAGAATTTCATTGCTGGCTTCCCAAGTGGTCTCTGCTACTTTGCAAAAGGAAAAAAAGAGGCTTGGAGGGGTTTACCACACATCTATTTCATGACCACTACACAGAGTATCTGTGGTGAGATTCATACCTGGTGACCAGGCGGTTGAAGTTCCTGTCTGCAAGTTAGGGACTGCAGAAAGCTTAGAGCAGAGGTAAGTGGTTAACCTGGATTTAGGAGTAACCAGAGCTACATTTCTTCCACCAAAAAAAAAAATTCACTTCAAGCAATAGAAATACATCTTTCCATCAAAGTAAGAATAAAATTTCTTCCACTGCCCTAAAAGAAGCACTAATCTTTCACTAGCTATGTACAAAACAACTGTGTCAGGAATTTATGATGACCAATTTCAAATACATGCTCACGTGCAAGGGCTATAAGCCCATCTCCCTAAATAGAGAAACAGGACCTAAGTAAATAGGATGGTTTGCCTATCACACAGACTACAAAAGGAACTCATTTCTTTAGAGTGAAAAAAGACCAATAATGGAGGTTTCTCACCAGATACACTCCTTTGAAATGAAGTGTTTAAATACCAGAAATAACATATGGAAAAAAACCACATTAAAATAGCCCATCTGAGGGTCAGCTCAGTTTTTGTGCTGTAATGAAGCACCTATTCAGTATTGCTTCCTAAGATGAATGGATTCTCTTATGTGTACAATCTATAGAGACAGTCATAACTACCCTTTCTCCAGCTCTTAGGCACTGGTGGTCCATGAAACCTTCTCTAGGTCAGTCGATTCCTATCATACAGCAATCTCAAATTTTTAATTATTTATAGATTTTTTGGAAAACTCCCTTTCTCCCATCATTCCCAAAGAGCCACCTCAGTGGTGACCCCTGATTTCTACAGTTAGGTTGTGTCTGTCTTAGCTCCTGCTCTTTACTCTGTGTGCTCAGAGATTCCTTTGCAGGAGCATCATGAAGAGAACAGCCCAGAACACAACATTTCATACCCCCAGGGTGGGTATCATGTCCACTTGGCCAACTCCACTCTGCCTTCTTTCTTCCACTTGCATGGGCTTGAATCCTGACACCCCACACACTGGCTCTGCACCCACCTCTGCCTGCTCCACTGCCTTGAAGGATTCAGACTGAACATAAGCTACATTAGACCAGAGGAGCAAAAGCAGAAGCAGCAGCTTTTTTGTTTTCCCCTTAAATCTGCATTTACTTCAGTTCTCAGTTCCTACTGCAGATGAATAGCTACCCAATGCCAGGACACGCAGTAGAAGACAACAACACAGCCTGGAGCCCCCACTTCAGATCTCTGCTCCTGCCCACGTGCAGCCACAGAGCAGGAGGAAAATCCTGGAGCCTTTATCCAACAGCCAGTCTGGGCTCTGCTGAATTGGACAGTGAAGTTTCCACTGCCTTCAGCAGGGCCAGGATTCATGCTGGGACACTGCGGTTACTAGCACTGGTAGTGCCAAAGTTACATTATATATGTGTATATAAATATATATACACACACACGAGTATTTTGCTATAAACTGCTAGACCAGTTCCACCCCCCTCCCCACCTACCACCCATTCTCTGGCCATTCCAGCCACAGGTCACTGCTGTTTTTTTCACTGAATTAACTCCAAGCATTTAAAAGAAAGAACATTTCAATATGTTTTTCTGGCAGGTACGAAATTAACTGCATACCAGGAGCTATTGAATTCAGCTTTAATAGTATCAATAAACATTTCTGATTAAATTATGAAATTGATTTTGTAATTTTGACCATTATGTTTTTACATCAATATCATCGTATGACAGCAAATGTAGTTACTGCTTCCTTATTGATCTCAGACATGGCACTCCAAAGTACTCATCTGACTCTATTACAAAATCAAACTTGATTTCCTGTGGTACTGTAGTAACTTTTGGTCATGACTTGATACCAAGAACCAGTAACAAATGGACTACCAAGTTATTAAGCTTTGTCCTCAGAAGCCCAGGCACGGCTCTGGTTTTGGCAGTTTCAGGGCAAGTTTGAGGATTTAGGGATATTGTTGTTCTTTGATGTTAAATAATAATCCCTCCTCTTTCTCCTGATGAGCCATCTATCAGGTTTCTTGGGAGCAATCTAAACACCACGTATTAATGAGAAGGAACAAAGTGCTATTTATAATGCTTATTCAAGCAATCCAACAAAAACTGGGGGTTTCTGTAGCTTGGGAGCATTACTCTTGATCTCACCCTCCCCTCTGTCAGGATAATAGTTATGTGTTGGGCCACTCCATCTCCCCATCGGGTTTAATGTTCTGTTAAGAGAGTGCATAATTCAAAGGGCCACTGTTGCTCCCATACATGCATGATAGTAAATCAAAGGTGTAATGTGATGGATATTTATGTCTCAAGGTTCAGAACAAGTCCGATGAGATTAAAGAAATTTCAGTACTGGGCTTTTTGGCTGCTGTAAATTCTTCCACAGGCCCTCCCCTGTCTGAACCTTTCTGGGCTGAAGGACTACGAGGCATCTTCATTGATAGAAAGTGTTGGAATGAAAGAGGAGCAGCAAGTTGAGACCTTAAGCTGTTTTGTCAGGTTGCACTTCTGTAATGGATCTGTGGGTCTGCCTGTCTGTTACCCAAAGGTGTCTTTTCCAAACAGTCAGTCGTGTTTCCTCCTCCCTAATTACAGGGGCATCTGTTTCCAAAGGTAACTGATCCCTCCAGGTTTTGTGGGCTGAGGAAAGGGGCGGGAGGGGTCAGCTGGAACTTGTGCTCTCATCCCTCTTGCAAGATTATTCCCTAATATTCACCAAAGTATTCAGGCCATTGACAAGTATTTGCCTTGACAAGCCCGTGGAGAACTCGATACACTCTTGTCTGTCTCAGATAAACCCTTCCCTGGAACAAGGCATCAGCGGGGCACGGGAAGTTGTTTCACCTTGCTTTGATTAAAAATAAATACAATTGATAAGCTGCTTAAAAAAATACCGGCGATTTAATGCCTGTGGGAATGAACAATTTATACAGTGCTGGTTCCAGAGGTCACAGCACAGATAGGCAACACATGGGCTCCATGCAATGCTCATGGGCCCTGTAACTGCTGCTGGACCACATGAAGTACCCTATGGCATGGTCTGGTGGTGGTGTATCAGTAATTTGTTCATTCAGCTTATATCGATGCTCTTTGTATTTCCCACCCTACCCTGTACAAGGTCTCACAAGGTGTTGAAGCAGAAAATGCTTCAGCAGGTCACCCATCAGAACCAGGGTGCAGCAACCCGTGTGTTTTGGTGCAATGAAGTTTGATGTCCCACACAAGGGCTTTGTGTGTGGCCTCTCAGCTCCGAGCCCTCTCACCAGAACAGCTTCCCCCAACCTTTAACACACCCAGCTCAAGTCTCTCCCTCGTCTGACATGGGCTCAGGAATCCCTTCCTGGTTTGCCATCACTGAGCACTTTCCAAACCTATGCCTTTACCTTGCAAAAGCTTTGACACTTCACTCAGGATTCTGTTTGGAAGTATAAGAACACCATATATCCACTAAACACTTTAGGCTGGAATCAAAGCAATACCTCTGCTGGAATCAATAAATCTTCCTGATTTATCACCAGCTCAGGATGCAGCCCCAGGTCTCTTCACTGAGTCACCTGCATCCTGCACTGCAGCTCTTAGATCAACAGCCTGACACCTGAAATCTCCTTGAGGACTTCTACAAGGCAGTAAGCATCCTGAATTCACCACCACAGCATGGCAAAAGAGGGTAAGGATGCTCAAGGTAACTAGCAGCAACTCAACACCAAGCTCCCACTGCAAGCTAAGGAAAGCTTTAGTCTACACAGTGGTGGGGAAAACCAAAAACCTCCAAAGGACCTGTGGTGGCTTTCCAGCCTTTGGGAAATAGGAAAATCCAAGTGAGTGCCTCCCACTGACTCTTGAAACACTTTGCCTGTTTCTGTTAAGAGCAAACTCTTAGAAAGGTGCTCCTTTTAAAACTGAACATATTTGTTCTCACAAGTACTCACACTGCTGAAACACGGAAGGGCTTTTTGCTCCATGGAAGCAACCAGCTGGGTTGCCATGAGTAGAGATGTGAGTCCTCTCACCTCATCTTAGTTAACTAGAAACTAAGCATCCCATCTCAGGTATTTATATGTGCTCCTTTGTGCCTGGTGGAGAGAAATGCCTGCAGAAGGGAAATCATCCCATCCTCGGGTAACTGCAGAACTGGGGGCAATCACTGGAGAAAGAGGGAAACTAAACTAAATCCTAGAGAGCTACAACTAAGTGAAGTTAATCACACCCTGAATAATTGGTCTGATCTCACCAGAAATCAAAAGCCTGCAGCAGAATGGAGGACAAGATTCTTTTTTCTCCAGCCTCCCATCCATATTTGAACCAGCAGGACATTCAGTCCTCGCTGCTCAGCCACTCTGCAGCCACTCAGCATTTCACAGCAAGAAGTCTGCAAGGGCTCAGTGAAACTTTGACTCAGATCGGGGTCCCGAGCTCTGGTCATTATTTGTCACTCACTTTCCATTTTCAAACCAGTTTTTCCTCCAGAAGTGCCAAAAGGCCTCACCGCCCCCACAAGCCAGGGCATTTGGTACCTCACAGCCCTCTGTTCTCGGGCCAGGAGATGCTTGTGCTGCCACTGGCCACAATTTATCAACTCCCAGATGAAATATTTTCATCTCCAGCCACCATTCCCCTCACTTCGGCAGACTTCCCAAGCACACAACTTCATGAAGTGAGCACATAGCTGAGGAACATAAAACAGATTTGGGGCTGGATTGGGCACGAGCTCTGAACGCTTCCCATTTCCAGGACCTCTGAACAGAAGCTTCATTATTGAGTGTTCACTACTAACGCCTCCAACCCAGAAGTTGAAAAAAAATAGCAAGTCTAGAGTTCTCTTCCCGGGTTAGCTGAGGTTAAACAGGTGTTTTTGGTAAGGATTGCAGTTACATTTTGATTACACTAGCCCACATTCTTACATCACACAATGCAATACGATATACCCAAATGGATCCTTCAGTGCCAAACTGGGGCCCCCAGCTTGATGTTGTTCTAATTGTGTTTTTCATTAATCCCCGTGACCTCTGCAAAGCATCACCAACCAAGCACAGGCTCTGGGAGCTGAGCATTGGGGTTTCTTTGGGGGGAATGTTTTTTGCATCTCCCCTTTACTTCTCGATGGAGCAAAGTAAAAGCAAAAAGGAGTTCTCAAATTCAGCTGTGAGCATTAAGTCTGAGATTTGTCTGAACAAAAATACATCTAAGGGACCAGTTTATTGCAGTTGGATAGTGTGTCTTCTCCAGTAACCTGATCCAGCCTCCAAAAGGAAAACTCTTAACTTCTTTAGAGGGCTTTGGACCCAGGCTCTGCTACAGGAATGCAAGCGTGAGGCAATGTATGCTGTGTTATAAAGATCTAATATTAAAGGGGAGGCTGGGGGGAGAGGCCAATTCTTGATCTCATCCTGGAACCACTCCACACACTTTAAATGTGGCCAAATTCTGTCTCCAACCACACCCTGGCAACCTCATTTCCTTTATTAGGGTTGCAATGGCTGTATCTGGGGGGAGAATTTAACCCGAGGGACCTCATTCTTTCCTGGCAGGAGCCCATCACCTCAGGGCCCTGGGCTTGAGGAGGGGGGAGGCAGAGATTGCTGTGTAATTACATCAGGGATGCTGATGGTCACTGGTGTCTCCTTATGTTCTGTGCAGGGGAATAACATATTTCACTAGAAAATAACAGGTCTGGAGCAGAGTGTGAACAGGAGAGATTTCAACTTGGAGAGGCTTCACTAGCACTAGAGGAGCAGCACAGCTACTGCTCTGTGGGTCTGTAGGTGCATTCTCACACGCTCTGGAAAGCCTTGGACAGATGTGCATTATTATGCACAGCAATAACTGCTGTGCATTAAAATGAGCTGCTCAAGAGGGGAGGAGAGAAACGATGCACCTGTTCATGCACCTTCCCATCTACCGCTGTTTCTTCACTGGCAACCAACCACTGATTTATGTTTATCTGCAGGAAAGGAAGAGACTTAGAAGAACATTTTTCCATGGCAGCAAGAGTACCCAGTGTCCATCTTGGGCACACATCCTATCTCCCAGGTATGTGCTTTCCAATTCACCTCTGAATTATTCTGCAGCCCGTTGGAGGTACCACGCTGACAGCTGAAGCACGTGGGATGGATTTTCTGCAGCCTGCTACTCCTGTGCCACCACTTGCCAAGTCCCTAAGTCCCTGTGCTATGACAAATAAGCTTGTCTAGAACCTCCTTCATGATGTCCTATTTTCCCCTGACAGAGCTACAACACACAGTGGCCTTCTCCTTCCTCAGTCTTGTTCACATTCTCAACTCATCTCATTCATTAAAGGTAAGGTCTTTGCTTCTGCTTCTGCATCTGCTCAGGTGAGCGCTGCTTCAGAGCCACCCATCTGACCACTGTAGCTCCCTCTCATTCCAGAATGTGATGTGTGAGGTGAAAGCTAAGCCACTGAGAAAACAGTGGGACTTTACCTTGAAAGGTTTCCATGCTCTCAAGGCTTCTCCTTTGCCATCTGTACTTTTCAGGAGGTAGTGAGAGGGAGACATTCTGTCCCAGCTCTGACAATCAATGATAAAAGATGACGAGATACCTCTAGGAGAAGCTCTAGGCTTCTGTACAGTCCTGTTTGTGCAGCACAGATGCATTGCAGGAGCACGTGCAGAGCCCATCGAGCTGATGGGAGAAGGAGCAGTGGCTGCACTGCTGTCCCTTGAACCCTGGGAGCTGCTCTAGTCAAGGGCATGGCAGAAAACCATCCTATTGCTGGGTGGTGGTTTGCAACCTCCCTGCCTTCTACCTGCTGCACTGGTGAACCAGCCTTTGCCAGGAGGTTCCCCAGGGCTCAGAAAGATGCCTGGACCTACGGGAAATCATCAGCAGAGAAATGGGGTGACTCAGCAGGCCATCAGGATGCAAAGCCAGGCAGCAGCCTCAGCCAGACTATTTAAGAGCTAAAGACATCTTTAGCAAACAGCTTCGCTGGGGTAAAGGCAAAGCACAGAACCAGCTCCCCTTCCTACTCCCCTAGGGCAAGAGGAGGCCATCACACACCCTGTCCTGTGCCCTGTGTTCTGGACAAACCACTGCTCAGCAGTGGGAGAGATGGACGGACAGAATTCCAAGCCTAATCCATCAGTACACTACACAACCTCGGAACACAGTATAAAAACAGTATGTGTACAGGCTTTTCACATGTCCTTAATCTTCCCTTCCTCTGCCATATGAACCAGAGACCGACAAGGAAGGAAATCCCACACTGACAGCTTGAACACAACCCTCTAATATCAGTAGGACTATTTAAGGAGCAAGGCTTCAGGAAGGGTGTCAGGATAAGACTCAATTTGGATTTATTATTTCATACCATTTCCACATACTTTTCTATTTCATCCACAGCAGATTATTCCTGACACTTTTAGAGGGGCCCTGGCCCATTTGCTTATTGGTCTGATCTTTACCAGCAATGAAACCCGAAGTCTTTGCTTACTCCACTTCTGGAGAGTTAAGACCATACCCTTTTATATTATTCACTGAAATTGCTTCTTGGCTAAAACATTCTCCTGTCAGTGTTTTTCATGTGTTCAGCAACATCTGCAGGATGTGGAAAGAACAGAAACAAACCAGATGTTGCAAAAGGTAGTGACACTGAAAAACATAATTATTACAGTATCTTGTCCTTTTTTTTTTTGGTCCATCTTCTGCCTTCATACATCAGTAACTTTTACTGCTGAAACACACACTGACTCATCTAAGTTTTCTCTAAACAGATTTACAATCATTTGTAAAAATTGACATATACCCCCCATTAAAGCCAAATTTCCTTTAGCAATTTCAGAGGAAAATAGATTAGGGGAAGGTGGGTATTTATCTCAGCCATCACCATTTATTCATTTAGGTAATTATCACTTCATTACGCTGTCAAAGGGAGCGCAGGGGGAAATTCACCGCTGATGAACCCAACACCACCCAAGTCCTCCACCTCTCACGTGAGATGGGGGTGCCAGCTCATGCCCCCACCCAGCATTTGTGTCACTGTGACGTGACAAAAACTGTGGGTCCAAAACTGAACAAGCAGAATGTGAGTGAACAACCACAGCCTGATCCAACAGCGCCCCCAAAAGCAAACCCAGGGGGGACCCCGGCACCCTCCCGGCCTACAGCCCCAGCTTGGCCCTGCTCCACAAACCAGCTCTTCGGGTTTAAAAGCTGTTTGCTCGATAAAAATAAAGGAAAATAAAAAGCATTACAGCCCTACAAACGCTCGCCGTGGTGTTAAAACCAGGGGAGGCTCCATCAGACGGGGGAAATTTTCCAGTTATTTTAACTCAGACTTCAGGAATTTCGTAGGGGGATCAGAAGACCTGCAAGCTCTGCCAAATTCTGAGGGAACAAAGTATAACTAGATTAATATATAAATCTTATTAACTAAAATGGAGCTGAATACAGTCATTTGTTATCAAAGTCTTTTGATTGTTTAACATACTGCAACATTTTGGGCTCGCAGGCTCCCTGCCAAGCCGAGGCCTAATTAAGGTGGTTGGAAATGAATGGTGTTCTAATTAGTTTAATTACAATATGATGAATTATCAAACTAATTTTTAAAAACAGTGTGCAATTAAGCCTTTTAGCATCCAACCCCCATCTTCCCAAACAGAAAACCAAGTGGAACACACTCTGTTTTTTACCAGGAGGCTGAACCACCCCAACCACGCTTTGGCCATCGAGTCCCATGTTCAGGCCAACACTGGGGCAATGCTCCTCTTCAGATTCTCAATGTGGAGTTTTACCTGTTCCTGCACTTAATTGGGGTTGCACAGAAAATCCTCAAGGGTTCCACTCATGGCCACAATGGCTCCATAAGGTTTTTTAGTGTTACCTTTCAAAGCAGTTAATGGCCAAATCCACTCGCCCGTGAATTGTAAAGACACACAAGTTCCTACCTAGTGTTGTGTCAGTAACCATCACGGCTGTGATTCTCCATTTTCTGAGTATGTTTCTTGTACGTTTGTCCCCCAAAGGTTATTTTCTGCCTCTGGCTACTGATCCCACTGCGACACTCCCCCAGACAGCAAACCTCTCCAGAAATACACTTGCACCTGCACAACCTCAGCAATGTCGCACCCTTGGAAGTGAAAGCACCATCTGGTCCTACTGTAGAACGGTTCATTACTGGAGGAGTGGCCAAAGGTCACCACCTTTCATTAGCACTGCCAGGTATATGAGTAGAGTTTGGCTCCATTACAGCATAGCTCGTTGCTGAGCAATAGGAGAGGACGTTATTAAAAATACAGGCACCCACTGAATGGGAGGAAGGAGCAAAGAAGTTCACTTTAACGACACGAATCCTTTAACAAATAATCAGGTTAAAAATGATCCACTTGGTATTTTGATGAGAATGGATTTTCTCATCCTGTGAACCAGAAAGAAAATGTGGCAGTAAAATAGCTTTCGGCATGACTTAATTATCCCCAGAAAGACTTAGGAGCCTGCTCCAGCAAAGCACTTAAATGCACGCCGAACTTTAAGCACATGGGCATTCTCCAGGGACTATTCATACATCTAGAGATAAGCATATGCTTAAGTGCTCCAGCAAGACACAGATCAAATTGAAGCCTCTCATCAGGGCCTGGAGTCACAGCTCTAACGCATCTGGCAAGCGTGACAGTGTTTGAGATGTCCTGTCCACTCGGGCGCTTATGAAGTCCCCGTCGTCCAGACCATGAGTGTTTCCCAATAAATGAAAATAATCCATCACAGCCCCCTCGCTTCCCGACTGGCACGTAGGAAGAGGATTTAAATAGGTGCATGTATCTGTAGATTAAATCAGTTTACTGGAGGGAACCAAAACGAGGAGATGAAGTTGCCATATGTTTCTGCTTGTGCTGAAGCTAGTGGTCATGCTTGTTTTTCCTGGAAATTTGTTCCACAAGCTTAGCCTGGCTATTGCCAGAGCCTTCATTTATTTGTCAGCAGTGGCAGCGATCCAGCAGATGAGGCTCTTGGAAAGAAAAAGGACTGCAGAGCACGCTGACCTCTCAAGAAACTGTGGTCAAACCTACCAAAGGCCTGAACACCACAGGGGAGGTGTTCAGCTGAGATCTGCACGCTGAGGAGCCACCCCAGACTGTGTAAGGGCACGCTGCCATGAGGACATGGTGCTGCTTTGTGGCAAAATGCATGGCTGAGGTCCTAGACTTCAAGACCAGGTATTGCTGCCCAAACAGCTGCTGTCCCTTTGCCCATCACATCTGTGGCCACCCAGCACCACGAGGGTGCCCAGAAGAGCTGGAGATTGCTGATCAGTCCAAAGGTCAGGCTTTCAACACACAGGATACAGAAGAAACAGTTTTCTGAGGAACTCCTCTCCTCTTTTACCCAATTCTTAAGGGAAACGGAGAGCTGGCTCTATACCTGCTTTCCCAGTTAATTTTTGCAAGACTACGGCTGTAGGGAGGACCCCAGAAGCAGCCCTCTGGATCGAGGAGGACCAGGAGGCTGCAAGCAAACTGTTCCCTACCAGTGATGTGCTTGGAGAGATGAGCATTTGAAACAAGTGCAGTGCCAGCCAGGCAAGCTTGTGAGAACTGAAGAAAGCACCACCAAAAAAATAATTTCTGGCAATAAAAAGGTTAACACAAAACAGTAGGTATAAAGATAACTTGAACCCATCGTTAAAGAAATTCAGTTATTTAGTCAATTTTACTTATTTACAGGCTAGAAGATTAATGAGCTCAAATACAAACTGAGACAGTAATTAGGTTTCAAAAACATACTATAACACAATCAATCACTGCTTGGGAGTATAATGACATTAGGGTAGAGCCCTCTTTCAGCTGAAGTTATTAGCATGTGATTGGTGAAGACTGGACTTGAAGAGAGAGTCTACCCCAGGGTCCTGTAATAAAATGAAAGAGGAATCTTAAATAAGGAGAAACTATGTCTTTGACCCTTTGTCCTTTGCCTGTAGATGTAGAGATACTGTATTCGGGATTTAGGGCTCTGTAACAGGACTTTGGGGAATGATGGCATTTCAAAAGACAGTTGGTATTTTACTTTAAACAAGACTTTACTTGAGACCTAATACTACAGAGTATGTGTATGTCCTCTAATCTGGTCTTTGAGGCTATTAGCAGCTCCTTGCAAGGCATTTCAGACCTCTTCTCAAAGTCTTTGCAAATACATCAACTTGGAGAAGGAATTCAAAGTGTTATAGAACACAAAGTGGGAGAAAAGAGAAAAAGATGTAAAGAAAGGAAAACCAGAAACCACACAAAAGAGAAGTTCTTTCTCAATCAGTGTTGTTAAAGCATCATTTGCTGGTGAGCAGCACAAATGGCTTTTATATATTCTTATGGCAAGGAACCTGGGTAAATGTTCCTTAAATCCAGCATCAGTTGGGTTCACAAAGAAAGAGAGGATATGACTTTTAAGATTCAAGCCCAACTTTCAAGTTAGGTTTTTAGACACGTTATCAGCTTAATCCAGCTCCTGCAGAAGCCAGTGGTAATTCTCCCACTGATTTAAACAGGACTAAAGTTACAACAGTGTGTATGATTTTTCAAATTCCACCTAAGCAGCTAAAATCAGACACTACAAGCAAAAATTTTCAAGAGAGACTGCAGCATTTTCTCACATACTGTAAAGTGTCTTTGGAAATCAGATCCCAAAACAATGTTTGAACAGTTAAATAGAAGCAGCCTCACTTTTAGAGACACTGGGTACTTCCAGACTTCAACAATTTCAGTATTCAGCAGCTGTCAAAAGCAGACTATTTCCTTTATGTACCTGTATATAGGGTTAAGTACCTAATTCTACATGCCCAAGTTTGAAAAACGTCAGCCTCACCCCCCTCCCCAATTCTCATGCGTATCCAAGGAAATCCACACTTCCACAAATAACTTCCGCATCACCACCACATCTAAAATGAAATCTTCATCATTTCCTTCATCTCAAGGGCTCAGTGGCACAGCCCCTGCGTTTTGCTGCCAGCGTCAGTCTCTACAGACATCCAGTTCCTGTTATTTATTCACTGTGGTATTCTCGACTACCCCAATTCCCTAATGAGCAATTGAAATGGATTGCAATAAGGACATGACACACAGGAATAAGAAGCTGAAATGTATTTCCCGGCTTCAACCTCCTAACCTGAGGGAAGGTTATGATGGTTGACATGGCTGGGGTCAACAGCAATTGGTTCTAGTGGTTACTGTCACACAGATCCTATGAATAGTTTTGACGGTGTTTCAGAGCAATCCTAGCGGTTGATAAATCAAATGCAGGAGAACCTTAACTCAAAATGTATTGTAAATAATCTCAAAATGGAGGGGGAAAAAAGAGACAGAAGCAAAACTGTATTTCAAAGCAAGAGTGTGAAAACATAACATGAAACTCCAGTCAATACAATCAATCCTGATAACAAGAGCAGTCAATGCAATTACATTTTATGAAATCAATGCCTCCTCCTACTACGAAAACCAGGCAAGGAAGGAAATGAACCAACATCCCCCCCTCTATCAGCATGTGACAATTACAGTTTCACCCAACACAGCTAAACAAGGAGCAGAGCCAGCATGAGATCCTGAACCCTTGGCAAAAGAGCCAGCACCATAGGAAACCTTCGGTCCGATGGAGCAGCTTTTGCCTGGCTGCTCTTCTGACCCTCTACACTTACACTCATTTTCACCCACTGATATCCAAGTGTAATTCTTCCAGTAACATCCTTCTGAATCTAAGCTGCTGCACCTCCTTTTTCATCTCCCCCTGGGACAGATTTACAAATGTGACACATGACATTAAACCAAGGTGCATTAGTACCACTGCCCAGGTAACAACTTGTGAGCTCTCTCCTCCCTTTCCATATCAATTTAGGGCACAAAAAAGCCTGGATGGAAAATCTGACTGTGTCATCTGCCCATGTGAAAATTCTCTGTAGTTGACCAAAAGTGAATTTAAGGGGTTTGCAAAAATCCATTATTACCTCCAGCTGTTTGGTACAAAGGACCTTTAACATGTTCAACCTCCTCTCTCATGCCCTTCCCCAGGAGAAGCCCCTACAGAAGTCAGCACGCGCTCTGCCCATGGAAAGCCTGAAGGATGAAGCTCTCAATACAGTAAATTCCCAGGTGGCAATTTTAGATTTTACATTAATTAGGCTCCCTGCCCTGAATGAAACGATGCCTTTCTTATCAAAACACTACTGCTGACCTCAGGCCTGTGAAACTAAGTGAAGAGAGACAGAGCTGAGAGCAGGAAAAGGGGTCTTTCTGCTAGCCCTCCTTAATTAACAAGCCAGCTTTAGGTTGGAGAGCATCTGATGATCTTGTGATAAATGTTTGAAGCTGGACTGCAACAAGGAAGGTGCAGCGGCCGCAGAGGGTGAGATTAGAGATCTGTACCACCTAACTGCAGGTATCTAACCATGGGGCATAAGCCCTTAACCTGGCTCCAGAGGAGCCTTTTTTCTCCAGAAACAACACAAGAACTTCAGCTGCTAGATAGGGTACCCGAGGTAGGTGTCCATCACCATCACACACAGCTCACTCTCCAAGAACACATTGCAACGTGTCTGCATGGCTGATTGAACAAAAAACCCTCTTTTTAGCAGGTCCTGGGTAGCATTCCCTGCCATCAGGCTTTGCACACACTTAGCCCATCACCTTCCCCCCAGCATCTGTTTGGACATCTGTCCAAAACGGAGATGTCATTAATTTCATGCAGGGTTGCAAATTGGTTTTAGCCACAGCAACTCCCTGCAAGAGGTGGGAGATCATCAGTGTCTGCAAAGGATGAAAGTGAACAACAGCCTTATAAAACTAAAATAGAAACAACTACTTTGTTTTGTAGTATCCTAAGCAACAACACTGCAAACATAGTTCCACCAAATCTTCTATTTTCCATTTAACTAGTACAAAAGAATTGCAGATACAAATAATTATTGCTGTTACATTCTGCACTTGCATGTGTAAGAGAGCACACACATGTTTTTACTGCATTTTTCTTTTCCCTCTTATGGAACACATCCAGCCTTAACACCCTTTCCTCTTGGAAGAGAAAGTTGCAGTTGTTATTTCCTGATATTTCCAGCTTAGCAACTACCCATCTGTAGTTTTTTCATCACCAATGTTCTACATGTGTATGACCAGCCTCAAGCAGTCACACGATGACAGAAGCACTTGTGGATCCCTGATTTGTTACCTGCATGCTCTCCTTGCAGTGTTTTCTCCCCAGTTTTAAAGCGTCTCAGGAAATCTCCGTGGGATCCCATGGATCAGATAATGTGTCAGCTTCAGAGACCCTTTCAGATGTTGAATTGGGGACACACAAAACAGTAATCCTTCAGCATCTGCTGGGGCATCAGTAAAGCTGCATGCTCTGCCTTGGAGACAGTTATGGCATGAGCTAACTTAATTTATTGAGAAAGGAGTGAAAGAAAGCAATTATAAAGATTAGAGAGAAAGGAGACAAAGTAGGAGCACACCTTTCCATCCCATTATTTAATATTTACTGAAATAAATTTAGTGCATTTAGTGAAGAAAGTTGCTCATAGATAGAAGCTATCTTCAGCTTTGGCACAACTCAGTGACTGTCGAAGTGAGGAACACTGCTCACCAAACAGGAACAAAGAGAACTGCTAAATGAGAATGTCTAAGCTCTTCAGCTTGGCAAGCAATGGTGATGACTGGGTAGACTCGCAGAGAAGTTGATGAGAAAGCTGAGCAGCAATGCATGATCTGTGCAGCCCATGCTAACACAGTGAATGGCTCCAGCATGGCTGCTACCGTGGGGTGATGCAGTGGATCATCCCTGCTCCTGCTGTGCTGGGTGGGACTCTGGCCCTGGAGAGAACTGAAATCAGCATGGATCTTCACATCTGAACTCAGGGGGTCCTGGAAAAACACTACTACATGCATTCAATTAGAGACAGGATTCCTCTTGGACATCACAGATGCCTACACTTCAGATTAAACGAACTCTCAGTACTGAAGAACCCAGGTGACCAGACCACAAATGAATCCAGCTATGCCAGGAGAAGTTGAAAGTACTTCTCTCCAAGCACCTCATTCTCTCACTGATGTAAGATTTGGGCCATGGTCTACACCAGAGCCATAGCCTCTGGACCACCTGGCTTCACAAAACCAGATCATAAACCAAACGATCAGACTTAACAAGCAGATCTTCCAAGACCAACGTGTACCAGCAAAGTCCCAGTACCATCTGACAAATCAAATCTATTGTGATCCCTACAGCTGGGTTCAGCTTCATGGTCTCAGCAAGACCTTCAAACATTATGAGGGTTTGAGAAGGAGCCAAGCTTCTTGTCAGCGCTTCATACTTCAAGGCATTTGTATTTATAATTCCTGTTACTTAACACAACAGATCCTAGCATGACAAATCCTAGAAAACTGTTATGCCTGGGTCTTCGTTTGCAGGATTTGCACCAGAGCTTAACTAAATCAGAAAGTATTTGTATGGCATCTCTGTTTGAGCTGCTGGTAGATGTTTTATGTTTTAGTGTTTTAAGTAAAGTTTATTATGACAAGGCAGTGAAAGTGCTTTTAGTAGGTCAATAAATCACGGACCTATCATATCACTGGGTGACAGCTATGCAAAGCGTAGAAGGAAATTTGATATTATTCCAACAAAATAGCAACTACAGCTACTTCCAGCTTAGCTGCAAAGCTGCATCAGCCTGTTGGTTGTGAACTGAAGAGGTAAATAATTGTATTTTGGGGAAGGAAAGCCAGGCCTTTGTAGAGTTTTATCTGTTTGGTATTTCTAAAATCCTCTCGTGGAGAAAAAAAATAATGTATTTAATATAAATGGTCCTCTGGATGCCCACCATGGAGTCTGTTCCATAATTACCTAACGTGGAGGAGTGGGGAAGGGGCTGGGGAGAAACGCAAAGCAGATGAGAAAGAAAAAAAAAAAGAGGATAAAAAAGATTTCTGAGAGATTGAATTCAGTTTTGGCATCCCTTCAACCATATGGAAATTGAAGGGATGTTAAAAAAATTCTCAGACAGGATGCACAGGACAAGGGTGGGAAGTTTTCCTCATTATTACTGTCAGGAGAAAAACCAAAATAAGCTTTTTACATATAAGACAGGAGCACACCTGCCAGCTCAGGGTGAGTGCCTAACCTTCAGCAGGGAAGCAACAATGATCCAATTGTACTTTGGAATTGTTGATGCCTGATCAGACACATCTGAGAAGTCTCACTTAGACACGAGGCAGAGTTTGAAGAAAAATTTGCAGAGAGAATTAGTTCTTAGTCTCTTCCATTCCACAGGGCTTCCAATTGCCTGGTATGGCTTTTGACAGGAACAGCAGCTGGCTGTGGCCTGGTGCAGCAATTGCTCCATGTCTAGCCATGGGTCTGGACTCATGGAAGGACTCACGGCTGGAAGGCATCAGGGGAGACCCATGCTGAAACCAAGTGTCTAGTTAAAATTCGTCTAGAGAATCTACTGTCATGTTTTCTTCCAATGTAAAGGGCAAGGACACGTGTGTTCACTCTGGATGCTGTTTCCTTTCTGACTGTAAATTACAAAGAAATTCATACGTGTGAAGTCCCTTGGGAGGACTGTTACACTTAAAACCTGATAAAATATCCATGGATACCCTGCCATCAATGCTAACCACAATGGTATTTCACACAAGACTTGTAAAATTTGAAAAAACCCCTTGGGAAAAGCATTTTAATCCACTTTTGCCTTATCTCAGGAGCTGAGTCCTTCAATCATTTGCAGCTCATGTCCTCTTGTATAGCCCAGTTTTAAAAGTGAATCAGAGAATAGAAGGCAGGAGGAGTTTGAGGACAAGCAGAAGATAAACACGTATCAAATCTAGGTCTTCAGAAACAACCATACTTTGCTACTGCAACCTTCTCAGCCTGTCAGTAAGATCCGTTGGCAGCCACAGCAGCGAGGATGTGCACGGGCTCACCTGCTGCAGCAAGACCTTCTGGGCAATGCTCAGAATGACATCTGCAAAGAGGTGGCACCAGGATTTCACATGGGACAACCCAATATTGTGTCCGCAGAGGCTAGGCAGGCGACATCGGGTTTGGAGAACAGCACATGTGGGGCATGTGCAAAACACCAGTTATCTGGGTACACTTGTGAAAGGTGGCCAGTGATGCTTGGCAAGCTTCACCGAGGAGAGAACTGGAAAGCTGGTGCAGAAGCTGCTCCTGTGCTGCCCCAGATCACTTTTTTCCCCCCCTTTCTCTGCTCCCTTGGATAACCCTGCCCTTTGAAAGTATGAAGTCATTATGTGAATTATCACATGCACTCAATTTTAAAGCTATTGACTGTCTCATGTAGAGGATAAAACTGTAGTACAGTACCCCTGAGAACTCTCTGCACTCCAGCTCTACCTTCAGTCTTTCCTGCAGGGTCAGAGTCCCACTCTTCTGGGTTCTGTATACAGGAGAAAAAGAAAAGAGACATTTCTCATCTTTTTACGACTTTCTCAGTATCTGAGATACAAAAGATGATAATTATTATCACACCCCCTCCTTTTAAAGTACACATTAAAGCCCTGTTCAAATTCAGATTCAGATCTGAATGGAAAGGCTGCTAAATAACAGTGTCTGTAAGGTAATGAGGTTTATAATTAATGACTACACAGAAAAAACAAGCCTGCAAACCGCTAAGCAAATAATAGATAGATGATCTTAACTTTTGTTTGACCAAGTAAGGCAAAAGGAAGGAAGAAGAAGAGACAGAAGAAAACAAATGTATGCCTCAAATAAGTACAGTGATACTGAAAAAGGTGCTTACAGTGAATCACGTTTCAATGGGATTAATTATAATTAAGAAATGAGTATAATTCTGCTTAAATACGGGGTCCAACAATAGAGTGTGAAGATCAGAGGGCAAAGTTGGTGTAAAATATGGTAAGAAAGGCAAAGATGGAGAACTGAACAGAGCAAGATCACAGCAGGGGTTAAGATAAATAAGACATTTTTTAAGTGCATACAGAAGGAGAGGGCAGTGAAGGAGACAGAAGGGCCTCTTAAAAATGGCAAGGATAATTTATTGACACAAGTAGTAAGGGCATTGTTTAAGGAGGGGGGGGAATTAAATGAATTCTTCGCCTGAGTGTGCAGAGAGGAGAGGGGACAGATGCCAGAAGACGACAAATTTCCCAGAGGAGAAGGAGAAAGGCTTAAAGAAACCAAGATCATGGCAGTGCTGGTGATCAGCAAAGCAGAATGTTGGAAAACTAAAAAAAGAAAGCACGAACAAACATTCTGTGTCCCAAAATCTAAGGGAGAGGGGAAGGAATAGTGCAGAGATGCTTAGAACCTGGAAAGCACTTGGTGGGAAGTCGTGTGTGCCGGCAGAAATCCCACACTGTGCCACCATATGGTTAAGGCTAAATTCAGGTGGAGGATGCCACCCAGCAAGCTGGTATTTCTGCTTCAAAGACCCTTGGGCAGTAAAGGAAATTTTACTAGCAATAAAAAGGCCAGAATCCTTTGCTTCCTTCTTGCTTGCCCGGTTTTCTTTCCACCACCCGCTTTGTGCTGGGTTAGCCTGGGAGGGAGAAGGTGCCTGCAAGGGAATATTCCAAAGGAGTTGGGTGGTCACTGTGCTTCCCCACCGTGTATCTCACATCCCCTGCTGCAGCTGAAGTACTTGGTACTGCTCCTCATGTGCATTTCTACCCTTCAATTGAGGTTTTTAAACAGCTCTAGGAAACAGAAGCCTTACCAAAGACATAGAGAATCCACACTGAATTGCAAAATCAGTGACCTCGGTCTGTAACAGCTCCAGACCCTGAAGGACCTGGCTCTGCAGGCACCAGCTCAGCTTTAAGCACATGACTGTTCCACTGACGCCAGTGGAATTGCTCACAAACATCCATCTGAGTCCATGTGCTGCTGCTGCAGTAAAGCAGTAATTGAACTGGGCCTACAGCACGTATATCATACAAATGGAAAGAGCAAACAGAGCAGCAGCAGGACTAATGCTGGAGAGAGATGGTGTCAATGACATGCACTTCAGCAAAGACAGAGTCAGGCCTTGAAAGAATTTGTGGGGAATTTGGCTACACTAAGAATAGCTGGTACTTGGAGCAGCCCTGGGGCAGCTGCTATTCGTAGAAGTTTAGAACGGGTATTCTAAACTTAGTGTGCAAGTACTCAAAGGTGGTAAATGCTGAAGGATGTGCACAGATGCTACCAAGAAAAAGAATAAAATCACTGATAAAAGAGTGCTATCAGGCAAGATGCTGAGTGCCATTTCCTCAAAGGAGCTACACTGATCTATACTGGTTGAAACCCAGCCCCTACCTGCTTCCTTCCGCTCCTAGCAATGGGATTTCAGACCTCTGCACCACACAGGAGCATTTTCCATCACGCAGGATTATATGCACAAGGCATAATCCCACTGGCTTCGAGGGCAGACTCTTGAACAGGTCCAAGGGTTGGTATGGACTTTGGATGGGCACATCCAGTCCCATCCTCTACAGTGCTTCCCCCAGTTACCACCAAGTGGCTTTGCTCTGCTGGGTCTTCATAACCCTCCCAACCAGCGCATGAACTGAGGCCGTGAAAGGATAATGGGTTGATGCCAAGTGGAATTGGACACATCAGACTCATAAAGTGCAAGTGCAGGGAGAACAACAGGGGGGATTTAGACACACGGTGTGAAACCTCAGCCATGAGTGGCCAGGGGCTGTGGTCTGCACGTTTTGGGTGAAACTCTGCCCCGTAATTACTCAGCGACCTTTGCAGAGGGTAATGACATGCCTAAAATAAACAGAAATGCAGCTGAGAAATTCAGGACAAGGCAGAAATAAGAGCAGAAGCTGTAACTCTTTGGAAGATTTATAATTTATCACCTTTCCATGGCACGAGTTCAAGTGTGACCTATCAGCTGGCAGCTGTCTTTATGCTGCTCTCCCCTTCCACCTGCCTGGTGAGCAAACAGCCACCGTCTCCACGAGCACGGATAAATCTGTCACCCTGACTTACACAATGAACTCTCTGGAGGGAGACTGAAGTAGTCCAGAGAATAAATCCAGCCCTCAGAAACAGTAGCAAGGTTGCCCGAGTTTACAGCATCTCCTTTTAACCCCTTTGGTGTGGACCTCAGTGGCTATAATTATACCTGGCACTGTCTGACTCGCTGAAGCCGGGAATCCTCCAACGTGATGGATGTCTTGCTCAGGACAAGCCAGAGTTGGACACAAAAAGCACCCAGGACAGGCCAATGATGCAATATGCAGCAGACCTGGCCTTTAAAGCCTTGCCCAAGAACATCCAGGTGGGCAAAACAGTTTTACAAGAAAACAAAGAGTCTTTGCTGAAGTGCTGGGATCACAAGGACAAAGCACTGCATTAGATCATTAGATTTTAAGGCCAGAAAGGCATTATTAGTTTAGATGGATTAACAGGCTCCTTCCACTCCTCCTCCCCTTCTGATGGGGATGTGGCACCCATTAAATCCATGCTGAACCTACCCAGTGTCAGAAAGACATCACCCTCTAATAAAATCTCTCTAAGGCCATCTTGGTGTGCTCCAGCAAAGTGCTTTGGCCAGACCAAAGGGCTGGCTGTGACTGGGGCTGTGAAAAGAAGCTAATGTTATTTTAAAATGAGCAGTTTATGAAATTCTATTTTAAAATGAACACTTTAAAAAAAACGAGTATCAGAGACCACTTCTTGTTCATGCTTAGCATTAAGAATTCATACCCATGGAGTTTCTAAGGGCTTTGGGCTGTGATCCATCTGTGTTGTGACAGATGATAAACTCATTCTAATAGATAGTCGACAAATTGCCCATCACTGTAGCTTATCTTGAACACCTCCTGCAGATGTGCTTGGACCCCTTTCAAATGTATTTACAACATGCCAATGACATCTGTTGAGCCACAAAGAAATAGGACCTTAGTACAAAGACAAAAAAACTACAATATCATACAACACCATGGCCAGGACCGATGCCAACACCACAAAATCCCCTCCGGGCAAGTCTATCATTCTCACCAGATCTTAGTTTTATTCATGCAGTTCCCTTCTCCTGCAGTTCTAGTTTGTATCTGAGCTTGATACAATCTCATGAACAAGGGAGGTCATCCCAAGACATCTGCAAAGCCACACTCTGCTTCACCACACTGTGGCTTTGCTCCAGAGGCAGCAATAAATGGCAGGACATGAGGATGAAGAGGGGCTCCTGCACCCACCATCCTTACCAGGAAGGATTATTTTTGGTTTTCTCCCAGGCCCTGAAGAGCACACTGTGACTGCTCTACGCTGTTCTCATCCCTCTGTCATTCTCCTCATCATCCCTGTTTAGTGCAGGACTTACAAAGTCCACAATTTTATCTCCTCTGTTTCTCAACCCTTATCACGCACACCAGACATAGCTTTCTCCTGTTGTGCTTAGAGTTGTTCCACCCTTTCTCCTGCAGCACTTAGATCCCAGTAGTCCACAGCATTTGCCATTCCTCAGCTAACAGAGGAAACTTCCTTGTGTGAAAGGAGTACTATTTGTCTGAAAGTCACAAAAATACAACTCAATGCAATGGTTTTGTCCAGCCTTTCTATTCTGTTATGGCAATACCAACCAAACCTTCTAGTCTCTGGATCTCCACCAATAGTAACAGCAAATCCTCTCCCTCAGCCCTCATCCATATTCCTGCTTTATTCCCAAAGCCTTCAAAGGCCTTTGGTGGGATGCAGAAGAGCACTGATCAAGAGAGGGATCAGTTTTCCAAGAGGGTTTAAGATAAAATGCCAAAACCAATAACCAGAGGCACTTGATAGCAGTCACCTTTCAACTGCTTTTGAGAAGCTCTTTTGGCATTGAGACAGCTTGTGAGCAAAGCACTGGACTGCAAATGAACCTTCAATGTGCTTTTTTGTGGGAAAAAAAAAGCTGTCAAGAACTTCTGTCCAGATGTCCCCATCCAAGTTCCCCAGTAATGTTATGAACCACAGTGAGAAGAAGCCACGCAGGGTGCTATTCAGCCCGCTAAAGCCAGCTGCTCAAAGGTGCTGAGTACCCTCAGCTTCCCACAACCTGGATGCAACAGGGTGTACTTAGACACCTTTACTAACTCACAGAACTGGGCACAAGGCAAACCATGCTATAACCCAACCACCTTGCATGTGCTTTTCTCTTTAAACACACATTTCCATAGTGCTTCATTAGGTGATTCCACAAGCACTTTGTTAGAAGCCGTGTGAGGCACACTCCAGTGATGGAGATGTACTGCAGCTCTCAAGATTTAGTTCAGAAAAGCACTGTGATAATCTGAATGTGCCATAACTGCCTGCCAGGGACAGCAATGACTGGGTGCCATGGGACAGAGGGAGAAAGAGGGAGAAGGGGACACAAGCTCCTGGTGAGCAGAGGAAAATTGCCATCCCTCATTGCTCTCCTGGCAGAGGTTTTTGTTCAGGTCTTTCACTCCTACATTTCAGATCTCATCCTACTCTTTCCTTGCCTTCCCTCCCACAATTGCATCCTCACAGGGTCTCACATCTTGGTTAAGAGTCAATTCCCCCGTGGCATTTGATGCTATCACACAGCAGAAAGCTGAGCCCACTTTTCTTATAGCTCTAAGGTGACAAGATCTCTGCAAGCACGTGTTTCCACCCTCCTAACTCATGTTACCCTCTCCAAGCATGCCTGTCTTTAGGTATATCATCTTCCAGCTCCCTTTGAGGAGTGGGGAGCCCCTGCTTTGTCCAAACTGATCAAACTCTGAACAAGACAAAGGATGTGAGGAGAACAGGTCGGTCAACACGGCCAACGTCTTCACCAACACAGCAACACAAAGCATCAGAGTGGATCTGAGCACAGAAGTCCCTCAAGATCACATCTAAGATAACTCCAAGAAACTACTCTAATGAGCATGCATTCTTGCAGATTAATCTCCTTTTTTGTAAAATCCACTCATTAGAGGCTACATTCTAACCTGAAGCACCGTGATTCATACTCATGACTTCCACCACTGATCTTCTCCACACTCATTTCTATTACCAACAAGGTTCCCTTCAGCACACCAGTCATCGTCCACCCGCCGTGGAGGTGTCTGAAGTGATGGATCAAGACAGCATGAAGTCACAGCACATGGTGTTACAACTGCAGCAAGCTGACTTACTCTTCCTTGCCACTTACGTCTGAGAATGGGATATTATTGCTGGGCCTGGATGTGGAAACTCAAAAAAAAAAAAAAAGTCTGGGGAATGGCAATAAGGAATGTTGTTTGCTCAGCAAGATTTGGGAAGAAAGGAAATGATCTATTTTGTGAATTGAAATTATCCCCTTAATGAATTTGGCTCACTATTTCTAGTTAGAAAAAAAAAATACTCACTTTATTTTTGTTAGAAGTGTCAGCTGTCCAAAAATACTGCACAGCTGTCCTGAAATAGCAGATTTCCCTGCGTGTTTTCTTTATGATTCAGTCCATTCCATAATTCTGCAATGAGAACTGCAGACAGTTCTATTTTGCTTGCAAGAAATATGCACGAGATGGCATGTGCCTCATAATCTCCTGTGATTAATGTATAAAAACACAGTCGGAACGTATTCATACCATGGCTTGTAGAATTCTAGGGATTGATCTTGGTTTCACTCACGACCAATGGCTAAGGAGCACTTTAATCTGCTACAGGTGAAAAGGTAATGCAAACACTCCCGTGTTTATTTAGGACAGCTATTGGGAATATTTCATGCCATATTTCAAATACAAATACTCTTTGGCTGTCCCCGAGTCAAGGAAATATAAAGTCATTAGTATATGGTTTTCCACAATCTATTGTAAATATTAAAATTACACAGGTCATTTGACCCAAATTGAGATTTCTGCCTAGTTTCTTCACAATCTTGGCTTCCAGGGGACTGTGAGAGGAAGCAGCCTGCCCCATGGCATGGCAAAGCCCACTCCATAATGAAGTGGGGATGATATTTCAGGACATTTTTGGCAAAGGCTTCGAGCCACCTCAAGACAGAGCCAGAGTCTGCTGTCATCGGAGTCAATGGAGAAGCCCCTTTTGCCTTTCAACACTGCTTTAAAAAATACCTTGTGTGAATAGTCTTGTGTGAATAGTCTTCTCCAATCTCTCTTTTTGTCCTTTTTTCTGCTGTACAGGTTGAGATCCTCACCTGCTGTCAGCTGGATCACCACTCTGGTATTTGCATGAGAACCCTTACTAAGGAGTCTCCAAGGAGGAGCCCACACGTGCCAGCCATACTGAGCCTTCCCCAGGTTAGTTAAGACTATTATTTCATGTAGGCTTGGAGCTGATTTTCATAGGGACGAAGGAAATCTCCTACCAGGATTAAGAGGTGAGGTATCCCATGCAAATGCACACTGCATAGCCACCTCCTCGGTAAGGTCAGGATTTCCTTCGCGTGGTTTCTCTCAGGAGGTTTGTGATTCTTCTGCCAGCTGAGCTTCCAAGTCTGAAACTACCTAGTGTACTTCTTATGCTTCATGTGCTAAGGAATTAATCTCTATCCTAAGTCCCTCATAGAAAAACATCTTAATTTGTGTGTTTAGACACAACACCAAGCCAAGGAACACTTCAACAATGAGTGATGGGATAAAGCTCCAGCAGCAGCAAAGTGCTCACACATCAAGTAGCATTCAGCTCACAGGCACTTTCTCCTACTTCTTCTCCCTCATCCTAACCACACCACCTTTCCAAATCACCATCTGCTTAACCATTTTTTGTTTGGCCAAGTGCCTGGAAGGCCTCAGGTTTAGCAGCTTTTTACAGCTCATCTCTGCTCTGTAAAACCACGGAGAGAGACTGGGAAAAAACAGAAACAAAATGAACCAGGAGAGATCAGAACAACCCTGAATGTGTTCTGGGTCAATTCAACATCTGATACAGGGGCTGCATCTCCAGTGAAGTCAGTCAGGTTTTCACTGTGCTCTTCAAGGTGGATTTGGCTCCTGATGTGGCCGGAGATAACTCACTGCCCCAAGCCCAGAGTGCTCAGCTCAGCTTTGCAGTGCTGAGGAAACCACGCACAACTGCAGAGTTACTGCTCATCCACTTTGAATATTCAAGTGACCCAAGTAGTCAGTCAGTCATGAACAGCAATATACAAAGCCTTGGGCATTTTTAGTCCAACAGACTGAAAATATTGGACAGAAGTTACATCCAGCAGCACAGGGTTACTCTGAGAAAGGAACTCCAGCGATTCGCTCCGACAACAACTCGCTTCAGCCTAAGGTTAGTTGTAAAAGGGCAGCCAGATACTAATGCACGAGGGCTTGGGAGACCTGGGTGCAGGGCCTGGCTCTACTAAGGACTTTGTATGCAATTTACACTCAAAAGAGTTATTATTACCTTCAGGCACCTGAGACAGCTGAGGATTCACACTCAGTGAAGACAGACAAGGCTCCCGAGGTAGTCAGTGTGGCCCTTCAGCAAAAAGCTACTTCTCTACCTTCATTGCAGAGACAATTTTATTCATTCTTAACATTGGGGGATAAATATAACCCCACTGTGCTCCTTCTCTTGCCCACCTTGCCACTCCTTGGATCATGGGGACATGTCACCAATGTTTATTTGCATTATCTGGCACACTGGGAACTTGCGTCTGGACGGAATATCTGAGCAGTAATACACATGCCACTACACCACCAGCTGTCCTGGGTAAAATAAACTTCACTATGGGTGCATTAAAAGCATAAAAGTGGCACAAGGTTGTACAATCACCAACATCAATCCAGTCTGTGTTATCAGTGACTTAAAAAATAATGTTAACTGCTGCTTGCTGGGTCATCTCAAGTAGCTCCTTCGGAGCAGGGAAAGATAAAGGCAGGTAGCACTAGCTGGGATGTCTTCACCTTGTACTCCACATGACATTGTCTACACAGAGGAGGCAAAGATGTGGACATCCTCGAGACTTTTCTCATTCCTAGAAAGGTATCACTGCTGCAAGAGACGGGATAGGCTGCTGGTGGAGTCACCCCCTCCAAAAAAATACTGACTCACTGCCTTCCACACACTCTAAACTCTTCTATAAAAAGGAAAAATAAATAAAGATTAAAACCATTAAAGATAAAAAAATACATTTAACACTGTCTCACCTGGGACCCTGCGCAGGTTTCCACAGCACTTCCCTGCTGTGCCCTGGAACAGGAGGATCCCAGGCATTCAAGAGCAGTGTTAGTACGTGGAAGAGTCAGAGAGAACAAAGTCAGAGCAAAACATCATTTCATCCCTTGGGTCCACGAGCTATTGGCTCCGAGTGTAAAGGAATTATCACCCACGAGCTTACTTCTACAGGCAGCCTGGCAGGAAGGCATTCCCATTCACTTAGAGATCCTTCACAGGGAGCACTAGGAACGTTCTGTTCCTTCAATATCTTTTCATTCCTTTATTCCTTTCCAAGCATTTATACAAGTATTCAGGGGCTTAACCAGAAATGAAAGAAATTCATTTTAGGTTATGTGTATTAAGAGGCTCTGGGACTCCTCTACCTGTCTGACTGCTAAAGATTTTGTTAGCAGACCCTTTTTTTTACCTCTGGTAAATCCTAGGACTGGATTATTCTGTCCACCTGAAACAAATTCTCTTTTCACCCTGAGAGAAGCATTCAAAGATGCCCGGGATTCATTCAGCCTATTTACTAAAGACTTCAGTTGTAATCAGTTATAAACATCTGTTGCATTTGAGTTCAGCAGTGTAAATAAGCGTAAATAACAGAAATATAATGGTGTGTGCATGTTGAAATAAGTGTCAATAACAGAAATATGTTGGCTGTCATCTCCTGGGGGGAAAAGGGAAAAAAAGTTACATTTCTCTTACCTAGCACTTGATAGCCAAAAAAATAGGGAAAAAAAATAATCCAACATACTGCTTAGGGAAGCAGAGTTGATTAATGGGCTAGCCTGTTACACCATCTGCTCTGGAGGACCCAGCTTCAGATCCCAGTGTCCCTAGCTGGGTCAGCACTTTTCCTGGTGCTGAGAAGTGACATTAACTCTGCTGGCCTCTGCTTTTCAGAAGGAAGAAATAGTTCCACGGTATTTCATTTGCCTTGGAACACCAGAAATACCTTCCCGGATTCTCAGCACCAAAGGTTGGTATAAAAGGAAGTGTTGGATCAGCACTTCCTAGAAAAATAAATACCCAACAGGTAATGCTGCAACTCGAGGGGACAGAGTTCAAAACATCTCTCTGGAAGCAGGGGATAACATGATGGAGTGTCATAAAATTAAAAAGAGGGGAAAAAAGGGACCTGGGGCTTCTCTGTGGCACACTGAATAAATGCACTTCCTGACACTGTGTCTGATAGGGTCCCCATCAGCTGTCACTCGGGCAAGAGGCAATGCTGGTGAGCAATAAATGCTGCAATAATGTCCCAAACCCTTTGAACTAGAGAGCACCAAAGCTGGGGGCAGTCAAAACGCCACATAAAGATAACTAAGCACAAGAGTGGAGGCCAGAGACACATGCTGTGAGCTGAACATCAGATCAAGGGGCGAGATCAACAAGGTGCATTAAGAGGCATTTCCTGGTTCACACAGGAATCTCCACCAGCCCCTGCAGCCTTTCATCCCAGCCTCATTAAAAGAGCAGAGTGTGGGTTTTATAAGGGCCACGCAGATACGAGTGCACGTTCATCTGAACTCACCAGATCTACCTGGAACCATTTTGGGGAGCTGCTCTCCCCAGTGCAATGTTCCAATTCAAGGTACCATGAAGAGGATACAATGAAATAAGAGATTTCAGTCTGAAAAAATGATAAAACCTTTGGTTTCTTATCTCCAGTGACAAGTGCCTTACTACAAAGACACTACTAGTAACCCCTTCCCCCTTCCCCCCAAACTTATTGACAATCTTTTTCATCAATAGCAGCAGACACTCACTTACTGGTGTTTTGTGCACAAGAAGTGTATGAAAAATTAATGATAATTGTACAAAACAACGTTCACTCCCATACAGACACCAGCTTCACAGTTTAAATGTGGCCTGCATAAAAACTGTGACAATTCAAAGCTATGAGCAATGAAAACCCAGATACAAGCAATGTCTGGGATACGTTGTGCCTTAAGCATTGGCACAGGATGGGAAAGACTTTGGAAACGGTGCCAGTGAGATCACAAGCCTCAAAAACCTTCAACTCAGCAAGAAACGTCCCTTTGGCTCCCAGTGCCAATGTGTTACTGAGCATTTCCTCCTTTGGCTCCCAGTGCCAATGTGTTACTGAGCATTTCCTCCAGCAGCCACCCAGGAATGGTGTTTCCAAGGTGTCCGTGATGTCCTAGAAGCTTTAAATCCACTTGACTTTCAACTCCAGTTCCAACTCAGTGACTCTGGGCTGTGTTTAGTCCCTTGGTGTGGATCCCATCAGCACAATTACTCCAATTCACAGCTGCAGAGGGAGCCTGGAACCAGCAACCTGGAAGACCAAGCCATCTGAAGGGGTTTTCCCTTTCCTGGATGTCAAGATTTGTGTGTGTGTTTGTATGCAAACATGTTGTGATTTGTCTCACTTGTTCCTGACATGCTGCAGTACAATAGCCAAGGTGGAATGCAGATATTTTGTTCTACATATGCAGATCCATGTATGTGTTTGTGTTAGCATGCTGCATATGCCAGACAGATATTATGAGACTTGGTGGCAAATAAGGCAACATTCTCCCAGATGGGAAACACCAAAAGTGGCAATTTTTTTTCCAGCTTGAATGCAGTCATCAAGTACTCTTGCCATGCCTTTCACAACACAGACAGCCCCACCATCCAGTGTTTTCAGACTTGAATGATCAGCCATATGTGTTTCACTGAACATGCTGAGCCAGAGCCCACTGAAATCCCTGCAGTTGCATGAGAATAAGAAAAATCTGCCTCTGATCACTGACAAAGATGCTGTGTTTTCCTCTCAGTCGATAGCTTGTGCTGCTGATAATGCAACACCTACCACTGGTTTGTGGTAGGTCTTTCCTCTAAGCTCCTCTACTCTTGAAGACATCGCAGGAGAGAAGTAAGAAATCCTCTCATCTTTCTCATGCCTGTGTGTGGTGCTGCTTCCTCTGACAGCATCCATCCCTGCTCCCACAGCAGCCCACGCATCAGCATCCTTAGGTGAGCTCTAAGTGTAGGGGAGATGGTCCCAAGGACCCACCAATCCTAACAGATGACACAAAAAACGGTTGGAAGGGAACGCAAAGTACAGACAAGACCAAATGACACGTGCAGGAGTTAGAGGGAAGGAGAGGAAAGAGATTCATCCTGCCCACTGTGCTTACATCCATTTATCTTTTGAACTTCAAGACAAGCTCGAGCAGCAAATTTTTCACATTGAATGGAGAGGAGGTGTCAGAGACAAGCAGTAATAGGTGGCTTCCGACTGAGAGTCCTGACACACTGAACACTGTAGGACATTAAAGTACTGTCAATATTTATTATACAGATTGTGTATTGATTGTGCAGTAAAATGATCCAAAGTAATATATGCTATAGTAATAATTGAACTTCATTCAGAAAAAGAGCACTGACGTGGGGAGAAGGAAGAAATCATGGCAGAGTAGCCATTTACTACATTAGATCTCCTGGGCATCTGATCAGTGAGCAAATAGGAATAGATGCTACAAAGCAACAGACATCCTGCATGGAAAAAGGAAAAACAAAAAGAAACTAAGGCCACATCACTAAAATGCTCCATCACAGCTCGCTGGAGTTTGCCAGCCTAGAGCAGCTGAGAAGTTGGCTGCAGCACTCCCCAGTCCAAACTGGGAGGTGCCCTGTATCCTCTCTCACCCACTTGCCTTTTTTTTACGAATTAATTTTGACATCCAGCATTGCCACATGACACATCCATGCACACTCTGACCATGAAGGTATCCCCAGTTACTGAAGAGCAGCCATTAATTCAGGAGAGATTTGGATAAAGTAGGACTGCCCTCACTTCCCAATTGCAATGGATGTGGCACATCTTTATCCCTCCACCCTTCCTCTTTATGTGTGGGTTAAAAAAAAAGTGAACCTGCTTTGGGATTTTCTTTGTTTTTATTATCTCTGGTGAAATTTGGTTTATTTAACTAAACTGGCTGTATATTTAAGTCTCTAGGTTCACAAATTATCCACATAGTCTTCCCAGGCTCCATTCTGCTTAACTGCTGGTAACAATTCCAGCCCCAGGACTGCTTACACAGCACATTTCCCACTCCGATTCTTCTTTTGCCTTTGTTTTTTGCTTTTAACAGGGGAATGATAATGTCAGATATTGAATTAGTAATGAAGTTCCAATTAAAGACTGTTAACTGTTTGGACCTGCAAACATTTTTAGGAGCATCCAGCTACACGGTACCTGTTATTGGACAAAGCCAAACGTTTGCAATGAGCCCAATGAATCTGTTTACAAACCTGATTTTGGTCATTCTTGTAACCCTTGACTGTGCATTAACCTCATACACATTTCCTGCCTTGCAGGAGCAGCAGTAGTGCTGTACCTTAGGAAAGACCATCGTTCTGACCCAGTTTGAACCAGGAAGCAGCAAAATTGTCCTGGTGAATGTCTCCAGGCTGACTACAAGCTAAAAAAGCTTTTTTAATAAGCTCTAGGTAAGCATCTAGCATTTTGCAAACCCTCACATTGCTGTTCTGGTAGTTATATGGCTCTGCAACACCCACACCTCCAGCCTGAACCCTCTGGGAGCACCCAACCTGGACCAGGAGCAGTCCTAGAAGGAATAAAAGCAATGTTGGCAACTTGCCTCAGAAACCTGCAAGCACACAAATGGGTTCAACTAACATTCCATTTTGTCTATACACCTATGTCCAAAGATCAAATGTCTTTGCAACAAGCCTACAATGATGGCACGGAAGGGCCCAGTTAACTCTTTCTGTGCTCAGAGGTGGGCAGAGACACACCAGGAGCTGTGAGGTGACCATTTAGAGCAGTGCTGAGCTTAAAGCCTTGCTCTGCACGCCTCGTTTCATGGATGGCACTTACTGGTGACACCAGTGATGCCACTGCACTTCAGAGGTGACACAACAGGACACTCCAGACCCTACTGGACTTTGTGCTGGAGTCTAGAGACATCTCAATATTTCAGATTTCAGTCACTACACAGAAAAGATAAAAAGAGAGGCGGTGGGAGGAAAGCAGAATTCAGGTGGAGAAAGGGAGCACAGCCTGGTTTGGTTGGGTTTTGAAAGAGTTGGGTTTTTTTTCCATGAACTGAAACTGGTTGCAATTAGCTTGCAGCCCTGTCCATACGGTTGCAGATACACTAATGATTAATGATGTGCCAAGTCGTCCAGAGAAACCCAACTCCAACCCAGAGATACATGTCAGTCCCCAAGGAACGAGAGGATTTTTCAAAGCTGACCTCCTAATTACCCACGAAAAGACTCAGGTAGCAGAGCACACTTGACATTCTCAATGGCAGCAGCAGGTGTGATTCCAGGGAGTTTCTTTTACTTCTTTAGTTTTCCTGCCTCAAAACTTGAAAGGCCACAGACTGAGATCAGCTCCTGCTCCTCAGTAGTTTCCTAAATTTTCCAGATGATATTTTGCACAAGGATGTGTCATTTCATGTTGTATCAATCACATTACAGTATGTCACTTAATAGATCATAAGACAACGTGATTGACACAAACTGAGATGACTTGTCACAACACAACACGTCAGCTGGGACATTTGTATGTTTGGGGTTTATGTCCATGCACACACAGAGCCTTCAAAGGCCGGGGGGGCAGAGGGAGGACACTTACCCTCCTTTAAAAGTTTTCACAATATTTTCCATCGATCTGTTAAATACACTAAAATTTCTTCAGTTCTCTCTCTAGGCTACCTCTAATAATAAACTACCAGAGCTTGAGTTTATTCCAACCTCTATTTATAATGGACACCTTCTCCTGACACATAAAGTGCCCTGTTCCCAAGAACAGCCTCATTGTTGGGGAGGGGCATAACAAAAATCCATTACAATTAAGCACTTGTCCCTTGGTGGCATCCAACGTTAATTCAGCTCCCAAACAATTAATTTGGAGTAACCTCACAAAGCAATCCCTAAGCAACAGTAATTGGCTAATTCCCCTCTACTTATGGTTATGCTCATTATATTACAGACAGCTTTAAATCAGGCTGTCATCACCAGTTCTTGCTGTCACCGAGGCGATTCGGAAGGATGAGTTACTACACCCTCAACCAGTTGTAACTCCTCTGCAGGGGGAAAGCTCCATCCAGGAGCACTGAGAAGGTGGGAAATCCTGAGCTGCCTTCTGCAGGGGTTTGATAACATAGTCACAACTGCAAGGAAAGCTGCAGAAATTATGTGACCAATTCCTAGAGAAGCAGCATGGCTTCTTAATGAATTTTTCAGGAAGGTATGGTTGCCGTAAGTTGTCCAGGCAGTACAATCTGGCAGAGACATCCCAACTGGGTACAGGGATTTGAGTCATGTCAGGGTATTCTCTGCATTCTTGGCTACGTGGCAAGGCACAGCCACCCACCAGTTAACCAGACCCCCAAACAAAGAGTTCAGATGTGGCTGTGCCTACCTGCAGGTTTCACATCCTTCTGCCCCACACCTCCATTCTCCATTTAGCAAACTTGTACTCCACAGGCATGTTTTGAAGCTAAAACTCACAAATGGCTAAAAGATGCACTGAAAGGCTGTTGAAAAGTAGAGTACAGAAGGATTTCACGAGCCTGTTAAAGTAAACTGGGTCTCTCTTGGACGGCTGCCACTTCTTGCATCTGGGGAAATAACTCAGAATGGCAACTGCACAGCCAGATGTTGCAAAACTAATATTTTAAGTTCTTTTTTTGTGGCACAGCGTGGTGCTACATAGAGGTATCAGAACATAGCCTAAATATGCCAGCTCAGGTACCAGGAACAGCATGTTCTGTCTGAGACAGCTCTGTCACCAGTCAGAAGTCGTAGCAAAAACTATGTGACTGACTTAGCATCTCCAGCCCAGAGATGAGACAGTTCTGCCATGGCATATGGTGTATCCTGACCTGACGAGCAGCTGTGGGGAAGCCAGAAGTGCAGGTATCTGCAGATATGTCATCTCAGATCACATCTCAACAGTGGTGCCTGGCCAGAAATGCAACATCCCATATTTGTTCGGAGGTTGCAGAACTACAGAGGGTGAGACCAAGGAAAATGTGAATTGCAGTAGATTCAGATTAAACTCATCCCACCCTAGAAGGGATCTTCAAAGACTAAAGGCTTCTATTTTCCCCAATATGTTCACCAGAGTTTTCTGCATCATGGTGGTTCAAACTCACACTGCCCATGTGGTGAGCCCTTCTTTAAAACTCACCACACAAAGACATTCAAAAGCAATCAGTAATTCACAGGCAAGCATGAATCAAGAAATGCCCTGTCCTGTCATTAGTATTTCTTCCAAGCACCACAGTTCTTCCTGCTTCCAAACCTGCATTTAAAGATGGGGTAGCAGCTCAGTGGCACAGAAAGAGGAAACTGAACACTTAGTGTGATCTGAAGGTCTCATCATGAAAGGCACTGAAGAAACATCATCTTCTCCTCCTATCGTGTAAATTGAGAAGGTTTAATCCCCACAAGGCACATCTACAGTATAAGGCAATGCTGATCCTCACTGTTGCACACACCCTACACATAAATTTAAGCCAACACAAGATGATACCCAACTTTCATGGTTTTTTCAGTGTCGTTGGTTACATAGCCCTCATCTATTTCTGAGGGTAACATGGCTGGGGTTGGCCTTTCCAAATAATCACCCAGCTGATGCACAACCAGCACTGAGCACAGAGCCCACTGGTGTCAAAAACCAGCTTAGGCAGTGCATGAACCCAGTGCTGGAAGAAGCTTGCTTGGTAGGGTGGTCCAAGTCTTCTCCAGACAACGTTTCAGCTGACTGGGCTGAACAGCCAAATACTTAATAAAGAACATTAAAGCCCCAGATTTGAAAAACCCTGGAGCCAGAAATCCTGTGGCAGAGCCAGCTCCAGACCCAACACAACAGCCATGTGAAACTTGATTTGAACTCAGTGTGAACGCCTTTCTCCAGCCACGTGGATTTGCAGCCTTTGAGTTCCTACTTTGCATTTCTCATCAGAACAAGCCCCAACTCTCCAAGCAATTTTTGGTCAACATAGTCAAGTTTCACACCAGTTTCTCATTAAAGTATCAAACAGAACTTCTAATTCGGTGTGACTCCAATGCTCGTGGCTATTTCAAACCCATCTCGTGCACATCTCAAGTGAGTCAAAGCTCCTTCAGCAAAGAGCATTTAGGAAAGCAGGAGCAACAAAAGCTTAAGCTTTTGCTTAAGCATTGAATCACCTTTGAGCAAACAGCCTCTGCAAGTGCTTGCAGGTCTGATTGCCAGCATCTCACGTGGTTTTAGCTGAACTTCTGTGTGCCTCATTATTATATCCACTAAGTGGGTAACAGCCAGTATCACACACAGTCACAAACTCTGCAGTGAGCTCAGTAAGATTATGAACAGAGATTCAGCTTTCCATGAGTTTTTGTACTTCTCTGTATTCAAATGCTACCACCACTTCAAGGTCCCTCTTATACTTTAATTCTATACCTTTGGCATGGCACAGATAATGAGTAAATGAATTGCTGTTGATGAGCTAGAATTGTCACTTATTATCACATTATTGTGTCACTTATGTAATTTGATGAAACAGTAAATTCTTCCCCTGGTAAATAAATAAATATTAATCGTAATAAATTAATAATAATAATAATAAGGGGCATCTCCTGATGTAACTCTGAAGGAAGGAAAAGGAGCAGAATCTGCACCACAGACAGCTCTCGCTGCCACGCAGAACTGACTTGAGTTAAAACAGTTAACCAGAGTGATCAAAGCCATTGGAGAAGGGAGATGCCTGGAACAATTCTTAGCAAAATATTTTTTTGATCAAAATATGCTGGTTTTGTCAAAGAGGGAACATTCCACAGCGATATCTGTTTCAGCGAAGCCTTCAGAAGGAAGATCTCTGAGGCCTGGGCTCGACCACTCTGTCACTGGGAAGGAAAGAAATCATAAACCTGACTTCTTTCATAAAATTCCCTCCTGTGAAATGCTCAGGAGCCCTCGCCTCTGTTCTCGTGATGAAGAAAAACAAATCCTGTAAAACCTCAAAAGCTGTTGCAAACACTGTTCCTCTCTGGCCAGCCCCCACGTTGCAAAGCTATTGCTGACTCTGCCTTCCACCTCCAGGCATCACACAACCCCGTGGTGGTGAAGTCAGGACCACCCAATGATGTGAAATCTGTACCTATAACACGAATTTCAGTGAGACCTCCAAGTTCAGCTTGTGCACGGAGGGAGTGGGAAATATATACCATTTTCTTTTTTAAAAGGTAAAATATTGTTATTCATTTCCTTTCTGCTGGCAGCCCAACACCAGCAAAGCAGACAGGTGTGGTGCAATGGCTGCAGAAAGCAGCTCTGCTGGGGCAATAACATCAGCTGTGTGGAGGTAAAAATACATAAAAAACCCAAGAAGCAAAAATCAAACAAGTATTGCATTTTTAGTTCACTTTGTATTAGTACTTTATACCCTTTTTTTGAAGTGTACAAGAGTGGACACAAAGGAGCTTGAAGGTTTAGCATAGGAAGAAATGTTTGCACCATCAAAAGAGTTGGTTCCTCCCTCTCCCCCCAGAAAAAAACTTGCAGTGAGCTTTCTCTTAAAGTCCTCAATGGAACTTCCAAGGGAGCTCAGCACCCACTTCTTACCTCCTCTCACTGCTTTCGTTTCCTAACATGCCTCTCTCTGCCTCTCCCACCTCGCTGAGGAGCTCCTCTATCCTCCAGCACTCTCCAGTGACCTTCCCAGCACTGCTCCAGTTGTCTCTGATGCTCAGTTCTCAGGCTTCACTGCTCCAGGTTTCCCCAACTACAGCAGGATCTCACCTGCCATGTTCCATCACAAAACAACCAGCACTAACACTTGCATGAGCTTTTATCCACTATGGTTGGACACATCACAACAGTGGGCACTCAGCAGCACCAAGGCCAAGAGCAGCAAATACAGGAGTTGATGATGGACATCAATGTAGAGCAGAGCCCTCGGATCCTTCTGCAGGGAAAGAGCCAAGGAAGTTTTGAGATGTTAGCTGAAGTTGTTTGCATTCACTGAACCTGGACTTTTTCAGGCCACTGGAGATGTGTTTCAGAGCCACCCTCTGCTTCACTGACAAAGCTGTGTTGTTCCTGCAGGGGAGAATAATCATAGGAACCCAACAGATCGTAACTCCCACGGTAGGGCATGAGGTGGGGGTGGGATGGAGAAGCAATTTTCTCAGCTAACCTTGTCCCAGGCCTTTGAGGGCTTAATAAGATCATAACCAACACCTTGAATTATATCCTGAAATAAACAGGTAGCCAGAACAGAGCACAGAGCTCGAGATTTATGGGCTAATAGTAGGTGACCTCCAAGAGCAAGGTTGCCACGGGCTGTACTCACAGAAGCCCTTTGCAAGAGCAGCCCCAAGCTCTGAGCAGTAACCCTGAGGTGAGGAAGGCGTGGAGCACATGCATCACTGGGAAGCCATCTCCACTTCCACAGCCACCATAAATGAAAGAAAGAGCACCAGGAGGTTTGGAACTAATGAAGTCTGCTTTCTCTCTTATTTGGGTCTTGTGGTTGATTGACTTCAGCCTCTAAGCCTTCACAGAAGTCTGAAGGTTTGCTGGCAGCAGGAGTATGATGAGATTCCTTCCCGTGTGGATTCTCTGGTGTAAAATCACACGTGAACCCACACTGAAACCACACTGCCAATAAAGGCTCTGATAGTGACTCTCTTTCCTATCCAGCCTCTTATTTTCCCCAACATTGGGGACTTTAGCTACCTTTGAGCTTAAAACTCTTCTTTCACATGGGTTTAAGAAGGAGCAACACTAAACTGTTCTGTAAAATCATGTAAAATAAGGAGGGGGCACACGGCCAGACATTGCACAGAATGCAGATCATCTCCATCCTCCCTGGAAGCTAAACCATGATGACAGCTGGCTACATGGGCAAGATTTATTCTCCGTGGCAGAAGCCAGTGACCATGCTTTCTGAAGAGAGAGACAAGTTCATCTTTTGACCTCTAGCGAGTGACCGAGGGACATCAGACCTGAACACAGATGACAGTTTGTGGGAATACCATGAGCCAAAGGCAACACATAACTTGTTAGGATAACCAAGCAGGGGGGTCAGTTCCACATGCAGAACTGAAGGACCCATCTCAGGCCAGGCTTCATGGGGCCAGTAAACCCAGCTTAGCAAAAACGTTCAGCCAAGGACCATAAATGCACTTCCCAACTCCTTCAGGCAGGGCCAGAAGCTCCTTGGCATCAGGATGGGAAGGCACAAGAAGTGGCAGGGCAGAGCAAAGAACTTGTGGTTTTCAGTTGTGTGACAAAGAATGTGCTGCTCATTCCCAGTCCCACCAGTACAAAACACTGATCAAATTTACTCTTTAAAAGGAGGGAAAGAAGATAAATAAATAGATAAATAAGGTGAGGAACAGATTTAAATAGATAAATAACTAGATAAATAACTAGATAAATAACTAGATAAATAACTAGATAAATAACTAGATAAATAACGTGAGGACCAGATTTGAAAGCCCTGGGTCAGACAGATTCCCTACATATTGCTGAGTGGTGGTACCCATCCCATCAGTGCTGCCTTCTGGAGCTGAACCTCACCTCTTGGGCCAGTTCTGCTTATGGATTTTAAGTAGAGCTGGGCGCCACCTTGCTCAATCCCACACCTGAAGTCAGCTGCAGATGTGTTGGTCCTCAGGGTTTCACTGCTTGAAATTTCCATTAACTTTCTTGACAAATCAAATTGCTCAGTAACCAGCTCCATCTTTTCAGAGCAAAGCCAGGGATGCAGTGACAAAAGCAGCAGACTTTGGTCAGGCAGGAGGTTGTTTGATTTAATCCCAACCCTGTGCCATAAGGGAAGATAAAACACAGCCCATTGGGCATCACAATTAATCCCAAAGGTTAATTTTGTTGCAGGCACATTGTAAACAAAGGGGATATTTATTTCAGAGCCCAGCCAGGTCGCAGCAGAGGGAAGGCAGAGGAAAGGGCAGTTTGCAGTGAGGATTAAGGGAAGGCTGCAAGGCTGGGCCAAGCCAGTGCTGACAGATTCCCTTATTAAAAACCATAGCCTTGCCATTGACAGCTCTGACACAGCCCAGCTTCAGAAAACCAGGCACAATTGGAAGACTGTGCTGGGGCAGGGACAGTGGGGCTAAGGGGCACTTCTAATTTGTCAAAGTTGTATCTAATTCCACCGAACAAAGTTCGCAAAGAGAGATGAGCAGAATCCACAAATGATTGCTCATTCACCAAGCCCTGATGGAGAGATAGGGCAGCACACAGCTTGGGCTTTGTAGGGTAACCCGAGCTGCTCCAATCAACTTGGGATAATTCTGCCTTGTGGGCATAACAGTTTTCCTTGTTTCTTCTTTAATAGGATTATTCCTCGCAATATTAAAAAGATAACATCAGTGTCTTTCAGAGTCCCCAGGAGCTATTTCTAGGGATGTGAATGGATGCTTCAGGTGGTGTCCGTGCTGTTCCCGACACAGACTTATGAGAAGGGAAGATCTAAGAGAAGAATTTGAGTCAAGCCTGACATTTGTGCTGTAAATAAACTAAAATCTCAAGCTTCCCTTTAAAAGAAGAGAGATCCTCAAAACGGACACAGTAAGAAGAAATAAAGAAAACTGAAGTGTTGGCCACGACTGAGCCAAGCCCTGGATTCACTCCACTGATGGGAAAACCTTCCCAAACACACTCAAACAGCAACCCAGCTATATTTACAGTCAGAGGGTGTTTTCCATTTACAGTCAGAGGGTGTTTTCCATTTACAACAACGGACGCTGGGTCAGGTCTTCAAACAGCCAGTTCTCAGGTGAGAAAGATAATTAATGCTTTAAAGATAATTAATGCTTTAAAACAAATCATTTCCCCAAATTAATATAGAAGATATAATATATTCTGTCACAGCTTAGTGGTATTTTCAGAAGACAAGGCAGCAGCAAACTTCTTCACCATTCCTTTCCTCTCCAAGGAAAAAGAGAATTTATTAATAAAAAGTCTCACTGTATCATATTCTATTGTCACCTAGGAACGAGCCCATTGCTGTCCTCGTGCATTATTTTAAGTGCAGCAGCCTTCACTGAAACTCCACAAAGGTAAAACTGAATAGAGCTTCTTAATGCAGCAAATCGGGCAACCAAAATCAGTGTCCACTCTGAAACCATCAAAAACTACCCAAAACTTGTGCAGAATTAAGTGCTGGAGACTTGAAAAACTTGCCTTGAAAGATTCCCTCAGCAGTGTTTTCAATTTCTAAGGGAAGGTTATTTGGATGAGCTAATGCTCATTTAAAACCAAGGCACAGCAAGATGACCATTTCACTCTGACTTTGCCTACACCTGGATCTCATACACATTGCTCCAACACAAATCTGGTGGTAGAAAATTACTGCTTACTGGGAGGCAGGACAAGTTCTGTCGGGAAATGTGTTTCAGATCCCAGTGCTATTCACAGATTTGCAGCAGCCCTGTATTCTCCCTACATCAAACAGACCACGGCCTGGATTCCTGGGATGCTATCCCCATGAGGGTGACATACCAGTGTCTGCTTGATGCTACGACTCTGCTCCAAGGTGGTGCCCACATTTTTAACTAGCTAGTCATCTCAGGTGCCTGTTCACTTCCCAATAACCCAAGCTGAATAGCCAGCAATCTGAATTTCATTACATATCACACAGCCAAATGTCATTCAGTGAGCACCCGTTAAACAACCTACAGTCTGAAGTAGCCAAAATTATCACTGATTTGTTTTAGATAAATTTGTAAAAATATATATACAAAATAAATACATAATTTTTAGCCTTTTTTTCAAGTTTTTCACCACTGGTGAAGTAACCAAGATCATCCCATCTCTATAACTTACACCCTAAAAAACCCAACCCACTCAGCAATAATCTGATTTATTAAGTAGACCACTAATAAAGGCTCCACTTTTGCACATACACACCCACAAAATCCTGCTGGATGAGGCAAGGACAGCCCTGCTCCTTTCCCACTGTGCCAAGAGAGAACACACAGATTGTGGGGCTTGCTTTCTCCTTGCTAAAGTACTGGGGAAAACAAGGCTGTAAATCTGCTTGGGTTTTGTTTATTTTTAAATAAATACACGACTTTTAAGGCCAGACAGGACCATTTATCATCTAGATAATCATTTGACCTTCTCTCTAATCTAGAACACAAAATCCACCTCAGGGACTTCTTTCATTCAAAGTCTTCATTTAAATATTTAATAAATCCGTCATCTCTTGGGAAATTCTTCCACTGCTGATTTAGCTTCACTATTAAAAACGTGCATCTTTAGCCTAGATTTATACACATCCAACTACCAGCCCCTACCATGCTGTTTTCTCCTAAATCAATGACTTTTAGCTTGGAAAACAAAACCAAAGAGACCTGGACATGTTTTCTCCTGTGTAGGTGTGTGCAAACTCCTAAACTCTCCCATGGAATAGTTTGGTCTTGCGTTCTGCCTGACACATTGCAAAGCAACAAGCAAAGCTGCTGAATGGCTTTCCCAAAGAACTAATAGAGAGAAAACTAGAGAAACTAATAGAGAGAAAACTAGAGAAACTAATAGAAATAGGTACATGGGGAAAAAATCCAGCAGAACCTGAAAGAACCATCACAGCACATAGCTTCTCTGTCCTCCCCACCTCCACTGCACCTTTTACAGGTTTGACTGTAAAAAAAATCATTCTGTTGAGGGTAAAGGTAATCTAACCTTGTGCTTCACCCTTTGGAGCTTCAGTGTCTGTGCTCTTTGACTTGTCCCCCCCCCGAACACAACCATTGCAACCACTGTTGTAATTCAGTGCAGTTCTGATGAAGCCGAGGGTCCTCTGCACTTCTGATGACACTTGAGGTATTGCAAGGATCAAACCCCAGATGAAGGAGAGCACAACTTTTAAGACTGTGCCTCTAGCCACAGCCTGGATATAAAAACGCAGATGTTGCTGCTGTGCCCAGGCACTCGGGGGCAGTTGGTGCGTTGGGGCTCTCTCACAGGGGGCTGCCAGTGCCTGCTCATCATTTCTGGAGACAGACAGGTGGCAAATGCATCGAGTTACATGTGAAAACCTCTGCCAGAACCACACTGCTGAGGCTTCCCATCACCAGAAGAAAAGTTTTCAGGTAGTGGCCTGCTCCAACCAGTTTGCAAGAAAGCTCTTGGAGGCAGCTCAGGGGTCAGCAGTGGGGAGGGGGTGCAGGCTATTGCAGGCTATGAAGCATCTCTCTAAATACACGGAGGAGGTAAGAAGTTAGAAACTGAGCTGTTCACTTTGGGTTGAATTGAGTCTTAAGTGACATTTGAGAGCTTAGCCACAATCTGTCCACATACAAATAAGACACATTTTCATTTGATCTGAAGCTCTTTCCACAGCTCCCAGAATGGGAAGGGCTCAGTGTCACACACACCCCACACTTTTAGGTGCAGGAAGCTGCTGGGATACTGGTGAAAACACTCCCATCTTCCTCACACCTCCCATCATTAAATCCAAGGCCACTGTAAGATGTGACTAAAACCACGTGATGGTTTTGTTATCATTCAGGGGGAGACCTTGCCCCCATCGGGCTGCATACTGAAGAAAACAATTCCCATTCATTTTTCACTTATACACACGTTTTTAGCCAACTCATTTCCAGGTTTTTGACGGATTTTTCTGCAGCAGAACCAAGGTTTGCTTCAGTTTTACTTTCTGGTATTGCTTGTTACTTGTTTACAATGAAAGCTTCTCATTAAATCTTATATTGCCTTTGTAATTTATTTTTTTTAAAGTCTTGGTTTTGGTACAGCTGTTTGAAAACCTGGCTGTTCTTTTAATTTTGCATAGCAAATCTACACAGATTACCTTGAAAAATAACCTTGACCCTATTTTCAGTTTCAGCAAACGTTTCTGACCATATTCACAAGCCCTCTAACGCTGTTCAAGGAGTTTTGCTGTATTGTTATAACACATTTGCCATGTTGGGTCACACTGGAGTGATGTCTCAGACACCCATATCCCATGGGGTTTAAGTATCAGGAGAGAAACCTTCAACCTGATTCTGGACTCGGTGAAGCAGGAAATTAGCACAGAGGCAAGAGGTGAACTTAACCCTCTTGTGCAAAAAGACAGGTTAGCCTGTTATTCCAGTTTAGGTGGCTTTTTTAGGATGCAAGTAACTATGATGTCTGTCTCTCCTCCAACTGTTATTCTCCACAAAAGCTGCAAAAACTGAAGTGCTTTCTGTACTTTCATCTCAAAATTATATCTTCTCACAAAAATTAATCTATTATTATTCTGTTAACAAGTTATTTCCAATGCCAAAAACACTCCAGATATTTTTTAATGCATTTCTAAAGTCGTGCTTTTCCTGCCACAAGTGGCAGTATTTAAATGAAGACAAAACCCAACAAGTCTCAAGAGCTGTAGGAATAAGTGAGGGGTTTTTCTCTTCACTGCAGGAAGGAGGGTGCCTCTTCAATCCAAGAAGTCTTTGTGTCTGGGTAGAAGCATCATTGATGTCAGTGTCTCTCTTTCTTGCTAGGTGCAACCCACATCACTGCCAATGAACAATGACATCCACCTTGTGTAGTTACATCCACCTTGGAGCTACTCCCTTGTAGCTCAGAAGTAGCAGGGCCACCTTCAGGTGGCATCTGGCCAGGGCTTGGCCAAACGTCTCAGCCACCACATCCACAGCCCTTCCCAGAAACTCTGCTTTGGCTTTGGAGGGATCTGCCAGCTCAGGAGCCCGAGATGCTTCCCATTATCCAGTATGGACACACCCAGTGGGAAAATGAGAACTCTTCAAGGTGAGGAAGATGCCTTCTACTCTGAAAGGCACCAGGTGCTTCCCTGAGCTCTGTAAAACCAACCAAGTAGAATAATGACTGACTCACATCAAAGGTGCTGAAAACGTTACACTAGAAGCTAAATCTCTGCTCGCTTTGCACCCATGCAGCTTCAGAGGAGTCTCCATTATTTAGCTAAAGGCAAAGACATCCTTTTTCTTTTAAGCACCACCCACTTTAAAAAGGGGGAATTAGAGATTCTGCTGTTTCTTGAAGACTCAGCAGCACGTGTCAGAAGGGACAGTGATACAGAGACATTCATGGAAGTCACTGGGACAATCAGAATTTCATGGGCAGGCTTGGAATAGCTCTTTTTGAGCAGATGTAAAGAGCCCACTGAGTCCTTTTAAAGGTTTTACACAAAGAAACTCATGAGTTTTCTAGCATTGGAGTGAAATTAGAGCCCATATCACTTCTGCTGAAATTCCTTTAGACACAGTAGATGTCCATTTATTTACCAGGCTTCTGCAATGGACCTGGGACATAGAGACCCTCCAGAGAGTTCACAACAAAGTAGAAGTAAGCACGGTGGTTTTAAATGATGTGCAGTATTTCCTTGATTTGAAGAGAATTATGGTTTTATGAGGGCTAGCCTTGTGTTTCCTCACACTGAGGAAAGTCATTTCAATGGGGAAATGTCTTTTTTATGCTTCTCCACTACTTAATATGCATTAAAGAGCTGTACTCGACAGGTTCTGATGAAAGAGGAGGTTTCTGAAGGAAGAGGTATCATCTTAGCACTTTGCAGCCAATATTGCTGCTGTTGGAAGGGAGCCCAGTCCTCTCACCTTTACTCTCCCCAAATAAACCTCACTTCATAAATTAGCATCATGCAGAAGAGGCAGGAACAAAGTCTCCATGAGGTCACCAGGATTACTCAGCAGAAAGAGGATTACTTGAAGAAATGCAGCACTGTGGAAGCATCAATTCTTAACTAACAGTGGGGTGGGTTACCAACAGAATGGGCTCCAAGAGATATTTAATCCACACACAATTGCAGGATTCAGCAGCTGAAAGCTGGTAACATCTCAGTCCAGGGTGAACACCAGAGCCTGGTGATGGCTCAGCAAGCAGGTGTCTTTCTGCACAGGAGCTAAGATCAGAGATGTAAAGATCTCAGCTTCCACTTCAAATAAAAGAAAGCTTTTTGGTCCCATGGATGCAGAAGCAAACCTGTAGTTTGAGAACATCTGTGACCAACAGCAGAGAGGGTGGACCCAAAGGAGAAGCATGGATTCTGCTGGAGTTGTGGCAGAGGAGTGAATTCCTTTGGCTGGTGGGTTAGCTCTGGAAACCAGTTGTGCCCATTTAAATGCCACCACAGGCAACTCTCAGGTCCTCCAGTTTTCCTCTTTGGGGCAAGCACTGCATCTTCTTACGTATCTGATTCCTGGGACCCAGATCCCAGTTATGGTCTCTAAATATTTTCCTAATACAAATAATAACTTATCAGAGCAGTGTGCTATAACCTACAGTTCTGTTTTGTTTTTCTAATATGCATCATGAAGATGAAGGATGAGGCTTATATTTTCCAGGATGGATCCATATATGAATTTATCATTTCATCACACATCTCTACTATAACCATTAAACCCAGCTGCTGTGAACATTTCCCACTGCCTTGCAGGACTTTGCAGTAAATCACAGTAATATGCATCACAGTCCCAGGTTTCACTGCAATCTCAAGGAATTTTTCAGTTGCCTCTCTTGCATTTCAACTGCGCTCATTTAGGTGAAATTATGAAACAGGCATTAGCGATTAATGCTTCCAAGATCCCACATTACTGTCAAATCACTAATACATTACCTTTCATAACCTAATTTGTTCACACACTAAAATACACAGAACATGCAGAGCTTAGCAAATGGCCTTCTAAAATGTCACAGGGTTTTCTTTTAATTACTCTTTAAAGGGAAAAGAAACACCCCTGCAAGCATGGGGAGAATCTGTATCGGTGTCCTCGCTTTGGGTGGCCTTCATGGTGCCTTCCCTGCATTGGCTTCAGGGCCTGACATGGGACACAGCCATGAACACCACACACTGCTGCTGGGGAGACACTGGGAACCTTCACCAAGGCACGGAATGCTCGCTGTGCCAAGAGCATCTCCCATGGTGGAGCATGGAGGAATCTTACTGTACAGGACTGACCCACTAGCTATAAGAGGTTGACTGAAGCTGCCATACACCCAGGTGGGGTTTTTTTGGAGGAAGGTAGAACAACCACCAGATGCTTCCTTCACCTTTATACACTGGTCAGCATTTCCAGGTCAAACCACAACGCCTTTCAGTGCGCCAAGGTTTGGGCTATTGAGCAGCTGTGGGGAGGAAGGGGTGTGGAAGGAAGTAGGATTTTTAAAAAGCACAACACAGAAGGCCTACAGAGTGTGTACCTGGTAACTGCAGAGACATTCCTCCCTCCTTTCTTCTGAAGGAGAATCAGTCAGACCTATTTTTTCAGAAGTGCATGGCAGCACGACACAGTAGGACAGGAGTGAGGGAGCAGAGGTGAAATTCAGCAAGAATTCATCTTTCAGTGGGATCAGGACTTCCTCTCTGAACCCAGCAAAGCAGCTGGTATTCCTCCATTGCCTGGCCAGTGAACAAAACCAGTTATACAGCTGATCTAGAGAGGAGAGTGGGGAGGAAGGGATGACCAACCAGCGACTTCAGACATCCCCCTCCTCATCCCAGCTTTCCAGCTGCATGGAGACAGGGGTGCCAGGGCACCCCGGGAGCACAGGAGAGGGACATCTGATAGCTCCATCAGACTTGTCATTACTCTGAGTCTCCCAAAACCAAATAACCTAAATAAACTTGGCTGTATTCCTGCCTCTGCCATAGGCTGTTTGGACCCTGGCTCTCACCACCTGTGTGTACAATAAGGTTTAACACTGCTCTGTGAACAGAACCATCGCTGGGGCAGCGTTCTGACATCTCAGTGCCATGATGCAGTGTTGGTTGGGGTTTTTTTGTTTGTTTTGGGGTTTTTTTTACTGACTAGAGAAGTTTTATGATGTTTGTATGCCCCGTTTCATCCCACTACTACTACTCTCCTGTTAACAGCTCAGGCTGATCCAAGAGGTGCCTTCCCCCAACTGTTCTCACAGCCCTGGCATGCTGAAGTGTCTTCTCACCCCGTGTACCATCCAGAGTCCCCTCACCAACACCATTTATCACTTCAGGTGGTTAAAGAAAAACATGAAATGGAGGTCTCAACACCCCTCATCCTCGTGCCCATTCTGCAACCCAAAGCCAGGACTATAAATGACTGCTTAACCAAGGAGGAACAGACAAGATCCGCCTTGGAAAGACCGGCCCAGGCTGTCAGCTGGTACAGATTAGCACACACTGAGCCAGGGCTGAGTGCAGGATTGGGTCCTTGTTCCTCTACTGAATGACTTCACTCAGTCCCTGACCCTCACAGCACTGAGTACAAACAAAACCTGCACTAAAGACTGTGAAATATTGTGCCAAGCTGCCATCGCTGCGGGACAGAGAGGTACGTGGCAGCACAGGATAACACGAGCCAGCCCTAGGAAATCAGCAACTGTCAGCACTCACGTATGAGTGATAAAGATATATATTTTTAAGTGTGTATTTACACAATCTCAGATATCAGAAGTTGGAGCTACCCACATCACGCTGGCTCTGCAGTCACTGCAAGGGATGAAAAAGCAAAACACCCTTTCCTACAGCGAGGAGGCGGCCCTGGAAAAACACACAGAGCCCTTGATTAGCTTGCTCACCCTGGCTGGAGGGGCCATTCCCCAGCCTGGGGATTTCTCTACCTAATGTTTGCAGGGAGATAATTTTCACAGCATACTTCAGCTTCTTAGAATGCTCTCAGAGAGCAAAGTCAATCCTAGGTCACTCTTCTAGTGTGGTTTCCTTTGTACTAAATCCTACTTTCAAGAAAATTCTTGCCATGGTTCAGTGGTATTTAACCTATCATATAATATCCAGGTTTACTGTGTTAGAAGAAGCAGAACAGTATTATGCTTTTCCCACAAGCCTGTGATTGCATTTGACCCAGTAACCTGTATTAGATTAACATTTATTCTACAACTCCACAGCAAGCCTTGGACCTGGCTGAGCAGCAGTTTATAGAGGACACTAACCATTTTTACAAGTGGAGCAGGAAAAGGGAATTGAATCTGAGGGAGTAATTCCAAGCAAGTATGTTGCTGCAGCGGTTAAATTGTTTATACGAGGAGTTGGGGAATTACATCTGACTGACCTCTCTTTTTATCTGCTTAAAAGACAAAGTGCAGGTCTCCATGGCAAGTGCTAACTCCTGGGGAATGCAGTATAAAAATGCATCGTGGCGATGGAGCCTCGATACCCACTGAGGAGGGAGAGCTTCAAAGGAATGGAAGCAAGCTAAAAATCACCAGGATTAGAAAGGTTTTCACATTAGCCAGCCCACAAACAGGTTCACAAGCATTCCTGCTCACAAACCAGCCACTCTCCTACACTTGTCAGGCAAGATGTGTGGGGGGGTGTGTGTTGCTTTTTATTTATTTATTTGGCTTTGCATTAACCTTAACCTCATGCCAGTTTAGCCAGAATAGGATTGGTACTGTCAGCGTTTAGAATTGAGAAAGCAAAATCCTCCACTCCATTGATTAAATCCTCCAAAGACTTCCGTTCACACAGTTCAAACAGCTCCTAAATACTATTGAAAGCAGGTTGAGTCTTAAAAGCATTAAAATCTGGCAGGAAAAACACTAAGGAAGGTTGGGCTACAGCAGGAAACACCCAGGTCTCCCCCATTTATAAACTTACAGGGTCAGGAGCAGGACAAGAGGATTAACACTACCAAATTTTGTTTCATGCAATATTTTCAACATATCTAAATTTATTCTGCTTATTATCATCACCCAAGCTGCTGTTTCCCCCACCAGTACTACACAACTGGTAAATGAGCAGAGGATACACCGACAAAATGAAACCAAACCCCAAACACATCAGAAAAGGAATTCAGTAAACCTCTAATCTACACCCATTTCTCCAAATCAAAACAAATACTGTTTCTTGCAAAATGTGAGCTTCCTGAAAATAATGCAAGTGACAGACTCAATGTAGGATTTTCAAAGTTCAGAAATGAGAGAAGGGAGGGGAGAGAAAAAATTCATAATCAGCAGAATTCAGATTTGGTCACTCCTGAATGCAATGAGGAGAATTTATTAACCAAACTCCAACCTTCAGAAGTGCTGGAGAACAGGACAAGAACAGGATGCTCAAAGAAAGTGTGGGGTGTTTTCTCTCCCTCCCACACTGGAGGACAAATCTTTATCTTGTGCAGGTTGGGTTGACTCCAGTTGTGCTGCTGCTTGGCAGAAACTGTGCTGAGGAAGTGCCCCAAAACCAGAAGAATCCAGTGAGGGAGCTTGTCTGGGGTCAGATTTACTGGGGTGGCACATGGAAGGCTCCTGGCTTGGTGTGGGTTTGTAGGGACACATAGAGGCACTCTTTGAAGTGCACAGCTAAGTGAAATATTGATTAAAGGCAAGGCAAGGCACACATGTGCTGGAAATGTGCACAAGCCTTGCACCACTTTTTTGTTCCTCTAAGCCAGAGCACAAGATTTCCAGGAAAGCCCTAAATCCCAGATCCCAAGGAATTCAAGAAGGATCCAAATTGTGACCTGTTTATGAGACATTTACCTCTACCTGGTGAGGCTGTTCAGACTCTGCTCTGACCCTACTCTATTTAGCAATCAGCCCAATTAAAGGCTGATGAACCACAATCAATAGGTGCAATTCTGCAGTGCTGGGCAGTAACGTGGCACTGCAGCTACTGTCCCACCTGCAAGTGCCCATGTCCCTCCTGCAAGTGGAACCTGGAGGTTAATCCTGCCCAACTCCTACTCCCCACCCAACAGCAACCAAGGGTTTGGCCTGGGCTTTGCAAAGTGTTTCATTCAGAACACCAGAAGGAGAAAGGAGGGGGGGAGAGGGGATTGGGAAGAAAAGCAACGCCTAAGTGCACCTGGGAGATGTTTTTAAAGGCAGTAATGGAACAGGCCTCTGTCTTGGAGAAGAGTGGAATCTGCCCTCCGGATGCCACCTCCAAACAGGCCCCAGCACATTGATGGAACTGTTCAGCTGGAGCCATTCCTGTCAATACAATGAGCACTGGGCGAAAGAACAGTGTATAAAAGTGCCCTACTTCGAAGCCTGAGTGCCAGGAAGAGAAAACAAAACATTTTCAAACAACAGAAGCAGACAGTAAGCCCTGTGCAGCCTCCCTCCTTCCTCCAAAATAATCTCATCTTGCTCTTCCACTTCCCACACCAGCACGGTCCAGCTTCCAGGAGCAGATGCGAATGGGGGGAGGTTTCAGCTGGCTCTGTGGGCTCTGCATCCTTCTCCTCTGCCTGGGCACAGGATGGCTCATGAGCAACCTCCACCTTCAGCTGCTTTGCATTTCTCACTGTGCTGGCTGCTGGACCTTGTAGAGAAGTGACTTTCCCAAAAAATACATTAAAAAAACAATGAGAGGAGGATGACAATAGAGAAGAGTCTCACCCAGAGGCAGCTGGCTCTTGTCCACAGCACCTCCTGCCGTGGGGATGCTGCTCAGATGGCAGAATGTCATTCTTCCCTCACCCCATGCAGTCCAGGACTGATCCACTCCCCCCGTGAAGCCAGTGCCAAACTTGCCATTGCACCACTGGGCCTGGAATGATGGATGGATTGTGGTGGTGATGGATGCAAATCACCAGCCTGGAAACGAGTGGAAGAAATTGGTTCTGATTTAGCCTGTTCAGCATTAGCAGGAGTCGTAAAGCATCAGGAGAGTGCTCCTGTATACTGTGTGGGGGATTTAAAGTTCCTGCTAGAGAAAATGTGCTCAGGTAGAGCCATTTAGCAGTAGTCAGTAGCATTAATTACCTGTGTAAGACACAATATGGCATCAAGGCAGCCTTTGGATTCTGTACCCCTCATTAACTGTTTCCCCATTAACCTTGACTGGAATCACATTCTAAAGTCTAAGTAGTAAGATTTTTCTTTTTATTTGTGAGCATCCCCATTTCATCCTTGAAGCTTCTCAAATTCTTATTCATTGTAAATGGTCCTGCTTGTAATAAAGTGCCAGTGGAAGTATTTACTGTTTGCTGCTTAATTTTGTCCTCATGGAAGCCGACGGATGCCAGCTCCAACAGTAGTTAATATACCTTTGAGCACATGCTGTGACCTTTCTCCAACTCATGCCTGACTTCATTCTCAGATCTCATTAAACAGGAGAAATTATCCTCGGAAAGAGCAAAACCAGAAATGTGCAGATTTGCTGCAGAGCTACAGAGGACAGCTTGATTTAAAATGCACCCTGGTGAAGGGGAGGGAAGGCAGCGAGGGGGGGGAGAAGCAAGATCCTTCTCATATTCACACTAAGTCATGTAAAAATAAAGCCACATTAGAAAGAGGCAGCTCAGAGAGCCACAGTGTTGGAGTGAGAATCAGAGAATCATAGAATCATGAGTTCTTTGAGTCTTGGTTCCTGGATGGTTTTGGTGTTTGCCCTCACTAACACAGGCAATGAGAAGGGAGGAATTTTATCCCCATGCTCTGGCTCAAACACAGCACTGTTTGAAGATGCCTCTTGCATGTTTAGCACCGGAGGGCTTAAGTTCACATGTGGGCACAATACACTCCTCATCCAGCTCCCCTCTCCTCCTACTGCACAGCTTTATTCTCTATTGTCTAGCATGGAAGCAAACACCCAAGCAGTGCTGTTTGTCTAAAAGCCAGCCAGGCAGCTCTCCAGCATTTCCCCCTTTCAGTGAGTACACAGTGGTAGCAAGGCACTATTTATGCATTGTCTCCCCAAAGCCTTCTAAACCAAAATTATGGTTTAGTTGCTGAAAGTCGAGTGTGTCTTGGCTGAGAGACAACTCTGGGCATTCCAGCACAAGGGGAAACAAAAAGAGAAATGCTGTTCCACAATATACAGGCTTGAGAGAGCCCACAGGAGGGCAGTGAGAGCAACCAGAGAGCCAGCAAACATGGGCTTGGGCTGGGGGAGTGCACCAGGGTGTGGGGGGGGCATTGGAATGCAGTGGGGAGAGGCAACGACTGCCCTGAAATATGCCAGAGCCTGCTGCAAAGAGGAAAATAAACTCTTCTATCTCCTCTGAGGATAAGGCAAGAAATCAAGGGGTTAAGTTACAGCAAGGGAGATCCAAAGGCTTTCTAGCAGCAAGAAGAGTTCTGCTCTGGCAAAGATCGCCTGAGGAAGGGGCTCAGATTTCTGTTCAGGAGGGTTTTAAAAGCAGGTTTGCTGTATATCTGTCGAGGAGGGTTAGATCTAGTTGATCCTGCCTTAGGGAAGGAGACAAGGCTAAATAACTCCTTGTCCTTCCTAGCCCCATTTGCTAGGGTTCCGTGATGCACCTTGCTGTCCTAACACCAGTAAGCCCAGTAGAATTATAAAATAAAGCTTAAGTGTCTACATGGGCAGCCTGGTAGATTCTTTGCAGGTAGAAAAACTTAACAGCACGGAATTGAGACATTTATTCTCCAGATCCTAACCTGGAAGCCCAAGTTCCTCAGGCTGCTCCTAAGGTGGTGTGACCACATGCAAGATAAATGCATCAGATGTATCCACTCCAACAGGGAGTTAGTGTTCCTGCCTATCTGCTGAATAAGAGGAGGTTTTAGGGCGTTTTTTATTCAATTTTATTTTAAATCACTTTTGCTTCCTGCCAAATAAAAGCAGAAAGCTTTGAAGTACTTGCAAACCACAGGTACAGGTAAGCATCAGCTCTGAGCACTTCCAGTCTCCTACATTTGAAGCTTGACTCATGGTTTTCCAAATAACAATGCCAAGGGAATCATTTGGTAATTTTAGCTGGCTCAGAAATACCTGAATTTTGTATTTTTAAATGCACTCAGGAAATTTCATATTGTTCCCATTAGATACCACCAGCTTTCACCTTTGATTTGAAAATGGTCACCTTGAGGGTATGGTGGGTTTCTCCTCTACAGCTCAGCCTGGTTCAGTGCTCCTGGATTCCACAGAAAACCTACAAAATACTTAAACTCTCCTACATTACCCCTGGAATACAGCATTCATGTTCAGCCCTGGGGAACAGGAGGAGCTCTGGAATATGAACAGCTAAATAAAGGCTGTGATATCTAACCTGAATCAACATTTCAGTCACACAAGAAGGGCCAAGTGTATTTTCACTTCCACATCATTTGCCCACTGCCTGTGTCTGATGGACTTGTTCTCCTACAACACTGGGATTTTATAGATGAAGAGCATGGACCATCCCCTTGTTTACTCCCGAGGTGAGTGTGGTTACAGGGACCTACTGCATCCTTATTCGCTGTAGTTTCACATCCTCTTCCTTGTGGATAAACAGAACATCCATGAAGGAAAGGAAGAGCATCAGAACATGCTCAGATTTTTATGGAGTTCTGGGAGGACAAATGAAAAGTATGCACAGAAAAAGATGAAAAAACAATAATAGAGAGACCTTTGACAGAAATTACATGTAAAAAGCAACCTCTTGTCAAGTCATCTCAAGAAAGAGGCAAAAAGGTGCCCACTTGGCCGTATTTGTGTGAAGCAATAGCTACATCCAGTGGTCACTGGAGCTAATTGACACAGGGGCCTGGCTAAAGTCTAGACCTGGGATTTTAGGGGAAGGCAAAGGCAGGGAGTGGTTTGGGGTCTAACGCAACAGTCACTGTTTGTTCTCAGGCCTGGCCTGTCCCAGCAGTTCTGGTTTAACTGCAGCAGACAGCCCTGACTCCTAGGAGCTGTGATAATGATGCATTCTGTTTCTAATCACTCTTTCACAGGGGAAAATCAATTCTGATTTTAACAACCTTTCAGCATGCCTTCAAACAGATTATTTCCCAGTACTACATCCACCAGTTCAGAGAAACCTGGTTGTTGCTTCTTGCCAGTTTCCCATTCTGCAGAGGAGTTTGCTACATCCATTCAGCTCTGCTACCAAAACACTTCCCAAGAGCAGCATATCCAGAACTCAGTATCTACAAGGAAACAATGGGAAAGGCTCCTTTCAGCACAGCAGGGGCAGCTTCTCCTGTGCAGGGACCACCAGCTCAGAGCAGGAGTCACTTCTGCCCAGCCATGTACCTCCAAAAGCAAAGAGCAAATGCCCTAGGGCAGCAGCAAAGCCAGGGACAAGGTGGGAACAGGATTCAGCTGCACTAAAAAGACAACAGTGTGAGAGATGATGTCTTGCTCTGCCTACACAGCATCTCCCCAGGGCATCACTTTCCCATCCTACCACGAGGCCAAGTGCCTGTTCCTGGGTCTGGCACAGACTGGCCCTGCAGCATCCCAGCAGAATGACCAAGTGCTCACATCCTCCCATCTTTCCCACAGCTGCTTCTGCATACTCACCTTGCCAATCTGGGAGGGGATGCAAAGTCACCATTTCATGGTATTCCCCAGCATAACAAACCTAGAACCTTCTTGGGTTCAGCCTGCAGCACCCAGCAGAAGAGCACAGTGCATGAAAAGCACAGTGCATGTGTTTCAAGAGCAGGAATAAGCACTTCTGCTTAACAATTCCAGTGCCCAGGGCAGGCTGCTCTGCATAGGGATTATTTTTTTGTCTCTTAGCTCCCATGTGGCAAAGTCCTATGGGATTTAACTGAAAAGAAGGTCTTTTCTATAGAACCAGTTAATTGTATTCATTCTTCCTCCAGAATTCTGCAGAAGAGTTCAAAAAAAGATTAAGATAATTGTCTCTCTCTAATCATTAGACCACTCTCATTCCAATTAATTCAAATTTAAGTCGTATGGAGACTTCATCCTCCTTGCACGCTGCAAAATGCTTTCATAAGCACCAGAGCAAGTCTCATGGCTGTGAAGGAAACGCTGCCCACTGCCCTTCCAGGGGAAAAGGACCAAGGAAAAGCCATATTCTGGCACCTTTCTTGCACACAGCTTTTTCTCCTCCATGCTTTGGTGCACCAGGAAAGGCAAAGAGGCCTCCAGGCTGCAAGGCAGTTCATTAACCCTTTGAGCATCAACAGCAGCAGAGCTTTCTCCTGTCCTGCTGAAATGCTATGAAGTCCAAAGATGGTTGAAGGATGGAGAAAAAAAGGGAGAAGCAAGGTGCCACAGGAAGATGGACACACATCAACTGGAAGCAAAACCTGCTCCAGCACCAGCAGTGACACACAGGGGTCCAAATCCTTCAGCTGGACAACCAAAGGGGTGAGCACTCAGGTTTTGAGGGCTAATTGCATTCATTCAGTCCCTTGTCACACAGAGGAAAGGCTCTTATCAGAGCTGTGGTTCAGCCCAAGGAGAACACCTCACACTCAGTGTGTGGGGAATGGCTGAGGGCAGGAACAAGAGCACATGAGGCCACAGCAGGCAAAACCCAACCTGCCTCAGGTTGTGGAGCCCAAGACAGCACCATTGCTTCTTCCCAACTTCTCTCACAGGAGCTCAGGCATTTAATACAGCTCACTGCATCAACGAGAAACCACTGCAAGATCTTCAGGAGCTGAACACAGATCCTTAAAATGGATCAGAAGTATTTGTGGCTATTTCCATGCAGCCATTCCAGAGAAGATCACTTCTGTAACATCAGGTCTCTAAAAACATCCCTGCTGTGCAAAGCTGCCACCTCTCCTCAGCTCGAGCATCAGCTCTGGGTGATTTTCAACACCCAACACCCAGGTGTAGCACACTGAAAACATTTTGCCAGAGGGTGCTGCCTCCACATGCCCTTCCCTCACTCCAGCCCTCAGCATTCCTACACGTGCATTCCTCCCCCCCGAGACTCCAGCAGAGACAAACCAAAAAAAAAAAATCAGTAGTAAACCAGCAGGAGGGAGAAACTCTGTGTGTACAAATCCAAACACAGCACAGGGGCAGAGGAAAAGCACTGAGCCACCCGAGGCTCATAAAGCACCATCTTCCCTTCTCCATCCTCTCCTGAAAGAGGGGAAGATCATGGTCCCTATCTACCAGTTGTATTATTATTTCTGTTAGTGCTTGGTCTGATTTGCCCACGTGGGGATGCTCCCAGGCCTGGAGAACAAAGCAGAGATGCCACTCTCCTCCTAGGCTCCGTGTTTCTCTGTCTGCCTGGTGATGGTAGGAATTGAAAAGGCTTCAAAAGTTTCAAAATACCCACGATACCATCAAGCCAAAGCATTTAAGGAATCTAAATAAACCTCTAAGGTTCCCGAAATCAGCTTTGTAGTGGTGCCAGCCACAGGCTGCCAACAAAGCCAGGCTTCATCAAAATCAGAAGAGCTGGAATCAACATTCCCTGTGAGCGGGGAAAAGAAAAAATTAAAGCCAGTGTTAACTGTTAATGTATCTGCCTTCAATAAATAATGTCAAAAGGACACAGCTGAGTGGGTCTAGGAAAATGGAAAGTTGTTGTTTTGCCTATTACAGCCTGCTCGAAACCACAACACAAGGAAATTTTTCACCAAGCAAACATATTTCAGTGTCTGAAAAACGTAAGGGCTCCAGAGCCAAGGTGGTGTCAGCTGGAGGGAGATGCACTCACAGAACTGGAGAGCCTGCCTCAAATTCATCTTTGCTGGGCAGCTGGGGATGAGGAAGAGAAATCAATCTTGAGGCTGTAACTGTGCCTTGACCTCCCAAATGTGTCCACTTCTTTTTCTTCAAAAAAAAAACTCTAGAAGACTGTGCTGGCACAGCACTGGCACCCATGCACAGAGCAAGCAGGGGAGGTCACTCAAGCAGGGCTACAGCAAATTATCTTGACAACACACAAGAAGGTGGCCATGCCACCCCACAACACTCCTGTCTGTCCTGCTGCAACCCTTCCCAACAGGAAACCCTGGTGTTAGCTTTATCTGGATGCCTTTATTTGAGAAAATAAGCAGGTCGTGGTTGGTTTGGGTTTTTAGATATTTGATTTAGTCAGACATATGGCTACAAGGAAAATGCAGGACTTAAATGCAGAAACTTTCAGCTTTTTAATGTGGTGTCAGACAGACTACAAAGGTCACTGACCTATCACGATTTTGCTGTTCCTGATTGTAGAAGATGCTCTCCCTGGGAACACACTGGTTTTCATGCAGCTAAAGGCAATGTCAGACCCTGCCTCAAAATAGAAGGGGCAATTTTCAGCAAAGCAAGGTATTTCAGCAGGTAGAAAGACTTCCCTGGCCAGGACTGAGTGGAAAGAAAAGAAAATCTGGATTGGTACGGTTGCCAATGAACAGGATTTTTACCAGAAAGGAAGTTTTCAATATTTAGTGTTTTTCCTGAAGCTTTAAATCATCAGAATGAGGGGGTTCCATGACAGCTTCACCTGCCATTTCACAGGGCCAAGGCTGAACACCTGAAGCAAACGTGTTCTGAAGCACAACCCAACATTCAGAAGCCCCACAAACAACCTTCTCCATTTGTTTTGGTACAGCCCAACTCTGAGTTTTGATTGTAAGGAGTTGAATAATACCAGCTACATTGGATTCAACAATGCTGCAGTTTCAACGTTTTCAGTTAGACCCAAGAACCAAGTAAAAAAAGAAAACAATTCAGTGTTCTACCTGGGAGCAGTTTTGAACCAAGCCATTATTCATTTGGGTTTCTCTCGTGGAGATGTCTGACTTCCAGCATTAAAATGCAATATTAATTGAAAATCAAAGTGCCCCTTGATAATTACAGCAAGAAGACAGACAGCAAAAATTGCCTCCTATGCAGAACACATTTTATTCCCCCAATTAAAGTACAATTGAGCTCCAGAGGTGGGGTTTGGTGGGTTGGGGGGGTCTTTTTGACCGATCCAGAGGAGCTCTCTGATCCTATACCAGGGCTTAATCACTCAGCTGTGAGCACCTTGGCCTCACACCACCCGTTGCAGTAGCACACCACAATAACTATGAGCCCCATCAAAAGGCAAGTTATGCTTCAACTGTCCTCTTATCCCTGCTCAGTTTTAACAGGATCCTTTCCTCCCCAGAACAACAGCTTTCCAAGTCAAATAACAACTGAACATTGCCAAAAATGTGGCTGTGAAGAAGACAGGCTGGGGCACCCAAGTTTTAGAAGGCCTGATCCTCATCCAGGAGATGAAACTGAGACCTTCAGAAAATTCAGCGACAGCAGGAGAAAGCAACCTTCAAATGAAGAAATTCAGCACTAAGCACAGACCTCTTTCCATAAGATGAAGTTCAGCCACAGTCTCTATCATAGCAGAGCTAAGTGGTTCATTCAGACTGAAGCTTTTGATGACGATGGAGTATTTAAGCTGAAGAACAAAGGTTACAGCACACGGTCACATCAGGACAAGGAAACAGGGCATCTCTTTCTTTGATTGCTACTGCAGTGGCCAAGCAGTTTTTTTCAGTATGGACTCTGGGGAAAGAAAAGTAAATATGCAAATGGTTTTCATCCCTTGAGTTCACCTCATCCACCTCTGCAGGTTTCAAGGGGATGTGACAATATGTGCAAAGCTCACACATTCACCCCTCAATGGGACTGGGCTACCCGACCCTGGTGCAGAATCGCTCAACAGCCAAGCGAGCACATTCACAACCACTGTCACAAATACGTTGAAATAATCATTCCCCAGGCTATGACATCTTTTTCTTCACCTTTTCCCCATTCTTTTTTCTTCCTCCAGCTTTATCCCAGTCTCAATTTTTCCACTGTGAAAGACCACAACCTTTGCCTAGAGCTGGACAACTCCTCCTAATTAGCAAGCCATGTGTTCTTCTGACTGATCTTTAATTTCCAGCTTTAATGGCTTGTTTCAACTTCAGAAAGGAGAAGAAAAAGACAGACCACCATCATATTCTACCACAATGGAATTCATAAACTTAGAACAAACCTTGCCAGCAGCTTGAAAGGGAGAGTTTATGCAAAGTGAAGTATGTATCTGTCCAAGTGCACACACAGCCATCAGCAGACAAGGTAACAAGCAGCAAGCAGCTTGCACTGAAGCAGTTTCAGGGTTGTTTTAAAGGGTGATGATCCCTATTGTCGTTTTCATCAAGGGTAGATTCTAGACTTTGCCTGATGCTCCTTTTAAATCTGTGTTTTATCACCTGTATTAGTATTTACATACACTTGTATGTAGCATTTTACCTCTGCCAGACTCCAGACAAATCCAGGCCTTACAGGCAAGAGCCTCATCACTGGTTGCAGCACAGACAGCAGCAGAGATGCAAATCCTCTTTGGGCTTCTGTATCCTGCCTTGGGACTGAGCTGCAGATGCCCAGACCTCACGTGCAGGAGTCTTCCACTGACCCCCTGAGACAGAGGCTGGAACAAACAGACTCTTTGTGACATTAGGACAAAAGATGGGCCATGTAATACATGCTCACCAGTGGTTTACACGCATTCTGCACCCAAAAGCAGCTTGTTGTTTGTGTTTGCAAAGGCTTGTTTTACAGGCCTGGCTCAGCTATCTGCTGCAATCAGACACCAGCCAGCACTGCCAGTCCTGGGCTTTGGATTCCCCAGGCCTGGTCAGGCCTCTGAACCCACGCAGGGTTCAGGAGCTGTCAGCCTGACCTGCCTGGCACAGATGCTCATTGCTCAGTACCCTTGTTTTCAGGTGCTGGATCTACAGCCTACCTGTTATGAGCTAGAAGCATGCTGTCAAATCCCCAGGAGCACAGACACGTGCTCCAGAGAGCAATATTCTCACCAGATACCATGGTTTAGGGGATAACTCTTCAGGAGCTACTGAAAAGGAATGTCTTAACAACACACTTCACTCAGAAACAAAGCACTGGAGTCATGAACCCGGGCAAGAAACAACAGATGCTGACCTTTCCCTCCAGTGCCCATAGTGCACACAGTCCCTTGGGTTGCACACAGTGTCCTCCGAGTACTTTTCAACAGCTCACTTCATCTTCTGAGCTAGACTCAAGCCTCTGGCCAAGCAGCTTGGCCTGTCTTCCCCACCAGCCAGCCCCCCCAGCAAGATAATCAGCATCTTAACACCTTACTGTGTGGCATAATGTGGCAAAATACACTGGAGCTGGCAGACCTTGGCAGGCAGTGGAGATAAATATTAATTTATCACAGCTTGTAACAGAAAACAGCAAAAACCCAGAGCTTCATGATGTGGCCTCTATGCCCCCCTGTGCATGTAGGTTAACAGGAGCTGTGTGCCCATCCTATGGGGAGTACAAACTCTGAGCAGTGAAAGGCACCAGATGCTTCCCAATCAGGAACAACACCAACACAAGAAACAATGGATATTAACTTGCATCCTTCTGGGAAGCCATACCTGGCAGGACACTGATGGCTGGACACAGAGCCCAAACTCCTCTTTATAGAGTGAGAACCCCTCCTTCCACAATGATTGACACAATCAAGTGACATCTCCTGAAAAACCTCCACAAGTTTGTTATAGTTCAGAAAACAAGGAGACAGGAAACCTCTGATGTTTGACTTCTTTTGCCCTTTCCTCCCTCCCAAGAATCCCAAATTCTCCAATCTCTGCATCAAAACCCAGGAAGCTTTGCATACCCAAAGCCTTTTTCACTCTGATAGGAAAAATCAACAAGTGACAAGCCATGTGGAGTGTGGAGCTCTACCTGCTACAGACACGACTCTGCTAATAAAGAGAAGAGCTCAGCTTTCAGAGCCAGCAGAACCTTCAATTCCAGGTGCAACTTTTGAGGTTTTTAAGCCCATTTGAGCTCCAGCATCACTAAATTGAGGATGCTGACCCAGCAGCAGCCACATGACTCACAGCCAGGATCTTGGGAAGAAAGCCCTCTGGGAAGAGATCTGCTGATTGCTTCCAAAACTTGAGAACCAAACTATGAGATGAATCTTTGGCCTCCAAAAAGGTCAGGAGATATTTGCAACGCACAGCAGCTCTGCCTGTCCCTCCCTTGGTTTTCTGTTTCTTTGTGGCACGCAGAGCTCTCCACAACACAAACCATTCCCATCGTGTCGCAGCCTCTTGGAGAGCATTTTCTGCAGCCAAGTGGTATTAGAGAAGTGTGAGAGGAGCTGGAGAGACGCCAGGCACGATGGAGAAGCTCAAAGCTGGTCGCAGAGTTTCAGGAATAATTCTGTCAGTTGCTGCTTAGCAGAACACCAGGCCTTTGGGCAGCATTTCATTGTTCTTTTATTCATGTTTGTCGGTCGTACTGCTCCGCACCGACTTGTCAAACGAGTGGAAAAATAGGTAAGTGGACAACAAGCAACCTCAAATAAGTATTAAGCCTTCACCTTCTTTCCAAATAACACTAAAGAAAGTTTGAGCAGACCTCAGTCCTGCTCCCAGCACTGCTAAAGAGCTCTCTCATTCTCATCCTGTCAGCCAGACATTGATCTCAAACCCATCCAGGAGGACAATTCACTGAAAACTCAATAAACCCCCTCTTGCACAGAGCACTGAGGAGCAGCCAGTGTTTTATCTCTGAGCACACGTGCCACAGGGGGGTGAGGAGTTGAGTTTATTCTGCAGGAAATACGGGGCACTCCATGCTTTAGTGCTGCATGCACAGCATACCAAGTCTGCTGCACAACATCTGGGGTTGGCACAGAGCTTGCCAAAGAGCATCACGGCAGAGAACATCATCTGCATTCCCAGTGAACAGTGGTGCAGAAGCAGCCTGCAATTGCATCCCCCTCTCCATTTCCCTCCTCCCAGGCAATCACCCACACAGCCACACAAATCAGTGGCAGCAATTGTAGAAGCCAAAGGAAAGTGATCTGCTTGGTGATTTTTAGGACTTATTACAATCAACTAGCTGGTTTTAGCAGGTAAAAGCAGGCAGGTTTTTCCCTTCAAATACCTGTTTTCTCACCAAGGAGTTTTCTTTGCTCTCCTCCTTACAGCTATTTAACTGGAAATCAGCAAGGAGCATGATGATGCCTTGCTGGATCCAAACTTCAATATCCCCTCACAGCAGCCAGCCTGTAGATGCACCTTCTCTGCCTTGAGCAGGACCCTCCCAGATGCATCAAATGATCAAACAGAATCTGCTGCATCTCCTCTGTGGCAGGGACTGGGGCTCTAACACTTGTAGGCTCTTTGAAACAGATGTAACCCACTGCAGAAGTTCCCAGAGCTGCTGGGAAACCTGTGCCATTATAAGCAGGCAGGTCAAACCCCCAAACCAAGCTGGTGATTTTTCATTTCATCTCAGCCTTACCATGCTTTGATTTATTATGATCTATTTTTTCCTTCTTCTCTTGGAGCTAGAATTGGTCACCTTAACCAAAGTGATCTCCTGCCTGGGGAGCAGGGGGGCAGACATTGTCTCTGGGGAGCATAACTGAGATGAGTCCACTTACATCTGGGGAAAAAAACAAGCAGTTTCATAAATTTAAAACAACACACACAAGGTAGGAGTGTGACCACACTTTTTCCATGTAAATAATGTCATACTTGTGAGGAGGGGCCTTTGGTGATAGTTCATGAATGGGCTTATTATGTTGCACCTGACCTAGAAGCATTTCAACCACCTTTTTGATTATTTTTCTTACTTATTTTTGCTCAACAAGTTGTGTGTAATCAAATGCTTTATGATGCTAAATCTTGTTAAGACGTGGAGCCTTGCAGGGGTGTGATGTCAGTAAGTTTAATCAATCCATAATTCTTGGGCAGGAGGATCCCACTGTGACATTTAAGCACAGAGCGATGCTCGAGGAGCAAAGAAGGGCTCTACCCACGGATATTTTCAGAGCCCCACATAGCCAGAGTCATCAGAATAATTCAATGTTTGCTTTTATTATCAGCATCATCATCTTTTTACAACTAGAAACGTAAGAGCTGCATTAGCAGGAGTGGGCCAGGCTCCAGATAGAGGCCCTGTGGAAGAATTTGCATAGTCTAGGTTAGCTCAGATTCGTACTGGCCTCCAAGAAAAACATTCAGGAGAAACATTAAATCCTCTGAAGGGAAATATTAACAGATAGTCATGAATGGAAACTGATTATTAATTATTTCTCTCTCTCTCTTTCTCTCCGTTTTATATTTTTAGTTTAAAATGTCATGTACAGGCTGACATTGATAAAAATGGCAGGAAATGTTCCCTGCTCAATTAAATTACCACAAAGACCAGTTTAACATCTGCTTGGCAAACCCTTCCTAAATGCATGGCATTAATATTTAATAAAAATATCTATAGCTACAGTTGGTACTGAGACATTTCACACTTTGCTCACACATGGTGTTTCATATAATTATTCTCTAAAGGCTGTCACTTTAGTCCTTTAGCAAAATAAGAGTTCCAAGGATGATTAAATATAGGAAGTGTTTCTCCTAGGACATAGTCCTCCTCCTGGAGACCATTTCTACTGACTCTTACACTATAAGGGAGAAGCACAGGAAGGAGAAAGCAGAGCCAAACTGGAAGAAAATAAAAGAAAGACCTCAGTAGAGTTGTCAGTACAGTTTGAGTATAGTCAGAGTTGGTAGGTTCACATCACACCCTACAAAAAGCAGAGCTCATACAGAGCAAAGTGGTAGAATTCCGTACCACTGCCGAGTCAAAGCACCACACCTGCTTGCAGGGAAATATTGTGTATTAGCTGGTTCAAGGAAGTAGAAGTAACTAGAAGTGATGGGATGAAACTGAGCACAGGGGTGGGGGGAAGAGATGGCTATCTGGGAACACTTAACAGACGTGGGTATATCAGGCTGTGGAATAACCTCCCAAGGGAAACGGTTGAGCCCTATTGATTGAGTTTTTCTGAAACTACCTAGACAAAGGATGAAAAAAATACAGTATGGTACAGACCTCCATCTGCGAGGAACAGAAGAGATGGCTTTCAGTAAGCCTCTTCCACCACTAATTTTGACAGCCCCCTATTTTGCTGAGCTCTCTCTTGTTAGAAATGAGTTCTGCTGGATAGTTTGGGGCTGGGGAGTGGAGGGGGCAACCCCACAAACCCCATGGTGAAATGATCTGGCAGCCTGAAAAACCCTCCCCATCATATTGCCCAGATCAGGCTACAAACTGCAAGGCAACAAATTGGTTTCACTAAGCAGGCAGAGATTTTGCTGTGAGTAGAGAGTCAAGAAGTTGAGACAGAGTTCAAAGACCAATATGAATGAATAATTATTTGAGAGCATTTGTGTCCCCTTTGAGTCACTCAATCATTTATTAGTAAGTATGGACTCTACTGCCCCATGGGAAAGGCTACAGGGCAGTACAGAGTTCAAAACCAATTAAAAAGGCTTATCAGATGGAAGCTCACCCTAAGGATCTGGGCAATTATGAAAACATCACCATAAAATCCACCAAGGAGTAACAGAAAACTTAGATTAAAGCTTTAATGGCATAAAAGTTACGGGCTATATCCTTGACACAGAGACCAACCCAGCTTTCTCCAGTCAGTGGAATCAGTAGGATTTGCATCACTAAAAATCTGCCCCTGGCTCTGGAGCAGACTCTGGCAATACAACAGCCTTGGTGATCTGAGCATACACAGAGCTGCCCTCAACATCTCAAGTGGAAAATAATATTTTTTAAAAAAAGAGCTATCTGTTCAAAACAAAGACATGGTTTAGTGGGGGACTTGGCAGTCCTGGGTTGATGGTTGGACTCCATGATCTTTAAGATCGTTCTGTGATTGTATTCATGTTCTGATTTCCTCACCTTCCCTCTCTGGCAGCTTTTCACTGTCTGACAAGAAGGTGTTTTGCCAGGCACATGGTGTTCTTACTTCAGTCAAGGTATTAATCCTGCTCTTCCCTGCCAGAGAGAGGAACAACAACAAAAACCCCCACACTTTCCAAACCCCCAGCAGCACACACTTGCAAAGGAGTTGCAGTAAACCTGCAGCAGAGCAGCAAGACCCCAGTAGCTATCCAAGTGTGAGGGATACACCCTCACTGCAGAACCTGACACAGAGAACAGAACAGACTCCAGCAGCAACATGTGATGTCCAGGGAGAGCACAGAGACCTGTGCCCCCAGGAGAGGAGCTGTATAAAATGTGTTAATGTGTAACAGCAGAGCATATTGAAATGATGAAGACAGGACCGTCTGGGGCATCGTGGTTCTGTTTTCTAATGGTTATGGATTTTGCAGAAATGCTAATGTTTGCACTAAAGGTGCTCTCAGCAATATTTTGCAGCCTGAATAACTCTTTATTTTGAATTGTTTAATTAGTTAATGAGGTTGGGGAGAAGTTCATCTTAGGGATCGTTAGTTAAGGCTTTAAAACATGGGGACTGAAGACAATTACTGTCTGAGGGAGTAGCAAAACTTCCCCACTTGTCGACCAAACACATGATTACACCAAGTGCACAAGCTGCAGCAGTGGTTGCTGGTATCAGCAGAAGTAAAAATAAACAAATAAACTGATATTTTAAATAATATATATGTTTCCCTTTTTTTTTCACCTGGACTAATTTTTCCATCATGGCACCATAACAACACGCCAGTTTTGTGAAGAAGAGTGGGAGGCAGTCATAGAGGTAACTCTGAAACACAAAGTTAGCTATCCAAGTGTGAGGGATATCTAAAAATCAAATGGTTACTTAGTCCTGAGAGATCTGTGTCCGGTCTATGCTGCAGGCCAAGCTGTTTATACCTGTAGTACTTCTTAATGATCAACTTTTTATAAACTATTTACAAGCAGAAATTTAATATAAAGTGCAAATCTAAACCCCATTACAGAAACAAATGCACAGCTCCAGGAGACCCATTCTGGTAAGAGTTTAATATAGCATGAATCTGCAGTTTTTCTAAAGCAGTTAGTTTTAATAAAGTCTGTCCTTACACACATAAACACACACAACTGGTTTGCTTTTGCTACCATCAGCTACAACCACTCAGTGGTGTGTACTGAGTTATGGCACACTGCTTGTATGAACAGACCCATGTACAGGTAGGGCTCCCAGGAGAGGCCACCTACTCCACAATGGACAAAGCAAGAAGCAGAAGTTAACTAAACTCTGCTACTGTAAGGGCTGGGTAAGTATGAGTGGTACTCAGCCAAAAACTCCAGTGAAAACACAATGAAGCTCAGCTGGAAACAGACCCAAGAAAAAGAAGAAAGTGGTTGGGTAAAGAAAAATACTCACAGAGCAGCTTGAAAAGAGCACTGCTAACATCAGGGTTCTTCAACAGTGAAACTGTAATGAGTCTCAGCACTGGGATTTCATTTGATTCCTTGTTTTCCCAAAACAGAGCTGAAGGGGGAAATGAGGCTTTTGTCTAAGCCAGAACAGCAAACCACTGCAGTGAAGGTCAAAGAACAACTAACAACTGCTTGTCACCTCTGCTTTGCTACAGCCAGCTCATGGCATGCTGAAATTCATGCAGAAGCCTATTTTTTTCTTTTGAAAGTCTCATCCTTACTTTGTTACCTAACTGAGCCCTAAAAGCCTCACCACGAATGTGTCCTCAGAGATTCAGAAAGCTCTGGCCCCAGTCAGTGTTCTCCCACCCCAGCCAATAATCATCTCACACAGAGTTAGTAAAGTGTTTTCAGCTTCCTGGGGAACACCATTTCTGGAAATAACATTCATATTAAAGTGCTTTTTTGCCTCTTTCTGTCCCAATTCTACCCTGTGTAGCTTAGAGAAACCTCAAACTTACCCCAGCTTTCACATCTCCACACCTCCAGCTGTGGCCCTCGGTCTCTCTACTCCAATTCCTAAATTCCCTTTCTGTCTCATTATGTCATTTCTTAGCTACTAGTTCTTCCCAGAAAGCTCCTTCCTTAATAAAATGACTAAGGGCAACACCTTTGCAGTGCTGAAACAAATCAGTAAGCACAGTTGCTCAGCTTTGGATTTTTCCCTCTCCAAGGTTTCAGGAAAACACCTCCTTGCAGACTGTTAGTAGAGGAAATGGAGCTAAGTAGTAAAATGCCAGTTCATTATACGTGTGGGGATGAGAAGATGTAACAACTGGTTGCAAGTAACTTTCTAAACAGTTACAGTAAAAGAGTTAGGAGAAACAAAGGTGTTTCTCGAGTTTCCACCACCACCAGAGAAACCCCTGTGTGGTACTACACCAAAATCAAGTTTAGCTGCAGGCAAGATCAATATATGATTATAATATATATGATATAATTATATATAAATGAACATATATGAATGAATATGATATTAATATATATGATTATAATAGATATGATAATCAGAAGGATCAGCTGACTTAGACAGGCTTCCACTTTGGTTTTGGTGTAAGTTTGGCAATCATCCTCACTCAGAGCAGAGGTTTTTTCTGCACTTCAGCTGCTGGACATAGTTTTTTTAAAGAGTTTTAAACACAATAGTTTTGTTCAGTATTAACAATCATGGTTTTAAAGGAACACAATAACAAACCAAACCCCCAAAAGCCTTGCTCTGTCCCCACAACTTACTTGTGGCAATTAGAACACACTTGACTTCTTACTACAACAAACTGCAGCACCTCAAACACAACACAGGAGAAATCAAATGACCCATTTAGTTGAAAAGTTCCACTTTACAATACAGAAACAGAAAATCCTGTTTGCATTTGAACAACTTCATTATACTTCCAGTGACATTTAGATCAGCACAGGGAGCTCCTCAGAAAGCAGGACTAGATATACCTCCAGAGAAAACCTTACAAGATTTGGGATAAAACCTATTAAAATGCCTACAATCCTTCCACAGTTTGCACTAAATTCTGGATAAAACATGGCATCTTCCACAGAACAAACCACAGATCTTTCACAAAACCAGTTTCTGCATTTCTCAGAGGACTATGTCTTCAACAAACTGCCAGGCAGTACCATGTGAAGCATTTCTTACCAAAACTCAGCCTTCAAGAAACCCCACACCATTTCACTTGACACAGATATCTCCACAATACAATGAAAGCCAGGTATAAAGAAGACCAAGACTTACCAGGTATTCTGCAGCCCAGGGAGGACACTTCAGAGAGGCAGTAGAACATCACAGTTCTTTCACCCAAGGAGACTGAAGTCCATCCTCACTTCTTCACATGTGTATCCTGGCAACAGAAACAACCATATGATTTTATACCATCAACATTTAAATACTTCCTAGAGCAGGGCCCAGAAACTGGCTCTCCTACCCACCTACCTCTAGCACACCCACAGAAGTCCTCCTTCTCCTTACACAAGCAGAACTTTTATACAAATGAAGCTCCCCCAAGAAGAGCTTGAGACCAAGGAAAGCCACAGCCTCCTGAGAGCACTAATGAGCCTTAATCGCCCTGACTGGGCTCACTTGGGACTGTCAATCACCTTGCCCCTAATGGATGGACTGATGGAACCTCTCACCCTGGCCCTGCCTCATGTTGTCCTCCACCAGCCTGTCACGGCTGGGCCCTCACTGCTGACCCAAGGCCCAGCCTGGTGGGGCAACCACTGCCCAGCCCCGTTACTCCCAGTTCCCTCCCCTGGTGCAGCAGCCATAGCTTTCCCCAAACTGGGTGCTGTGGGACCAAGCCTCACAGCTCCCCTCGCCAAGCTGGGCAATGCCACAGCTCCCCCAGGCCATGGAGGCCTCCATCTCCATGTCTCCTTGGCTGGAGACATTCAAACCCTGCCTGGATGCGTTCCTGTGTGATGGACTCTAGGTGACCCTGCTCTGGCAGGGGGGTTGGACTGGATGAGCTTTCCAGGTCCCTTCCAACCCCTAGGATTCTGTGATTCTGTGATTCTGTGATCTCTGCTGTGGTCTGCCCCACAGCTCCAGGTCAACTGCCAGGCCCTGCAGGAGAGCACGGCCTGGGACGGAGGAGAAGAGAGTGCTTGACACCATCATGGAAAATTAAGTTACACCACCTTATGCCAGAATATTGTACAAAGAAAACCAATGCTATTTTAAGTCCTCCACTCTACAGAGATCATACTCAGCAAGCTGCCTCTCCTCAATTTGAGCAGGGAAGCTGGAAAGGTCGCAACAGAGCACGGAGCATTCACAACCTGGAAATGAGTCAGCTCTCTGAGCAGGGGGTGGGAATGCCTTGATGAAGCAGCCTGTCCTTCTTGCACCCAAGACATCAAAACTCTGGGCTGACACACAGGGTTTCGTGTCTGCGAAGCCTTTTCCGAGCTCACGTAATTACATCTGAAGTTGCAGAATGATATAAACTGCTCTTAAGCCCCATAAAAAACCCGTGGTGGTCTGCACAACAAACCTCTCTAGTGCTGTGAGCCAGGTATTAGTCAAGAAAAAATGTTACAGCCTTTCCCATCAAATGTTCAGAAATTTAATCAAAATCACCCAGTTTTTTCCATGTACATTTTTAATGGCGAGGACACGTCACATGTCATGGGAAAAAATCTGCTGCCACAAATTTCAACTGGTTCTGGTAAAGAGCTGTTTCTCCAGGAACAAGGGCCCCAACAGTGCTGAAAAAAACCTAAATATAGCACGTGCAATAGTGAAATTTGCTCCTATTACTTCAGACTCCTGGGATCGAGACACCAGGTCAGTCTTAAATGCTCTCTGACATTAAGTTTTCCAAAGATACCAAAGCTTTGAGTAGTAAACTGTGAATTTATGAACACCAGAGAGCCCCAGCAGGCACAGCTGAATCCTTAGGTTAGCGGAGACGATTCCAGTGATATCATTTTATTGGCCCCTTACTACTTCACAGCTCAGAAAGTAGTGAGCATCCAAACTGAACAGGCTGCCCAGGGAGGTGGTGGAGTCACCATCCTTGGGGGTGTTCAAAAAACAGGCTGATGAGGCACTTGAGGCCATGGTCTGATGGTCTGATGGTCAGGAATATGATTGGATAAAGGTTGGACTTGATGACCCTGGAGGTCCCTTCCAACCATAATGATTCTGTGATTCTATGATCAGATGAGATACTGTAAGGAACCATGTGAGCAATACAAACCAGGAACACGGATTACACCAAGCTCAGGAAGATAAACTGAGCCATTCCTATCTTTTTTCACAAATGTGCATCTTCCTACAAAGTTACTCACTGAAACACCAGAAGGAACTTGCAAAGCATCATATCATGATGTGGCTGAGCTTAAGCAGGAGATATCTGAATGGTGAAGGTCCTCCCCGCAAGGTGAGGCTATGTGATACACACAACTTCACAGTCTGAAATGGTGGTGTCGAATCTGGTGGCCTCCTGGAGGAACTGGGCTGTGTGTGCAAAGAGATTTATTGGTGGAGTCAGAGTTGGAAAGCTGGTGGCAGTCTGGTATCACAGGACTGAGTGAGGATTTCAGTTCAGAGGACAGGAAGATCTGCAGCCTTTGAAGGAAGGCACAGCTGGGCTCACGAGCCAGCTTATCAAATACCCTGTGAGGACAGGAAGGGGGAGAAAGGCATTTGACTGGCAAAGCCAAAAAGCACAATGGACCAACCAAATATAACCACAGAGGCAGCAAAAGCTTAAAAACCCTGGGACTTGCTTTTGCTTACAGACTGCACCCATTTCTGGACGTGCTTAGGGGCAAAGCCTGGAGCTCATTCCCTTTTTCCATGCTATTTTTGGATTTAAATTTGGTGCCACCCTTTTTGTTGCTGCAGTGCAGGACTGTGACCAGTGAGAGTGCAAAATGCCAGCGTGCGTTTCTGAAAAGGGAACACTGCTCTCTGTCCCAACCAGCCCAGCCAAGCCCGTGCTTGTGAAGAGCCCCAGGGGGTGCCAGTGGAGACCATCAGCCCCCTGCCACAGGCTGAGACCACCAGCCCCCTGCCACAGGCTGCCCTGCCTCATCTGGGGGAAAAACCTCCCCTGGGCAAACTCTGGTGGGAGCTCACAGCCAGTGGCATGGATAACAATGCTCTGGAGGACCTGGACTACAGGTGTGAGGAAAGAGGAATATAGAGATGGAGATAATCTGTCCAAGGTCCCACTCTGTTCCTGCCACTACCTCAAGTAGGCATCCCGTCCCATCCCACCCCATCCCACAGCTTCCGAGGAGCTGCTGCATGGCTTTGAAAGCCAGTCACTAAATAAAGATACCGTCTGACCAGCAGTTAACAACCAGCTTGTTAGTTAATAGCCTGAGGGAATCTGAGGGCGTTTTATGCTCTAATACTCCGTTCATTAACTGTAGTAACAACCAATTTCAAGGTGATTATTGCTATTATAAGCTATGATCAATTTTTTAAACATGTTTCCATTTTTATCCAGCGTAAATCTGGTGCAGCAGAGCACGGGGAGCAGCTGTGTTGAGAATTAGACTTTTCCCCAGATTAATATCTGATTTTCCATCAAAGAGAATACAGGACACATTCTGCAAGGTTCCTAATTGTTTCTACCATAAACCTCCACCATGCTGAAATATGATCTCTAATAATTTTCAGTTTGAACTTCCTATACATAATCCATCTGACTAGATGGTCCTCAGCAAAAGCCGTTAAAGCAATTTGTTTCACTTACGTAGAAGAATAAATCAGTGCTTAATTATCTGTGGTTTATTATTAACAGCACTGGTGAGCTGACCATATGCCATGACTTCATCTTTTCACACAGAAAAATGAGAATATACTGATTGTTTTTATTATGTCTTTCAACACTCAGCCAGGGTTCCTATGAAATGAAGACAGAGAGTTCTGCAATGTTACTCAATGTTAAATAATAATATCCTACAATTCTTTGCCCTTGCTTTTTAGGACTCACATTTATACGTTCTTTTACTGGTAGTACTTACTAGCATCTCTCATGGCAGGAGAAGATGTAATTATAACTTAGGTTGTCACATATGATGTGCAGAGTAGTAGGTTTCTTCATTGGCCTTCCAACATACTGGCTTCTAAACGTGGCATGTGTTCAGCTCCAGAATACTTGAGATACAGTATGCATTTAATGTAAAGACCAGAAAGACACACCTTCCTCATTTTTTAGACTTAATTGAGTCCATGCTGCAAGCCCTTATGAAGTCAGTACAGTACCAAGTAACACAGGTTTTGATCCTCTGCCAGGGCAGCCTTAAACTCTTTAGTAGTCACAGCGGCGAAATAAAACGTTCTTGAAAACGTTACGGATTGATGAACTGCTTTGGAGGGAGTCCAGCTGCCCAGGCTTTCTCCACTCCAGATAGACCCAAAATGAACCAAAGGTTTTCTGAGATGCCAGACCTCTGAACCATGGTGGCAGACAGAGGCACAACCTCAGTTCAGCAAAGAGCAGGTGTTTTACATTTGTCAGAACAGGAGTGGAGAGCCTTCAGATTCAAAGGCAGCTATGAAGTTGTTCCCTCTTGGAAACAGGAGAAGACTCTCCTGCGTCTGACATGTTTCTGGGGAGAGGTGGCCTTTGTCACCCTGACAGCCACTGGGTCCATTCTCAAAGATCTTTTAGCAAATCTGCATGCAGCCTCACCTTTGTGCATGATTCTGTTGTATGCCAGGATGCAAGGTAGGAGCCCTGGTCTGCCTGAGATTCACCTTGGCAAAGAGGTCAGCTGCCAGAGAAACCTCCACTGCTCTTTGGGTAAGAACAGTATTTCTGGACCATGCACATCATAAAGAGACCCAGAGCTTGACCAAGTGTTTTAGGGGGTCATGCCCACTAACGTGTTGTGTCCTAACAAGAGCACTACTTACACAGGTCAACCCGTGAGTTAAGAAGAAAAACAAAAGCTCTTCAAAGTCACAGGTCCATTTGTGATGCCGGAGATCTTCTGGCTGTTCGTTCCCTGCACAACCAGTTGCACCTTTACAACAAATCCCACCAGAGCACCGCTGCAAGGGCCAACATCAAGAGGAATGGGAACCACGGCTCCTCCATGAACACCTTCAGGCTTCCTGTCCCACCGCGCAGAGAAGATCCTGTGCTGGCAGAAACTGTGGTGCTGCTTACCAGCTCACTCATTTCCGTGTCACCCAACAGAGACCCTTAATCTCCCTCTCCTGACATGTATTTCATGACATAATCTCCCACACACTTGGAACTGAGCTGCGACCATCTGCTCTGTGCTCAGCAGCAGAGGGTAACGACTCTCGCTCAGCCTGACTCAGCGCCCGAAGGAGCTGCTCTCCTTGTTAGCACAGGTGTGGCGGGGCTGGGGGGATACTAGACCAAAAATTAGCACTGTTTTTACAGCTAAGGCTCTTGCTCCTCCAGAGAATTACTGATTTCTCCCTCCTCCTCCTCTCAGCATCAGGCATTTGCTCACTGTCAGCTGACACCCTCCTCAGGGGAGGCACCACTGAACTTTCTCGGTTGTTTCCAAAGGAACCCTATTCCCCTCCCAGACATGATTCTCTGAATGAACAATTCTCTGAGCAGGAGGGAATGTACCCAATTTATTTTCTTACTCTCTCAGGACTCTCAAACTCTCAGCATGCAGTACAATACTTTTGGTCTCCCCATGGTCCAGGGCTGGTTTTGGGAACAGAGCACTGCAAAGGTCAGTGGCAAAGGGCTGTTCCAGCAACATGAGGGAGGCAGGGGATGGACAGGGTTTTCTAAGTAAGGCTGGTGGCTGGTTGTATCCTCTTCCCCATTTTTTCCCCCACTCCCATATTGTCACACTGAGATCTGGGACATTTTAGTTCTTCTCATCCTTGGGATAACAAAATTCAAATCAGCCCACACAGTCAAGAAGCCTCAAACCAGAGCGATTAAATCAGTGCCATAATCAGGATGCAGATAAACAGCATCTATGTCCATAATCTCCACACCTCCAGCCTGTCTGCTGTCACCAATCATTCATTTGAGGCTCCATTTACAACTTGCTTTGTTGCTTTTTTCCCCTTCTTAATTGGCTCTGGATAAACTCTCTGCTGCCCGAGCAGTCTTGTGACAAGGGGAGGACCAAGTCAGCCTTGTCTCTGGGCACACCCTGATTTTCAGAAAGGAAGGGAAGAAGCTGCACAAATGTGACCTGAGCAGCCACAGGTCTGAAGCTGGAGGAGACTGGTAATCCATCAATCCTTTCAGTTTGCTGAAAAGCTTTCATTTGAAAGAAGGCCACAATCTAACACTTGTTAACAGCAGTTTGAAGAGTGTTGCTCATCCACGGATCTCAAAGGGCAAGGTGAATGGAAGTAAATACAGTGCACCAAGGGATGGTCCCCATAGGAGGCACTGTGAACACAGACTGGACAACAAACTGAGGCTAGACCATCACGTGGCTTACCTGGAGTCACTGCAGCTCCAGGAAAACCACCCATTACTCCGACCCAGCAAAGCACTGTGCACATGTGCAGCTTGAGACCACAAGCATTGGTGTGAGATAACAACAGCTTGAACGGATATCCCGTGTAGGGAAAGCTCCTCATTTCCTTGGTACCTGTTCCAGTTACATATCCTCTCCATATAGGCTCTATAAATGAGATCTAGAGGCCGGATTTGTCCAGGGAAGGGGAAAAGGACCTGGATTTGGCACAAAGAGGTATTCTCCCCAGTGTCAGGTGAGTGTAATTGTTTTTTTTTCACTCCCAACTGAATGGAAAGGGTTGTTTCTTCCAAAAACTGTCCATTACCCATTACTGTTAAATACTTTGCTGATCTTTTAATCACCACATTCGTCAGTTGCTGGATGTCATCTCCTATTTTCCATGGCTCTTGGCACCTCTGTGTGGTACTCCTGATCCACAGCAGCAGCATGTTGATCCCTGGCTGCCAAGTGCTGCTGGCCAGCACCCTGAGCTTTTGGGTGGTTCTTCACTCTGGCAGAAGGAACTGTTTCCAGTGTAATCAGGTCATCCACAAGCAAGGGAAAGAAAAGAAATGGAGATTGTTAACATATCCATGGATAGGAGTGATGTATCAGCAGAGAGTGCCTGGGCCAGTTCCTGAGCTGGTGCAATCACTGGATCATCAGAGAAGACCCCAGGGCTGTGTGATTCATGGAGCCTGAGACCTGCTCTTCGTTTTTCTCAGCCCTGCTTCTATGATTTACACTTATGCTGAGCAAATGACACAGTGTGTCAAATGCTATCAGGCTGATTGATACTGTAAACCAGGACTAAACGTGCACAAAATGCAGAGGCAGTGAAGGATCAGGCCCTGTGTAGTCATTAAGAGCCCTGCTTCCCGTGGGATAGAGCTGATACATCGCTCCATGCTTCCCAGGGATGGGAACAGCTCTGTGTCAACTCCGCTCCTGCTGACAGCCCCAAAGGAGTTTGTTTCTTCTCTTCCCTCTCTTACCCCCCAAATTCCCTTCTTATACCTTTGCCCCCCCAAAAAAGGGTATTGTCCAAATCTCCACCTAAATGCAACAGGCTGACTCCTGCCCCCAGCTCAGGCTTTGTGGTGTGTGTAACCACCCTGAGCCCCGCTCTGCACAGAGCACACACAGACCTGACGATGCTCTGTGGCAGATCTTTGCAGAGTGTGCCCTGTGCTTTGGGAGAGCCAGCCAAAAAGAAACCCATCCCTGTATTAGGCTAAAAATGCCTTCCTTGGTGTAAGATGGAAGTGAAGATGGAGCCACTTCCTCCAGGTGAGTATCTGGCCCGCTATGTATAGATTCAGCTTTCAGCAGTCACGTACTCACTAATTCCTCTCTCATTTCCTAACTATATTCTGATCAGCTTGCTTGGGGCTTTTTTCCTCGTCTAGTAAAGCTTGCTGAAAGTGCCTCTGTTCCAGGGCACTCTCTTTGAAATATGTCTTAGCTTCCAAGGGTAATGAACTCTTTTATAATAAACGCCTAGCTATAATGTGAACAATACTTGGCTTCCAGGAACTGCCTTATAATTACACGGCTCGGTATTGCATGTCAGAGGTTTGCTTCATCTTTAATATTTTATGAAGAAATTCAGATTCTGACAGTAAAAGTATTTAACCCAGAGGACCTAGAACCCCGACTATTATTCTGTAAAGTAGCCATCCAGCTACACTTTTGTGCACCACCATTATCCCTGGTGCATGCTCACACTCTGTGCTACTCTCTAAGTAGACACAACCACATGCTGTCCAGATGGAAACCTGGCTGCATCATTACATTATACTGAAATAACCCAATACCACCTGTTTCTGCTGGGGTTCCTGCCAACGTTTTCCCATAAAACATTTATTTTGCTAATATTTTAGCTGGTCACCACAGAAGGACACTAGAAGTTAAAGATTTACCATGTGTGCAGCCACAAGGAAACCCCTTTTTTAAAAAAACCACAATAACAACAAAGCTCAAGGCTGGCTAATGTCTATTGTTTGAAACGTGGATGTTCACCTAGGCACTAGGTAACAACACTCTGCAGGGACCAAAAACCAAACACAGGTTTTTGGCAGTGTACATCAAGTGAATTATCGGAACTGTGTTGGTACTCACTTCTCATGTAATTAAAGAAAAACCTTCACATGTGGAGTGGGACTCATAAACAATAACACTAATGAAAACTCATGGGCTGTTTTTTTTCTTTTTCATATTAATCTGTGATGTTATAAAACCCCCAGTCTCCTTCCCCTCCCCCTCAGCAGATGAACCAGGTTATCCTCAGTTAGTCTGCAGAAATTAGAAAGGCATTACAACTCCCAGCCTACTTGGGATGTTTGAAGTATTTATGAGATACTCTCTACAACAGTAATAGGATTTTTTTTATTTGGAAATTATATTTTTAGAGACATTTGACTTTAAAAAAAAAAGGAAGAACCACTTAATTTATCAAAACCACTAAAAAAAATCTTCCCAGCATGTGGTCTCTCAGGTATCTACCTTTTATTTTTCAGTGTTGACCTCTGTAGAGAATCCCACGCAGTAGCTGTACTTCACACAAATACCTTTTTCTCAAACACACAAAATTGTGTGCAAAGAACAAGAGTTATTAACAATCTTGTCCTCCCAGTACATTTGCCAGGCATCAATTATTCTCGTCCCATTTTAAAAGTTTCTTTCCTACAAAGGGAGAAGTAACAACACCACGTGAAGTGACCAACAGAACCCCACAGACACCCAGCAGTAAACCACAGACACAAGTGTTTCTTGAAAAGCAGTAGATCAAACACACGTGAATTATTTGGCACATCAGTAGGAGAAAGGATGTGATCCAAAAGAAAATCCACAAACAGAACAAACGTGTACAAACAAAGGCAGTGATCCATATTTATGAATGAGAATTTCTTCAGCTGTACGAGAGCTGCCTGACAAGGGGGGAAATGAATGAGTCTGAAAAAATAGAAATGTGGTGGTTTTGCTACAAATTTTGCTAGAATATATTTAAGATAGCTCCAATTACATTAAACTGGAAAAGGAACCAATAAAAACCCACCAGAAAAAATAATAGCAAATTAAAAAAAAAGAGTGGATAAAACCAGCTTCGAGTTCACTTGCTTGGATTTGTTCTAAATATAGCCCCAGACGTTTTTATCCCATCTGAGAAACAGAACACTTTTCCAGGTTGTAAAAGAATGGCACAAAAATTGAAAGAGAAAGGGATCAGCCATGAGCTTGGCCCCCGTTTTGTTCCGTTCTCCCTTTCATCTCCATTCCACCTTCCATCCCCAATAAAATCACCCATTTACAACCAAACCCCCGGCGGCTGGCACGAAAGTCATTTAAATTTTTGCCTATTTTTAAAAAGCCAACTTACAACCTGTAATCATTACAGCAATTGATTAAATATCACAAGCAAAGCAAAGCACCTACTGGCCAGCCCCTATTCCCGGTCACATCCCTTCCCTGAAGACAGGTAGAGAGAGAATGAAGCGATCCATTTCGCTGCCTCTATGCCATAGACAAAAGAAACTGACACACAATGAATCCCGCTGAGCTTTTGTTCAACATATGAAATACTGGATAATCACCTTTTTTATGAAAGCACTTGACCTATAAATTGATATCCCCCCCGAAAAAAGATGGTAATCACTGCTCAAAGAGATGTTGAATGCGCTGCTGCTAATCCAGAAGATCATTGCCCATTAGTCATTATTAGATTTTTTAGAATCTAAAGGTGGGCATTTGATTATAACAAAGAGAAAAAGAAAATACTATTTGTGTTGCTGTGAATGCCTATACTTTTCTCTCTGCAAATCGTGGTGACAATCAGAGTTATAGACTGCCTGGAACATGAATATCACTTAGGCATTTGATCCCTGCTCGGAGAGCAGCTTTAAAAGCCCTGAATGACATAAAGGCAGATTATCGGTGACAGCGATTTTAAATATTATACATGTTGCCTGGATCACAAGTGTTTTTCTTTAGCAGCTCATGAGTATTATATTCTTTTGTATTATATACTGGAAATATATTTCCCTTCCTCTGTTGGGGAAAAACATCAGAAAAATGTTTAAATGCAAAGGGAAACTGCACAGCCTTCAGAAAAAAAGGCCACGAGAAGCTATTCTTTCCTTTTATTACATTTGAACTGTTTCCCTGTTCACTTTTTACATGACATAACTGATCATATGATGCATTCCAGAAACTGAAATTTCAACAAGGACAAACTCCATGGGTAAAACACGGGCTGGATGACCACGCTCAGAAGGAAGCGGGTGCTGGGGAGCCCAGTGGCAACTGGGTAGCACCGGAGTCCATCGTGGACCCTGTGCTGTTTTATCCCCTTATCAGTGACTGGGAGGGGATGATGGAGAGCACTCCCAGCAAGTTTGCACTGACACCAAACTGGGGGATCTGTTGGTACACCCCCAGGCTGAGGCTGCCATCCAAAGGGCTGGAGGAAAAGGCAGACAGGGACTATTTGTAATTCAGCAAGGACAAACTCCAAGTCTTGCCCCAGGAAAAGGGGAGCCCCTGGACATGGTACAGGCTGGGAATGGGCTGGTTCTGCAGAGGAGGAGGCCAGTACATGTTTCCTACAAAATCTATTTAACCAAGAGCAGATCAGAAACTGTATTCCTACAATAAAAAGCTTATCTGAGCACAAAATTGAAAAACCTTTATGAAGAAAAAGAAGAGCAGTACGCTTTTATACTTGTGTATTTTAACCTTTTAAGCTGCATGGCTATTTCACCAAGGTATGTGTGAGATTCCCTATTGCTTCTTTGCAGTAGAGCTTAAATTTAACATCCTTGGGCTTGAAGTAAAAATAATTAGGAAATTCTTTTCCTACAAGAAGACAACCTAGATGACCTTAGAGGTCTGGCCTTTGGATCTGGTAATCCAACGTTTTCAAGCATTCCCTTTCTAATCAAACGCTCCTGATACTCTTTATGACTGTTTTGCCAGTGCCCAGACACACTTTGGCCAGTCAATCCCAATTCAGTCTGACCCTCTCCCACACTGACATGTGGGACCTGACACCTGCCCAGCTGTTGTTTGTAAATTGTAATGCAGGAGACAGCACACTCAAACTGGACTGGGTTTTCCTCCAGTATACGTTTCATTCCACCCCCCCCATAATCTGATTTTAGGATATATTAAAATGTTCCCTGCCAGCATTTCTCTCTGTGTTGGCTACAGTGGGCACTTGCATATCCAGCCTCAACCAGAACCACATTCCTTGGAGCTGCTGGTAGGTGCAGCAGATCCCACCCTCTGCCCAGAGATTCGGGGAACTGCCTGAGCACCTTCTCAGGTGCTCAGATGCTTCTCAGGTCTCAGATGGAGAGAGGCAGTCTCTGCAGAGGGGCAGCCTGCCTACCATGGGTCACCTGTATCCCCCTACATATGTCTCTTACCACTGAGCAAAGGTGGAGACTGCACAGCTAGATCAGCCATACCCCATTAAACTGCCAAAATTCAGTGGGACGGTTTCTGTCCCAGGGTAGGAGAAGTGACTGAAGTCCCACCACACAGATTTTTTAATGCTAACCCAGAATTTTATTGCCTCTCCCAAGAACTGGCCATCATCACAGACAGGTTTTCTAAATGAAACTCTGATTAATTAAGAGCAAAACCCAATAAATTATTTAGGTAGAAGCCAAATGCCTAAGGACAACATTGTGACTCCTAATCTTACTGGGTATCTTCCCAGTAGAGCTGGAAGCTTCCCCTCCTATCTAAAGCTCTGCATCTGGGGGTGTGTAGAGCTTCCCCAGTCAGAACAGCACAGAAACTCTCTGGAAGCCATGGTGAAAAACAGCAGGCATATTTTTCTGGACTTGTAAAGATAATTTGCTGCACGAAAGGTAATCGATATCTACAGATCCAAAGAGCACCTGGCACCATTGTGCTACAGCTGTTAAGAGTTCACCTTCAGGATAAAGTCTAAGGTGAAAGACCTCACCATCACTTGAGAGTGATAAATGTTTGTTGCATCACTGCTTTGCAGAAAACGAATCATTATGCCCATAATTATTCTGCTTTTGTGTCTCTCACTCTCTCCTGAGCAACAGAGCTTCCTCCAGCCTTGCCCAGGCTCCTAATCTCATAGGGCTTCTTGCCCACCTCCTCACTTCCAGCTCCCGTCTGTAACTCCTTGGGTGATGTTTTAAATTGCTGCCATATAGACCCGGGAGCAGCTGATGAAGTGGTGATGTGAGACAGCTACAAATAAATCACTAATCTGATTTCATTTGTGACCCCATTGTACCGAGATCTCCATGATTAAAAATTTGCTTTAGCAAATGGCACCATCGTTCATCTTTACTGAGGGCATAACCCCAAATGGGTATGGTTTTACTTCCTTATACAAACAAAACATTAGCACAACTATTATTTACAGCTTGCAGTACCCTGTGCTTCACAGTGCTGGACTTTACACACATCAGAGTAGTTTCTGCTCAGAGGAGGAGCAGAAGTTCTCATCTGTGGTACGAGCATGGAGAACCAGTGGAGGTGTTTTGAAGATTACCACATGAAAGAGAAGAAGAATCTGAAACAAGATTTTAATTTATGAATCCCTACGCAGATGATTCTGTATTTCACCATTTTATCCACAGCATTTCAGTTTAACTTCACGGATTTCTTTCACCCACAGACTGACTGCTCTTGCTTAGATCCCACCTGAACTCCCTGCAGTCAGATCCCTTCCAGCCCACAGCCACAAACACAAACTGAGTTATGCACAATGCAAACAATCACGATAACCAAACTCTTCTGAGAGAGCAACTCAGATGCTGAAAGCACTCACAAATAGTGGGTTTTTTTTAAGAAAATCAGCAGTATTGAGAGATAATGATGATGTTTTAAATGAGAACTACACATAGCTACGCATACATCTGGGATGTTTGGGGTTTTTAACTTCACCTTCATCAATGGAGATATAAAAATACATGTCTGTTCTAGGCAGTGATATGAAACTGTAGTCATTTCCTCTTCAAAATCCCTAAAGAGCTCCTCTGCATTTAAAATGAAAATGAAATCACCCTACCATGCTAATTTATTATTTACACCAGTTATTCAGGTATTTGTCTACTTGTATGGGAAAAAAATCAGCATAGCAATATTTGGATACTAAAACTCTTGTAAAATTTAATTGCGATTACACGGACGGAATCAGATCAAATAAAATCCTTGTATAAATTGTGGTATTGCTATTGCTTAGGTTTAAAATCAGATCTTCTGTGGCAAACACATCCCTGTGTCTGCAGAAGGACTGACCGTGATGCTAAGGGGAGGTTTGCCAGTGTTAAGGAACAGTGAGTTTTGCACTCCAGATGCGGAAGGCATTTTCATTTTCTTCCTACACCTAATCCATAAACTCATCCCACAACCTTCCTATCCCAGATATTTGTCTTTGGATGGGATGAAACCACTTTTGGAGGTGCCTTTTCTCTTTGCACTGCCTAGAGAGAGGCAAAACAAGTTGCTCAGACAACTTGTAAATAGCTAAAGCTGGAGCAATAAATACCACCCAGAACTGAGTAAAAGGTCAAACCCAACCAGCAACCAAAGACAGCAGCAAGACCACTACAAATAAAACACAATTTGAAAAACATATAAACAAATAGGCAACATGACTGTGCCCTCTGCTTACAGGGCCCTCTGGATACTGCATCTCAGCATTTAAACCCAAACTGGATCACTGCAGGACATCTTCGTCTCGCAGCTGCACAACAGAGGACCAAAAGAGCAAGGAGATATTTTCAAAGGCAAAACCAGGAGTGAAATGGTTTGTTCCCACTGACTTCCAGCAAGAGCAGAGCTTCTCACTGGGACTGAGAAAGGCTTGGCTGGAGACATCCAACAGAGTGACTGCAGGGCCCAGTCCCCCACAACACACAGAAAAGAGCAGCAGGGATCAAGGGCATCCTTGTCCTCCTCTGGACAATAGTGAGCAAGTCTTTCTTTTCAAATGCTTCTTGAAGGAGTCTGCTGAAGGAAATGTCTGAGATGAAGCTAGAAAATAAGCTAGTTCTCCCCAGCCTCAGAACAAGGCCCCTTCCACCAGATCATTGTCCTTCATCCTTCTCCACATCCCCATCACTGGATTCATTTTCTCATAACTATACTGGGAATCTTAACTCCAAACCATGGAAACACTGGAGGTGTGTCTGTGTATGTGCAACCTGTGTACATGCAGTCCTGTACCAAAAACCCAGCCAGTGCCATGCCAGAATTAGCAGTAATTACCAAAGAGTGCAGTTGCTTCAATGCTGACAATGTTGACCCCACTTCAGTGCCTCTGGTGAGCAAGATCATTGCTCTGGCTTCAGCGATCCAGCCCATAGTTCCTTTCAAGTCAAGAACAGTTTGAGAAACAGAAATAAAAAAGGCAGAAGACTCTCAAAACAGTTTTAGAGTTTCCTGAAGGAAACAGAAGTGGCAGCCTCGAGTCCCTTCTCACCATCAGATTAATCAAACTGGGTAAAGAGATCCAGCTACAGAAACACAAGTTTTGCATAATGCTTTTGGGAATGAAAAATGCTGTAACTCTCCCACAGAACAAGCTGAAATAAATCCAGAGCAGTCATTCATTATTACTGTTGTTATTACTATTTTATACCTCCTGTAAGAACCAGCAGCTGAGCACCACCAAAATCAGTGTCACTCCCCTAAGGAGGGGCAGGAGCCATGGGATGCAGCACTCAGTGTATCACCAGGAACAGACAATGCCCAGGGACACTGGGTAAAGGTTGATGCAATAAACAGGAGGTGAAGGATAGCTGAGGGTAGAGAAGTCCTGTAGGAAGTAGAGCAGGAAACAGAGCAATTACAGGAAATGCTCTGGATACAATATGAAACATTTCTCGTTCTGGTTCTTCTCATGTTTCCATCTAGCCTCAGTAATCCAGACCAGGAGCCTTTGGTTTGGATGCTATTTAGAGCACAGTGATGAAAGCAGCTGGTGCAAGCTCTGCCGTAGCCTTGAAGCACAGTTACTGCATGTAAGCAGCTAAAAAATGCAGTGCTTAAAAAAAAGAGGGGCACAGTAGGACATTTAAAGGCACTGTATAAGTAGCCATAGTCGTAAGGAGCCACAGGAGGTATCAATGCAGTCATGTCAATAATACATCCATCAGGAACTGCCAACTAGGAATGCATGGCCATGTGCTCCTCTGCTTCTGCCAGGGCAACCTCAGCTGAAGAAGGTCCTTCCCTGCCACCCAGGACCTAGTTTATGTCACCTTTTTTTTGAAGTACTTTACAGTTAATAGTTTCCAGGGCCTGATCTAGCCCCTGAATGCTAACAGATAGTAGGGAGTAGGTGCAATATAACCAAAAGATATTGGGAAATAGAGGCCCTTAGGTGTGTTTGTAAATGTTGTCTCCTAAATAAAAGCATACTTTAAATTCAAATCTTTGTCCTTTAGCAATGGCTTTGAATGAAGAGTCAAGGCTTCCTCTCATCAGTGTGTTCACATGCATAGAATTTGGACTGACCTTACCCCACCTGTGTGAACACACTCACATAAGAGAGTCCCACATCTGACTCCACTACCTCCTTTACACCAGAGCTCAAATTACTCCCTTAGTGATGCTGGTGTAACACTGGAGTAACTCGATCGACCGCAGCCACTGCGTCCTATCATCATGATGAGTGCAGAACAGGGAACAGACACAGTGAAATGTTGCTCTCTGCTCCCCTTTTGGAGAATTTATTGGCTTATTTATTGATGTGTTAGCTACGGGGCCAAGACCATCGTGAGTGCTTGTATGGAGTCAACACCTTGCTGTAACGGCACGGCGAGCGAGGAAATTCCTGCTTGTTAAACAGCCTACATCTGCAACAACAGACTAAAACAATCTCTCAAGTAAATGTATTCCTTGATCTAAAAACACACATTTCACATCCCATGAATCAATTGTCTTCACTCTCCAAACACAAACGACTGTGTCCTACACTCATTTACAGTAGCGTTAATCCAAACTAACGCCACCAAGCCGGCTGAGGTACTCCAGATTTACACTGGTGTGAGTGAAAGCATTTGGCACCCAGCACCTATGGCTGTAGATCCTCAGCTGGTGGAGATCATCACAGTTCTTTCAAGTCAGTGCCTCTGAAATTACTGTAGTTATGCTGATTTACACCAGGTGAGGATCTGCCTTGTGGTTTCTGGCTTTAAGTTCTCTTCCTGTCAGATGTCTCGTTCCAAAATGGTTTCAATAGACAACTTCTAGCCAGAATTTCCTCTGCTATTTATAGGATTATCTCAAGAGTTTCTACGATAATCCCCATATTTCCATCTTTGTATCAGAGTCTATTCCAGGGTTGTATTACAGCCAAACTATTCACATATCCAGATGACACCATTCCTTCCTCCTCTTTTCCCTTCCCTATTTGGGGTGATTATACAGAGGGGAAATGTCTCCCATGGCCAGATCCTCAGCTGGCATAAATCAGCATAAAATTGACATTAGTGATTTACATCATTTAGCAATATAGAAGAAAAGACAAAAAAGAAAAAATAATAGGTTTTACCAATACAGTTTAAAATTAGTAACAGGTCTTTCTAATACTATTGAAAGAATATTAAAATGTAACCCATATGTACACCTTTGATGTGTGTTTTACTGGCTCAGCTAGGCATCATTTCCAGCTTGGAATGACAAAGCTTCTTGCTGTTTTGTTTAATAAAACCCTCAGTGATTCTGCTCCTAAACAGTCCCTACTTATTCAACCTACTTCACCTCAAGTGTACTTAAAACACAAACCCAAGGTCTTTCACAAACAAAACCCCTTCTGCCGATTTCACACTCTCTTTTCATCCAGCAAAACGTTACACTCAACCTGTTGAAATAGGTCAGCTTTAACTGAATTTAAGCTTGCTCTACAGCAGTGCCACAGGGGATCTATAGACGTCAATTCTCATTCACATTCCAGAAATCTTCCAGTAAATAATTTACCATACAATTTCCTATTGATCCTGCTAGCCTCTTATCTGTCATTTCCTAATGTCCGTGTCCACTTACAAATATTTTAATTCCTCTTCTGGAGAGCTGGATTTCCTCTGCACGGAGTCCTTTTAAATTAGCAGGTATCACTCAACTGTCACACAGCACACAAAGATCTTAATTAATAAAACAACCCAGATCAGAAGGGAGCTGCACACACGGTGGAGAGAGCTGAAAAGTAGAATCCCCCACAGGGATGGACTCGGAGCCTGTGAAACCCTTTGGAGAATCAAAGCAATCTGCATCACGAGCACATTTCCCCTGTACAGAAGTGCTTGGCAGTTCCTACAAGTATCTAAGTAAAACCAAAAGAGGTGAAGCTGACTATTGTGATTTCCACTTGCCAGCCCTGACATCTCGACACAGCCTTTTGGGGGAGATCTGATAGCCAGTGGCAGAGGCTGGATACGTAGGAGAAGCAATGTATTACCAAAGGCAATATTGAACACAGGCTCTTGAATCCAGCAAATGAAAGCCTTCCCCTCCCCAGCACCACACACACACTTTCTTCCCCAGGGCCAAAAAGGCTGGAGTAACATTAGGCACTCCTGGCCTGGAAATGAGTTGTTCTGTGTTTGTGGGGGGTGAGGGGTTGGCATAAGGGCAGATCTCATTTCAAATAAGTATGTTTCCTCCTTTCATTTCCCTTCACCTTCCACGTGAGATAGCAAAGCAGGATATCAGCATTCAAAGTCCATGTCAGAGATTTAATTTTGTACAGTTTATACTACTTGAAATCAAGTTATTGCTTTATCTTTATGGAGATGAACTCAAATTGAAAACAGAGGAACTGGAGGAGCTGTGTGGATGCCAGACTCACAACAGCAGGCATTCAAGTGAGAATAGTGTGTGCTCACATCCTTAGTTTCTCATTCAGCCTATGGAGCCAGTCAGTACACAAAGAAGTTCAGTGAGGCTGGATTTATCAGTCCAATGGCTGATAAATTCCTATACAAAAGGTAACCATGTTCCCTCTTTCTGCTGCTTCATCACAGGGTGGATTCAACTTTTAACTTGCTGGGATAAAAGTCACTCATTCTGCTGACCTGGCTGGAGTTAAACCAGGAGTAATTTGGCCAAACCCAAGCAATGAGACACAGCAGGATTATTTCAGAGTGGGACTTCTGGCTAGGGTTGCTTTCTAAAAGCCATGTAAGACAATCAATAACAGGATGGAGCCCAGTATGCAAAATTCAATGTCATTTCAGATAAAGCAATGATACACAACGCTGTGTAAGATGTATGTACTTCATTTACAAGCTGCCACTCCTCAGATACTCTTCTGTAGCTAGATCACTATATTAGCTAATGGGATATTAAGGATCAAAGGTTTGAAATCAATAAAACTAATCCAATAAGGAAGATGGGCAAGACAGAGGGTAATACTGCTAGGCTGCTGTCTAAAGCATTTGAGTCAAAACAGCTTGCCAGAAGAGAAATCCCCAGAAATCCCTGTGAACTACAACAAGTGTAGCTTGCTAAGAGTCTGGGCTGGAATTTGCAAAGCATGTGTACTTTTGATAGAAGTTGTTATCTCTGAAAACACCGCGGGTAAACTCTTGATCCCACTTAAGTTGGACAGACACTGACATGAGCAGAGTGGAGAATTCATCTCAGGATAAAGGCCAGAGGCAGAGCAGTGAGCAGACCTCTTAAAATCCCATTCATCAAGTTCAGGAATCGAGTGAAAAGCTTTCTTTCCTCTGAATCCAAAACTATTCCTTGGAAATACACATTCAGGCAGCTGTGACTGGGCAGACTAGGAATTCACTTTCTAGCACTGAGTGGGTAATTTGTAACAAATATTAAATCAAGTTTTAAAGCTGGCTGTTTCTACCAGCCCGTGATGAAGAGCTGTCTGCAAGGGTTCAGTTCCTGCCACTTATTCTGGCAGGAGGCAGCAGCACGTGGGAAGTAAGGGGGCCTAAGCAGGCAAGCACCTTAACGCAGAAGTTAATCTAAATTAGACCATCAGGACTGACCTCTGCATTCATTAAACAGGGGGCCTAGGGGGCCTGGCCTTGCCATGTGAGTACCTGAGGATTTCTGCCGGAGCTTAAAGGAAATTTTATCCTGCTAAAGTTTGCTGAACAGAAAAAGGGCTGCAGACAAAACACTGTGAAATTTATGCTCCAAATTTTTAAACTACACTTCCAAATGCATTTTAAGTAGAGTCACTTACTCTTCCACAAATATAATGCTGACCAGGAGTTAAGATACCCACTCAAAACACTCAGAACATCAACACACTTTATTACAAGCACACAGAAGAGATCAGTGTGAACAAGGATGAGCACAATCCTGCGTGACTGGATCGATCTTCCCTATTGCCATCAAACTCAGAACATTGGGCACTGTGCCTCAGGTGTAGTAGGATTCTGCAAGAAGCAGCATAAATCTTCCTTCCTCAACTTTGCACACTTGTAGATGTAGCAGCAATGGGCACTCAAAATCTATATTACCTTTTTGTCCCAGATTAAAGGCTTGGATTACTGAAAGGCTAGTAGGTTGCATCCAAGCTTAGGAAATGAGTCCATTAGCTCTGCAGTGAGTATTTATGTGTGTCCATGTGTGCTCAGGATCCTTGGCAGGCAGGCTTTGAGATAAGCACTGAAATTACTTCTTTTAGACAGAGGTTTCAAATTAATTCCCACTAATGACTTAGCCAAAAAAAACCCCATCATGTGCTTACTTAATTGCCCTCAGTCCACTCGACTGCCTGTTCCAGTGACAAGCTAGTAACCATGGCCAACCATGCCCAGAACAGCTTCCCTCAGACTTTCTAACCAGGTAGGTAACTGAGTCATTCACTGAAGGTTTGTTAATTATGTAAAACCAAACCTTTTTATCTCTACAAATGTGAATGCTTCTGTCAGAGGGAAAAACAATAACCCTAACCACTGAAAGAAAATCATACCATAGCAAATGCACGTTCCTTCTAGCAAAGAGATGAAGAACTTCAGATTGAAAGATTGAAATAGCTGTAAATCTGGAAAGGCAAAAGTGAAATGAAAATGAATGTCTGTTATTTTACACAAACATAGACATTAACACCAGAAGCATGCAGGCAGTAAGAAAACACACTCCCCAATGCAGGGTTTGATAGAAATTAGGTATGGTTCAAGCTCCTGGAAATCTGAAGTAAGAGGGATTCTCATTCTGATTTGTAAAATGCTACGAAAACCAAAATAAATACAAGAGCTAACAAAAGCAGGTTGGGTCTGCTAAGGGCCCTGAGGAAAGCAAACACCAGGAGAGGAATTCTGAAAAGGTTCAGGGTCCTAACGCTGCAGGCAACAAAACCTGAGGGGGTGAAACAGCTCCAAACTGGCCAGAGGAGCGGGCTAGCTCGAACCTCCCCGAGCTCTGCAGACTGTTTGTTAATCCTAATTACACTTTGATTTCCTTTGTGGATTTCTTCTGGCCAGCTCACAAAGGGATCTTTGTGAATGTCCAGCGTTTGAACTGAATGTCCAGGGTGTATCAGCTGGTGCCACGGATCACGTGGCATCATTACTCCAACCTGCACAAAACCTGCATTGCCAAGCCAGCAGCTATTCAAGTGTTCCTGCAAAAGAGGAATAGCACAGGCAGGCTAAGAAAAATCATTTCCAAGTAGGGCTGTTCAGGAAATATTTTTTGTTCCAGCACATTTCTTTCTTCTTTTTTTTTTTCCTTTTTAATTTTCCATGGAAAAGTAACAACCCACATGTTGAATATTTTTCGTCGGGGTTTTTGTTTTTCACCACTTCTATGACAAAAAGCATTTTTCATTGAAGAGGACATGTTAGCATTCTTGAAAAAAAATTACCAGTTCTACTTGGAAGAACTGTATTTTTTAACACAATGCTGTCTTGTGACCATTGCAAATCTGATCACAAGGCTTGAGTAATCAAACTACTATGGCACACGTCTCAAATAATACTAATGAAGATACAAATTGTGTATTTTGTCTCCCATGAATATTCCTGCAGATAATCCCCAATCATTCAAATGCTGGTGCAATGTGAGCACATAAAAAGCCAGATTTTGGGCTGCTGTAAATCAGCACAACTTTAGTGAAGTTTATGGAGTTGCACACATTTAGACTAGATTAAAATCTGGCCTCGAGATTGAATCACACATAAACATAGGCAAATCAAAATATGCTTCTTTTTTTTTAATTCAGTTACTCTGAAGAGAACAAGTATTTCCTCCCTTTGATCATATTAAGTGAATGTGGTTCAACAGAACAGAATATTATGTTCTTCAGCAGAAAGTCCCACCTATTAAACAGCACTGGTGTCAGAGCTGAAACCCTCATTGACTTTGCAACTCCACAGTGGGCATTTTAAACCTTTCAGGGTAGTTGTTGAGTTGCTGCTTCAATATGGCCTTGTTACCTCTGCAGAATGTAACTAAAAGAGAAGAAAATAAAACAAACACAACACGGGCTGAAACAAAAGGCAGTCAAACACTCACTCCTCAGTTCTTGGCATTGCTGGGCTGGTCAGGAAATGAAACCATCGCTGCAGGAATTTGTAGGGGTGAATATACAGGGAAGGGGGTCAAGGTTTGGGGTGGCTTCCTCTCCCTTGGCACTGGGAAACCAGAACAACCTTGTGTCACTGACCCAGCTCCGGATGCCGGGCAAGTGGCTGGCAATGGATGGAAACAGAAGAGAAATCAGCATTTCCTAATGAATAAATAGAGAAAATACCACAACCACATTGCTTCTTAGGGTGAGCCACAGCTGTGTTTTGTAGAAAAATACCCAAGTGAAGGAAAATGACCTCCTTGTATTCCATTTTTTAAGTACTTGCAATTAAACACGAGATTAGGAAGCTTCTGAGAAGGTTAATGTTATAAGCCAAGCACAGAAAAATTCACATATGCACATGCCCCTAAACAAAACTTACTTAATGCTGTAAAAAGATGAAAAATTATGTCCTTACCTAGGATAAAATGATTCCTGTAAGACTATGGGAAATCAGTCACGAAACTGACTGAAGGAAATACGAAATACATTTATGCTGTATCATACACACCTACTGACCAGAGGCCCAGATACACAAATTCACTTATCCTATTCATCCCCTTGGCCCTGATCCTGAGCAGGACAGGCAGCTGTCAGCAGGCTGCTTCAGGTACATCAGAGCTACACAGTCCAGCATGACACAGTCACCATGTCCTCCTGCCCAGGCAGACAAAACTTCTTCCTATTTGGTGCCTCAACAGGTTGCCTTACAAAATCTGGCCATGTCCTTAACTTCTGAAGCTGCAACGAGCCTGCATCATTCTCAACCTTTGCAGGACCTAAGGGCTTAGAGCAGGGCTGGTACCCCAAGCAAGCAGGTGGCACATGATGTGGAACCCAGGGGGCTGTGGGAGCTGCAGAGGGCAAACCCAACCATCTCACATAAGCTGCCAGGTTACCATCAGAGACCCCACTGCATTCCCCTCGCCGCTCAGGATAATTCCCCTTCCAGGATGCTCAGAGTAATTTCTGCTTTGCACTTCCTTCCTTTATGTTGAATTCACCCTGCGCTCGTCCCTCACTCAGAGGCATTTAAGGGGAAGAAGAGAAACACCAGCTTTTCCTTTTCCTCTCCTTTCATGCACCCTATTTTTGTCCTCTCCCTCAGGAAGATCAGGAGCCAGTCCTCCTTCCTCTGCTCCCCATCAGACTCATGGAGCCCACCCCAAAGCCAGGAGATGACGTGCTGCCCATTCAGGAGTTTGTGGAGCTGCCTGACAGCCATCTGCTGCCCAGGCACCAAAATCCACATGGCTTCATCAGGTCCCTGCACACAGCAGTGTCAGGGCCCCACTCACACCCTGGCAGGCTGTGGTCCAGCCTGGCACAAGGCAGGAGAGCTGACAAGCCCCACCGGGCTGAGATGGTAACGCTGATCATGTCTGAAAGGTGACAGGGGATTCCACCTGTGCAGCTCCTCATCCTTCCAGGCTGTGTCTGCTCACAGAGAAGAGGTCTGCTTACTCTCTTATCCACAAGGAAAGCATAAAACCAGAAAAATGTCCTTCTGCTGCTGGAGCATCACAGAATCTCAGGTGCTTGCCCGCTACAGACATCACTCCATACAGTAACCTGTTTTTCCCTATGAGAAGTCCTGGCAGAGTTTACCCTCAAAACACATATCCAAAAAGCTCACCTAAAGGCAGCACTTCCAAACTGCAACAGCCATCACTTCCTTGAAGAGGGCCCTTACTGCACCTTCCTGGGAAAAGAATGCACATTCTCAAATGAGCTCCACTGCAAATCCCTGTTGCTAGCAGCAATATGGAATTCTGTAACGTCAGTGTTCACTAGATACAGAAATCTGACAAAATCAATGTAGATGTCTCTATAGTCACAATTGCTTTTCTTCTCTACTTGCTCTGGTTTTCTGTGAAAAAAGTGATTACAAGGTAGGAGTCTCAGTGCTGATTTTGACTGATCAACTGGAGAAATTTAGATAAATTTGGCTTTCCGTGGACTGCAGCTGTTGTTCTTTTCAGTGCCTTAATGCAATTTATCATTCAAATGTGCTGGCTTAGGAATGCTGCTCCAGTTTTCCTCTACCTCCCATCATTAATTCTATCAGTACAAGCCCAATTTCAAACGTTTGTTCCTTTTGTAGTGTCCCACTTCTCTCCCCTTTGGTGGCTGCAGTGGCAGGGAGTTATGGTGTGGGATCAGCTGCCTTCACACGCTTTCTGCAGTGAACAGGAGATCTTTCACAAGCTCTGCCAAAAGGTTTCTCAGATGAAGGGTGCCCAGGCATCCAACTCAAGGCAGACACACTGGGTAGGTGTTGTGAATGGCCCACAGCACACAGGAAGGAGATTAAATCCAAACCCAGCAACAGAAGCAATGTCCCCTCCCACTTCCCCCCAAAAAATCAGCAAAACAACAACATTTTCAGAGTCCATTTAGAAAGAAGTGGGCTGAGAGTTAAAAACTGACAAACAAAATGGAATTTTAAATGAACCTGTTTGCAAGTGGGGGTTTTAAGGAAGAAAAATACCTGCAAAATGACACTGCCTGGTTCAAAATCAGCAATGGTTCAATATTAAAGATGATAACTAATGACCATCTGACAAAGCTATAAAGAATAAAGGCAAAAGCCCAACTTCTCCAAGAGTTTCTGTTTCTATTTTGTTTCCTGTTATGCAATTCATTACATGGGTCAATATGGGATGTTACGTGATTTCGTATCCATTTCAGAACTTGAGTTATCATTCTTATTACTCTATTTATTTACTTTGCCTGGAGGAAATGGGCTTTGTTTTCTTTTCTGCATAACTTGATACCTACAACCGGTTGCTTACAAAACTTTCACAGATTTGTTGTGTAATCACAAACCAAATATTTGTGGCTTTTCTAAAACACTGGTCTAATATCCCCTGGTCTGTAATTCCCATACATTAGCTACAATTCCCATCTTCTCCAAGTAAAATGTTGCCACAAACTGTTGGCCCTTATTCTTTTTTATTTTGTGTTTATATAAACCAAGAGAAATGCCAAGGAGGTCAGTGAGGTCCTTGAGTATTTAAGTCCCTGTAGCCTTACCCCCATGTACCACAGGGGGGATCAGGTCTCTGCTTCCCCTTTCACATCTTTTGTTCAGTGTGAAGGCTTGAAAGGACTCTGGTGCCATCAGCCTGATATTCAAAAGGCAGCTCTGTTACAAGCAAATGAGCTTCTTGTTCTTTACATTTCCATCATTTCACAATTCTAAGCTCAAAACTCACAGTTTGGGTCTAGACTGAGAACAGGAATACCTTGAAGTATGTTCAGCCTCAAAGTCTCTTCCAAAATTCCCTATGAGAAGGGCTAAAAGCCTTAAATGATTTTTCAAGTTTTCAAATTCAAGTCAAGATCTGGACTTGGAAAAAACTTCATGCAGATTTAAAAATATCTTAATAACTTTTTTTTTTAATCATTAACTTGATGAACTTGCACAGTAATTGCCAAGGAGCAGAAATACAGAGACACTTCTTGAGGTGTTATTGGCTCAGGCAGACACAGAAGGAAAAGGAAATTTCATAAGGAAGTCTGAGGTTTTCAGTTGTGAAAGCAGAAGTTCAGATCGTTTCGATAAGGTTCAGGTAAAAATTAGTTAGGTGAGCTGGAGAACAGGAAGGAAAACTCTCTTAGGGGAAGACAGTGCTATGAAGGAAACTGTTCCCTGGCTTTAACAGAGCCTGGGATGGGAAGTCCACCTTCCTATCTATTCATCCCAGCTGAAGCTGAGCAGGGGGGGTGGGAACTTCTGAGTGCTCCACATGGAGCACTGCAATCTTTCAGAACTTTTCCTCACCTGAAACCTGCACCAGTGAAAGCATTATTTACAGATGAGCCCATGCCAGGTAGCATAGATTCAATATGGTTTTAAATCCTTAGGTCCACAGGTATCCATACGTAGATTTCACTCTTGAACCAGTCCTGCAACTAGCATCAGCTAATTTATTCCCCCCAATAATAGATAGATAGATAGATAGATAGATAGATCTGTGAGCAACAGAATATGTGAGATCTGTTTCTATAGGTTTGTTTCTCACAGACAGGTTGCCTCGTGCTTATGTGTATGCCCTGATAAAATCCTCTTCCAATCTGGGGCATTATTAAAGACTCTTTCATGTGGCCACTTTGGGTTTTAATACAGCAGGAGCTCAAACCACAGCCTTGTCCCCAGTGCAGACACTAACAGGCTCCCTCTCCTCTACCTCGCTGCCTGGTTTTGATAGGGCATATTGAAATAATGTAACTTTGAAACTTCTTTCTGCCACGTTTCACTGGAATTGTCCACTAGGTTGTTAACAGGAGGACATAGAAAGATGCACACCCCAAGACAGCTGCATTGCTTATCTTGGTCCTTCAAGCCAGAAGCAAGCTGTGCTCGGAACCAAACCTTGCCTGGGCCAGCTGGCACTTTCAGAAAGGCTTCCCTGAATGCACACTTGAGCAAGACAAACTGGTCTTGAGTTAGGACAGATAGCAGAGACCATGGCTACATCCACTTCACCCAGCTAACACTGAGACAGGGCCTGGGAGAGCACGGAGCTGATGCAAACAGCCATCCAGAGTAAAACATGTTTGCTTAGTCCTAGATTGAGTCACATACCTATCTCCCACCACAAAGACTGTGTGCACACAAACAGGTTCACAGCCCATTTCACAGCTGGCAAGCTATTGCTCTCTACTTGGGCTCCAAAGCCAGCCTCCCCTTCGAAAGCAAGGGCTGTGGCTTCCCAGAAACACCAAGACACTGCCTGAAGTCCATCAATGGGACTTTTGCCTGGGCAAGGACTGCAGGCTCGGCCTGTGCCCTGTAGGTGAGTGATCCCACACGAGCTCCCTTCCAGCACTGCTCTTTGCAAGGCATGTGGGTGTGAGATATGAAAACAAAACCTTGCAGCTGTTTTCTTCATGTCCCAGCTGCAGGGAGTGGCTTTTCAGCTCTATGCTGCTCTAAAAGCACTTCAAAAGGAGCCCAAAAGCAACTATATGCACTTTTGTTCATTTAAAATGTTCTCACTTGCATTATGCTAGATTCCATATGCTACTTTTCCCACTTAATTACCATGACATTTCTACCCCTTGTTATTTAAAAATCTGTATTTACAGGTTGAGGTTAAGTTAGCTGATTGTTAACTGTACAAATGAAAGGACTGATCCCTGCATGCAGGATTTCAGCAGTAGAGAAAAGCTTTAGCAGTAGGATTATATGTCATTTACACATTAGTTGAGACCTTTTTTAAGTCACCACTGATATAAAGGGCTATAACATACATAAATATGAATAGAGTAAGAACCAGTCCCATGAAGTTCTTCCAGAGAGGTTCTTGACTGATGGATTGTCTCACTGGGACATCCTGGAGAGAGGTTCTGATTTCTCCAAGTGCTGGTGTTACCCTGTTCCTCCTCAGAATATAGAAAACTCAGCTATCAACCAACAGGAGACTTCTGCAGTAATAGAGAACATGCTCAATTTTAATCCTGAACTTACTTTTTGTTTCAGCATTCACTCAAAACATTAATGAAGAATAAAATGCTGAGGGAGACAATAGATGGAGTCCCAGCTAGCCTCAATCAGCACCAAAGTCAATACTAACCAAGGATCTTTGTGACACTGCCAAAACAAACTGCTCTGTGGCCAGAGAAGAAAGTGTTCAAGCATGTTTGATAACCTCCCTAAACAATAGCATAAAAATGAACTGCTCAGGGTATTTTTATTCTTAGATGCGGGGTAATTGAAACACACAACCTCTGCTCAGCAGTAACTGGGGAGTGTTCATTCAAAGGACTCTGAAATCAGATAAAGGCAGTATGTTGGGATGTTTTCTTCACTAGGGTCATGCCTTGTATTGCTGACAGCCTGAGTTTATGGTCCCCCAATTTTTTATATTCAGGAGAAAAAGTAGAGTAGGCTGAGAAAAGTGCTACAAAGAAGGAAACTGAACCAACATAACACCCAAGGAAAGCTGTTCTTCAGATGAACATACACATTCACGTGCAAGGAAGGATGGTCAATACTCAGTTCTGTTTGCTGTAAAATTGGTATCAGTTATTCTCTGTTTTAAATAGTCCTGTCATCCCCTCGGGGTGCAGAGGAAGTATAACACGAGCTAGACAATCCAATCCAAAGACAAAAAGCTACTCATCAGAGTAATATTTTGCATACAGCTCAGGATTCATTCCCTTAAATGACTGGGCAAGTATTTGTAACTAAGGAACACACCTGCATGTGTCAGGACCAGCCAAGAAACAGGAATAGATCACTAAATCAAATCACTTACTGAAAACCAATATTGATTCAGCAGCTCTGAGAATGACAAAGATGACCTTTGTCAGTTCTCAGGTGGATTTGCATTTTAAACCCTAAATAAAGACTGCTCCAGTTCCAGCAGCTGGAAAAGAGAAGCATAAAGTCTGGAAACTGATATTCATTCTTTGCTTCTGACTTGCTCTTTATCTCTAGGAAGTCACCAGACTTATGCACACGTAGGCACCTACAGTGGCTGTAGTAATGATTCTACACCTGGCAGAGGGACAGGGGTGAGATTTATCTCCTTAGCCTATGGAGACTGATATGGGGAGAACTTGATAAAGATGTTGTTAGCACAAATGAAAATCACTGCTGTTTACTGTATTTGAAAAATACCTTTCAGTTGCTGAACTACTGAATGGGGTAAATAGTTCACTGTGGCTTTAGATGTCTCTGCCAACAATTCAGTGCAGCTTGATTCTTATCATCAGCCTGTCTTCATCATGCAGGATCTCCTTTTGCAAATGAAGGAAGGGAGGAGTCTGCAGAGGCTCGCAGGAACAGAGATGGTCATGAATAAGCTGCCTGAAAAACACACATTTGCCTCTTCCCAAAGCCAATTAGGATTAACACATGGTTTGTTCCCCAAAGAACAGATGTGAAGATACCTCAGCCAACACGAGGCTTATGAGATGTTCATTTTGAGCACCCTCCATTCCAGACCTGTGAGGTCTGATTTACACACTGCAGTCATATAGGTAGGCTACATGTAGATCCTGAATGAATTATTCTAATTCTGGTTTTTGTGCTTCATTTTAATTTCTGATAGAACAGCAAAGAAAGTCAGGCAGTAAACCTCTTATTTCCATGAGGATACAGCTATATTTGTGAGAATAGTGAACGTCTGCCTAGTATGTATGAGTGAAAATGTCTAAAACCAGTGAAGAGGAGAGGCACAACCCTGTGACTGTCTCAAACAGTCTTTTAGAGATTAACTAAGCATGTAAGACTTCATTAGTTCTATTTGGAAACACTGACATCAAGTATCTAGTTCTGTATTTTACATTTCTGAGGGGTGTGTAAGATCCTAATGCACCCCAACTAGATTCTTTCCCCCTTTTAGCTTTAAAAACCAATCTACCTCATTCCTGCTGTAAGGCATCTTGTCTCTCATTCCCTGCCACTTTACAAGAGCACGTGGGATGCTCAGGTATGGCTGTGGGCTGCAAAGCCCTCCAAACTGGTGGTCTGGTTTAAAACTCTCCCTCCCAGCAAAGCTTACTTTGAGTAAGACGAGATCAAGCAAAAGTAGATGGAACACACCTGAGCAACTCATGATGTTACATGCAGATAATTCAGAAGTCTACACCCAGCTCAGATGTAAATGGAACAGAGGAGAAGGTTTGCAGATGCTGTAAGGCAGTCGTAGGTTGGCACTGCAAAGCCATGCCCTGTATCAGCACAGTCTGCCTTGAATTAAAAGCAGGCATTTGCCTCTGCAAAGCTTTATGGCAGTTTTCTCACTCAGATAGAAAATGTTCACATTGCCAGAGCAGAAAATGTCTTTTTTCATGGGAAAAGCAATTGTTGATGCTGGCAATTGGCTGAGGCTTCCAGCCAAAGGTTTAACATGGCAGCATTCTTTTGCCTTAAGTGGATTCTTGGACCCCTACTCTGTTGCAAAAGAGGTCCTCGTGGAATATGTGCTCTCCAGCCTAAAAATGGAGCTCTCCTCCCTCCTCCAGCACAGGCAGCACTGCAGACTCTTGCTTAGCTGGTCTAACAGCTGGGCTACAGCACGGGTCCGTACCAGAATTTGATCACCTGAAATGAAAGTGTTAACACATACTTGGAAGCAAGGCTGGTATTTTGTTATCTTTTTGCAAAGTGAATTCTTAGTTATGAACCGAAGGCATTACAGGGAAGGAAAAGGCCACTTGGCCTAATAAACTTGCCCCCTTTGGGGTTAGCTGAACACCACCTCCTTCAATCCCCCCTCTCTCTCTGCAGAAATAAAATCTGTCTCCTTTCCTCCCGAACTCATTTATAAAAGCTTGATTTAAGGGCCTAACTTGGCAACATGTTCCATATGTCTGTTATTCTAGGAGTGTGCAGGCAATGGGCCAAAGGCAGAGCTCGTGCAATGGGCACAACTCTCCCTGCCTGCTAGAGCAGTCGTACCCGCCTTTGCCTGGGTTTAATTTGCTCCAGCTTGCCTATGGTTACAGAAGAGGGCTGGGGATGAGGAAAGCTGAGTTGCATTCCCAGCTCTGCCAGAGGCCTGTCGTGAGACCTAAGGGAAAACAATCTCTTGGCTTTGTTCTGCCTCAGTTTACACAGGCTCTAAGCTACTCATCCCCTCCAAGGGAGCTCTGTGAAGCTTAATTAATAATGGCAACTACTAAGTCCTTCAGAAGGCAGGCAAGAAATACCATGCATATTGTAAGCAAAGGGGTAGTATCAAAACCAGGGCAGCTACATAAAAAAGTAGAGACTTACTAGAAAGGAGGGGTATTTAAAGTCAAATTAAGTTCTGGACCAGATTCTGAAGACTCTGACTTTAAAATCACAAACCATTCCAATTAAATCGAAGAGAATCTTCACATGAATAAAAATAATCATGAAGGTGTTTACAGGGGCGAGCTCTGCATGACTGTTCCTGACTACACAGTGGAGTAATTACAAGTAAATCAAGTTGGGAAGATGTGATCCTGAGAACACAAGTGGGTAGCAGTGTGCATATTAGTAGCTTCTTTTTTTCATGCAATTTTTGCAGAAAGCAAAGAGTGGCTAAAAACTTTCAGAATCAGACAGGACTGATCCTTTCCCCCAGCTGAGCAGTTCAGCTGAAGCTCTCTTATAAAGGATTTCATGCAGAAAAGTGAGACTGTTTCCACACTGCAGTTATACCAGAGCTTGTTTACTAACACTATGAGACATCTCTGACATGCTTCCCCCTGATCATGAACCAATCATGATCACGAACAATTCCTGTGTGATGTACTCTAGGTGACCCTGCTCTGGCAGGGGGGTTGGACTGGATGAGCTTTCGAGGTCCCTTCCAACCCTAGAATTCTGTGATTCTGTGATTGTGCTGAGAAACTCCCCTCCAGGTGACTCTGCTGCCAGACAGTCCCATGGTCACCTTTCACAGAGCTGCCAACAGCCCCTGCCCTTGCTTTGAAGCTGTAACATCCCCACCAGGGCCATACCACATTTTCCTGGTGAGACTGGCAGGACTGAACTACCTGGGCTGGTCAGGAGACAGGGTCAGGCCCCAAACTCTCATCCCTCACAGATGGCCGAGCATATGAAAAAAACGAAGCTTTGCCCAGCTATGAGTTTGCTTTGCACACCCCTCCCCCTCCCACGTAAGCAAAGAAATGTTTGCCCAGGTCCAGCACTGCTCTGTTTTGCATGCTGGGCCCTGCCTCCCCTTGCAGGGGGACCACATCCATCATCGCTGCTTGCTTTGGCAGCACCTCACCTCAGGTACTGGGATTTCTCTGTCTACCTTGTGGCACTGGCGAGCAGCAAAGCTGTGTTTGGAGACCACCACCCCACTGGCTGTCACGTTCATTCACTGCGTGGTGAAGTCAAACCCATTGTGAACGGACTAAAAATCAGCTCAACTGTCAGCAGGATTTACACAACTTGCTTCTCTCCCTCGAAGAATGACTGCAGTGTGAAAACATTCTGTCCAGCCAGTGGCAGCGTTCGCTGTTTCCAAACAGAGCAAGCTGGGGGAAGGGGTGAGTTTAAAGAAGAAAAAAAAAGTCCTACAAAGAATTTCTTTTAGTTGAAGCCAAATAGACATTTACTGTAAATCCCATAGACCAGCTTCCCCATTATTTTTCTTTCTTGCCCCCCCCCCGCCAGGAACTCCCTCCCCACAGGTGGGAGATATTAGACCCCGCACACCTCCAGCAGATGCAGCAGCCCATCACTGGCGGTCTCAGACTGCCCTCTACAGTCTCCTCACCCAGCTCTGCAGCTGATCTCCAGGCTAAAGACCTGCCAAATCTGTCACAACTTGTGACACATGAAAGATACCCGAGTGTCACATATCAGGCAGATAAGGCAGTAATAGCGAGCCATCCGCGCGGGGAAACGGATGGCTCAGAGAGGGTCTCTCCACCTGGACCTCTCCAGCACAAGAGATGATCCTGCAATCATTATTTGTCACCATTTCTTCCGCTCACTGATTCCTCCTTCACCCTTAGAAAGGCCAGGAAAGAGAGTGCAGATCACAGCCGACCTCAGCAAAGGAAAACTCCCTGAGAAGAAATGACTCATCTCCTCACCGCCCACTCCCACCCCTGCCCCACTTTGATGTGTCTCTCGTGTCCTTTTCCCCACCTGTCTCAGACACAAGCACAGCTCACACCATCCAAGTGTTTCTTCCATCCCTAACCATACTCCCAGACACCTTCAGAATAAAGCTGGTGTGTAAGAGATGGCAAATGTTTGCCTTCGACCTTTAATGCTGGTGATTTTCAAAAGCTATGACCATGCCCCCTGATATTGCCCTCTCATCTTCCTGGAGCATCAGGGTATTGTCAGGTGGCAGAGAGGGATGGTGGCAGATAAGAGAGGAAAGATGCCTGATCATTTTTAAATTTTTAAGCAGAAGGGAAAAAAACACATACACTTCAACACAGGCTTACTGCAAGAAGGAAAATGCACCACGATGGGAACTCGTGGAAATGAAGTGAGAAGAAAAGCCTGCAAAAGCAAGCCCAGCTAACACAGGCTGTAGACAAAAGAAGGGGAAAAAAACCCCAACATGTGTGTGTGTGTGTGTGTGTGTGTGTATAAATATACACACCATGCCTTCATTAAACCCAGACAAAGTTTGTACACCTTCCCCATGATGGCTGGCAGGAGCTTGTGTCCCAGAAGAATGGCTTTAATCTCATTTCAGACTCAATAATATAGTGCCAGATGTTCTTGGAAATCTATTTTGCCCCTGTACATTGTGCAATTAACCTTTCGGTTTCCCAGAGATCAAATTAGAGCTGTGGAAATGTTTCCAAACCTCTCTCTTAACGAGAGAAGCATGGGGTGTTTGAACCAACTGCTGAACCTTTTTCCCAGCCCTCTGCTCCTTTGGATGTGCCAGGAAGGATGTCAGGCCAGCTAGAGATGCCATTGTTTCACTTGTGGAACCTTATCAAGTTTGAGGTCAGAGCACCATTATAAGCAGTGCATTGCAAAGAACTCTGCTTCTTTTGATTACAGGAATCTCCTACCAATTATGGGCATGTTTTTCCAGGAGGAACTGGAAAGCACAGCATTTCATCCAAAGGCATTTCTTACAGTCACAGCTCTGTGTGCCATTCTAACAGGCAAGGATGCTGACAACAAACTGACAGCTAGCCCAGCTTTCTCTGGGTAGGCACACCTGTGTGTGCAAAGCTCTGCTGGCATCAGCTCACATGGATGTGACAGCACGGGTTTGCTCCCAAGACCAATGCCTGACTTGGGATGAGTAAATGATCACACCCATGGCCACCTCCTAGGTGCAGAGATGCAGCTTCTTACCTGTCAAGTTGACTCAGCATCCACTCAGAGTGTGACTTGGGGCTGGCTGCATTCTGGTTTCAGTATTACACAAGCCTTTTTAAACTCTGCAGTCACTGAGGTGTCTTTGCATCCTATTTCTGAGCATGAAATCACAAGCAAGCTCCTGGAAATTATAAAAAGGGGATTATTATTCAATAAAATGTAAAAGGGTTAAAAAATTCAGTACAAGAAATTTTCCTATAGTGCCCAGGAGCAAACACTGAACCTGAGATATGAGACGTTTAAAAGACCCCTGACAAGTACTTATTAGGCAACCCAACACATTAAATCTCCCTATCATCTCCTTAATTCCATCACCTGGCATTTGCAGCCAGCCACAGGAAAAGCCAGAAAGCAAACAGAAAGGGAGCAGTAGCTCAAGAGCACATAAAAGGCTGCTCGGTCTTAGGGCTTTATTTACTCACAGGTATTGACAGGATGTTATCCCCATGGCTTGAAAGAGGGAAAAGTGTTTGTTTGTGTTAGCAAATATCTGCTGGTTCTAAAATATTGACATAGCAGAACCTCAATGTTTTCATTCAAAACTTCCACTCCAGGACACATCAATAGGATACGATCTTTGCATTAAGTATAAAGACAGACCTTTCATTTTAAACTTAGCCCAAAACCTCAATGAGCAAGATAAAACTTCAGAAGGGTATGAGCAGGAGAAAACTATAGCTTTCCAATTACAAGATGGCTTTGAGGCATATGTGAGCCTGTTTATTTATGAAGCTGCTACTATTGTTTTAATGTAAACAGGATTCAAAGTCCACTGGCAGCTAGGAGGGGCCAGTCGAGATGGTTTCAAAGAAAGCTCCTTAGAAAAGTGCTGTTCTATTCAGGGAAGCAGTTCCTCTATCATGCCTGAAGGGCTATTGAAAAAATAAACAAATATTTTTATTACAAGATGATAAAAGGGTCTGAATAGAAAAGCTGGCCAGATATGAAAACAAACTTTCACATATAAGGGCTTTTGATACACATGATTTACTCTGATGACAACGGGCCACGCTGAGAAGTGCTGAAAGCTTATTAATATGATACAAAAGACTTTTGTTTATCATGTGCCAGGCTGCATGGGAGTTGCAATAAGCAAGCAGCAGCATGGCCAGTGCCCTGGCTCCAGAGCTGCATAATGAGGGGAGAGTTAGAAAGCACCCCTGGCGCGAGCTGCTGAAATCAAAGCTGCTTCCAGAGTCCAAGGGCAGTGCTGCTGATGTTCCAAGCACAGCTCAGAGGTTTGAAGCTTTGAAGGTTCAACTCGGTACCCAAAAGATTCGCTCTTCATTTCAATCCCAGCAGAATCACAGCCATTTCCCAGTTAGGAGCTCAGCTGTGTTGATTTGGTGCTGCATAAACTTTTTCTCCCCCTGACACTCCCAAGGCAGAATTCAGTACCAAATCATTTGGGTTTTGAGACCCAAAGAGCTCGGGTTTAACCCAGTTGTAGGAAGGGATAACAATAAGTTAGGGGGGAAAAAAAAAACAACATAAAAACAGTTTTTAGGATCCAGGGCCATCCTCATTTAGATCATTAATTAAAAAACTCACCAAACTCCTTGGTTCCTAGGGAGAATGACAGCAGCCTACAGCACTGCAGTGCTCATTGCAAACCCCAAAGCCACTTGAAATTAATCTCATTTCATGTTTGATAAAGCACTCAATAGGAACAGGAAGCCTTTTGTCAACGACAACATTGGCAATAAAATACAGTATTATTTCCCCACACCCTTCCCAGGCAGGCATCATTCCATCAGCAACATCCAGCACTGGAAATGTTCACACTGGTACAGACTGCTTGTGGTCAGACAAGGAAGAATCTTCACTGCCTCTTTTTTTTTCTGCTAAAGAGGATCCCCAGTTCAGGGCTTTTAGAGCACTTTCCCCGAGTGTGAGGACTCACAGTGTCTGGTCAAAGACAGCAACAACTTAGTGACAGATTATTTCTTTTCCTGACACACAAAGTCACATGCAGGGCTTTAAAGGGAAAGAGAAAATCAGCAAGTAAAAATGATCTTCAAAAAGTCACCATTTTCATAAAAAGCTTTCTGTTCCTTTTGTTTTCCTCAGCAAACCTTCAAGGCAGCTGCCTAATACAAACCACTGGCTCTCTTAACCAGACTCCTGGTAGGTTCACCACCTAATCCTGCCCCAGGCATCAGCTGAAGCCAGCCCTCCAAACATCTCTCAGCTAAGGCACTGGGTAGGCATCTGCCCGAGGTCATCCAGCTGGCCAGCACCATCCAACCCACCATTCAGAGCCTCAGAGCGACATCTCAGAAGAAGCCAAGATGCCTCCAGTGTGAAAACCAAGCAGTGCTTCTTCGAATAAGAACTGAGACATGGCAAAATACTTTCACAAAGCTTTTTCTGTCCACAGCCCATATAATTATGCTGTTCTGTGAATAAAGGAGACTCTTTCTCTAATGTAATAAATATGTCAACTTTTAAGAATATTATAGCCATTTCAAAGGGAGAGGAGGAGAACAAATAACTGAAAAAGACAGAAAATGGCCATATTCTGTGTAAAACGTGAAACAGTGCTGTGTCTATGGCCACTGCTGCATCCTGTCATGCAAAGGTTTTGCAGGGGGTCTCCTACCCAAAACTGCCCTGTAAGGAAAAGTCCTGTCTGTCTCTGTCTTCCAGCTGGCACAAGAGCAGCAGTAAGGCAAGCACAAGAGATTCAGAGCTTGCCATGAAGGTGCTCAGCCTAATTAACTGGAGATGCAAACCTATAAATTATATGTGGATGAATATTCAGAAATGCCACAACACTAACATTGGGTAGGCTGTTCTGAAGAGCTGAGATACTTCCAGTAAGAGCTGGACCAAAAACCCACTGCCGTTTAATAGAAATATTTCTATTCGTTTCAGTGGACCTCAGATCAGCTAAAGGAAAGTATTCATTAATAAATAAAATTACAAGATTTCCCCATCTACTTGAGAAATAGATATTTTTACAAGGATCCAAGACACCTGACTGACTCTTCCCAAGCTAGGATCCCCCGAGAATATAATGGTGGGTTTCAGAGCTATTAAAAAAAAATTGAAAACAAGTATTATCAAGTTGATATACTCCTTGTACTAAGAAATGTGGATTCTTTTGAGAAATCCCAGCCCTAAGAGGTCAGATTGAGCCCAGACAGCATACACAATGGAGATCCATTTGCAGACATATTTAGAGTACAACAGAAAAACCCCATGCTCTTCCTCCTTAAACAGGAAATTATTAAAACGTGGAACAAATTATTTCTGTGTAAATTATGTAAAACCTTAAAGGAGAGTCTGGAGAGAAGAAAAGAGGAAAAAGGAACAGCCATTTACACATGCTCCAGTCCTGGGGCTGCTGGCAGGGTGCACAGTTTGAGCCACACATGGATGACACAAAACAGACAGCAGTGGCTCCAAACAGCACAGCACAGACACTTGTGCTGTGCTTGAAACTTCTGGACTCAGTGGGTTTTTCTTCTGTATCCGAGCTGCTCATCACAGCAATTAGTGCATCACATCAGCAACCACATATGATCCTGTTTCAGCTGTTCACCACACCATTAAGCATCCTGTTTTGTAACTCTGAAAAGGATGGGGACAGCCACAGGGGACGTCCTAGGCAGGGAGGTTTTAAAGCATCACTGCTGAACCCACTGAGCCCCAGCTTCCAGACCCGGACATGTCAGAGTCTCTATTTGTCCTAGAACAGAATTCAACCTGTAACTAACACTTGGCTCCATGAATTACAGCTCTTTTTTATTTGTCCACAGATGACTGACACAGACACCACTCAACATTGCTATTATTTATATCCTGGTAATGCAGTTTCTCTCAAGATCCCTGACTGCAGCTGCTTTGTAGCACATCTCTGCAAATGTTTGGTGTTGGGAGTCTGACCAGTTTTGACTGGATGGAGATACTCAGATTAAGGATTTTAAATTTCCTCCCTTTGAATAACTTCTGATATTCATTTAAACTTGCTAGGAAAGTTTGGCCCAATTCATCTCCTGGTAGGAATACTCTTCTGAAGCGAATATAAAAGGGACAGAAACTAACAAAATTTTAACATTCAAGTAAGTAGATTATTTAGCTGAGTTTAAGTTATTCCTAAGAATGTCATTATTTGTCCTGATTTGCTCATAGAGAAGTTCTGTGACCTTAGAGCAAAAGGAAATAGGGAATAAAAGATTTGCATCAACTATGATCATGCAGTAAACACAGCCTTGACTGGTATTTGATCAAGTTGCATTTTGCTGGGATTTTTTTCATTTGCTTTTCACAATCTCAACTGAAACTAACCTGTAACTGTGTAAGGAAGAAACACAAGTACAATCAGCTCTTGGTTATCCACAGATGAAGTCTCCAGACAGGGAACTATGAGAGCAGAGATGCTGTAGGTGGTTCCTCATGAGCTGGAATCAGTCTAGAAGCACTCTCAGTGCTCACTTAGAGCCAGGTTATGGAGGTTTACCAGCTCAGGCCAATAACACTGAACCTCTGCAGTGTGTCTCAGTGATACTCCTTTTTTAAGTTATATTATTACTGTTAAGTGTGTTCTGATACTGAAGTTGCAAATATATTGCATCACATAGTTTTTCTTTATGTAGGTTTTTCCAGCTCTCTCCTGCCCATTGTCCCTGCCAACCAATAGTTGAGTGCAACTTTCTGGAGAGCCTTTGGCACTTCAGAATTTCACACACTTGAATTTTCATACAAAGAAACTAACTATAAAGACTCAAACCATGCTGCCAAGAGTGTCCTAGACCAGAGCCCTGAGGGAGGGCTCAAAAAAAGACCATGACACTACTCCTGCTAGTTGTGGCTAGAAAACCCTGCTGAGGCTCCAGCTGCACAATCTCCTCACATGTGACCCAAGTCCAACATAAGGCCCAGGAGAAGAACTGGCTCAAGCAGCAATGGAGTTGAGGTCAGCAGAGTTCTGTCTGTTCTAAAAGCCATGAACCTGACTTAAATATGTTCTGGGCTCAGAGCATAAAGCTGGAAGCTTGTCCTTTTATGACTTTCTACTCCTTTCCAAAGAAAGGCTTGAGTATTTGTTAAGCTTCCTTTGTATCTGTCCTGGGATGGCAGTTTACCAAATTCTCATCCATTTCCTGAGCAAGAGCATCCACTTCCTAATTAAGAGAAATGCAGTTTCTTATTCTCAGCAAAACAAACAGCCACACCTCTTCAGGACCACACAGTATTTTTTTCCCTTTCAGCATGTACCTGCAGGTTGGATTCTGACTCTTCCCACTGGTGCTACTCCATCTGGTACCAGAGTTTGCTGTTCACTGAAGCAAGCCAGAGCCCAGATGCTCCCTCAGTATAAACTTGTACAATTGCACCAATTCTTCAGGAGTGCTGCTGATTTACAGTAATTAGGGATGTGGCCAAACAGGAGCAGAAGAGGAACACAGCCCCTTACAGCTGGGAAAAGAAGGAGTGAAAGCTTTGCATGACTCTTGACCCTTTTAGTAAGCTGACACTGCACAGCAAGTGATGTCCAAAAACTACTGCAGTGCCCAAGCCATTTTGACAGTTCAGACTCAACAGAGAGTTCAGGCAAAACTAGAAGTTCATTAAGAATTATCACCCTTATTAAGGAATACATAACATGAAGAGATCTGTCTTAGCACCGAATTAAAACCGTAAGAGAGATTAAATAATTAAGTCTTCTTTCACTGCAAATTTCTGCAAATCAAAACCAATGCCCAGGCTTTCCATCAAGATGCTCTGGCACTATCGGCTCGTGTTTCCAGCATCAATTAGTGACTACAGAACAGGAATATCCTTCAACTTTAAAAAAAAAAATAAAAAAGCCATGCTTCTCTGAAGTGCTGAGCCTTCACTCTCAGAAAATAAAGGAGCCCCTTTAAGAAGAACCATTCGAAAGCTATGGCACAGTCATTGCTGAAAACATTGGCACTGATATTTTCAAAATGCAATGAGAGTTCCCACTTCCTTCTTGAGAAGGACCTTGTCTGTGCCTTGACACAACCTTCACTTGACACATCAAGCTGGCAGCAGCCAAGGGGCACGCAGTGAGTTTCAAGAAACTCCATCTTTCAGAGGTTGAACAGCAGCCTGGACTTCTTGCAAGACTTCAGCTGCAAAGTGCTAATTGTATCATCTCTGAGCATGCCATTATTAGGACTGCAGGGTACTCAATTAGCTCTTTTTTTTTTTCTTTTTTATTTAATGGCATTACAGCATGATTGGTAACACAGACGTCCCCACTGGCTGCATGGGTTGCACTTATGCTGCATGAAAACCAGAAAATTTGTAACATAAAATCTGGCCCTTTGCCAGATTTCTACAGGGCATTAGTAACAAACTGGTGAAGCTCATTAAAAAAAAAAAAAAAAAGAAGAGAGAGAGAGAGAAACCTATAACCATTAAAAGTCCATTAAGCAGCATGTCATTTTGTAAAGCTAAATAGCCCACAGTAATCAAAAGCATATGAACCCCAGCTGGGTTACCCGGCAAATTGTTTCGATTTAGGGGGGAGAATTCATCAAGAAAGATTGTTCCTAGGATTGGGTTGATTTTTCTCCTTCAGTCGCTGGCTCCATGTCCCACTATAATTACAGTGATTGATGCACCTTGCAGACAAAGGTGAACAGTGACCGGAATAGCCTGAACATCTGCTCGGTCCATGCCACCGCTGATGTGGAAACTCCAAGGAAAGGCACGTTGCTTATGGCTGTCCCACCAAAAGGATGCACAGGAAGCCACTTTCCCATTTTCCTCCTCACCTGAGGTGCACGTGGGTTATGAATCAGCTGCTCCTATCCCTGTTCCTTAAGTAAAACGAGAGGTCACTGCCGTTAGAGTTTGGCACGAAGAAAACTTTTGCTGATGGATTGTTAATCAAGAAAGAAAACCAAAATCAAGTCACAGAGGATGAGTCTTTGGCAATGGTAGTTACCATGCACCTCCTCTTCCAGTGACAAAGGGAGACAGTCACCTTTTCCCAGAATACATGAGCCATATCCATAGCTCTGCTTGGATTCAGACAGCACAGAGAGCAGCAGGATTAGGTGAACCAGGTATCCGTGCTCACCCCTCTGCACCTGAGCTGCACTGGTATCTCTGCAGGCATCTTTAAAGACCTGGTCCTCAGTTCTCAACTCAGCAAGGCATGGCAGAATGCACCTAGATGCAAGTATGTTCTGGTGAGACTGGTTCTTAATCCAGTACTGTCCAATAGCTTGCTGAAGGGGGACTGCAAGTTCTCTCTGCTCCCAAGTGCGTAACAGAAATAACTCCTCTCTGTGTCATTTGGAGCCAGATGACTGCCCAAACCAAAAGGGAAGAAATTAATTTATCAAGTGACACAGTTCCACCACATCTTCCATTTTCAGATGGGTCTTTCAATATTTTTCTCAAGGCTTTTAACACAGATGATTTTTTTTAAAGCCACTTTATTTTACGTTGTTGGAGTAGGAGATGCAGAGCCATTGAAAGTCTCATTGAATTGAGAACTCCAGCTGACCTACCCAAGTGAATAACACACTATTTGTTTATATGCAAGGTCTTTGGGAGCAGCTGGACTTAGATCTTTGATCTGTCCCAAGAACTTACACTTTTAACTCTCCTGGAAGAAGCAGCAGTTTGGAAATTGTTACTTTATGGGAAGTCCACAAAACTTAAAGCCAAAACTCCAGCCCTCCATCCTGGAGAGTCACACCATCCTTAAATGTTTTTACAAGAGAGTTTTTTGGTCATTCAAAGGGCCTGCAATCATCCAACGGCTGAACTGCATCATCTCTAAGGATGAATTTGAGAATCTGCAGCACAGGTTTCAAATCTGTAGCCTCTTTGTAAAAAAAGCATACGCAGCCCTTTAAACACTGTGTTTATTTTCACAAGACATCTCAGTGAAGCTGGACAGTTTATTTACAGTGGAAGCCTGCTGCTGAAGAAGACCTTTAGATGGTCCAGAGCTGAACTGCCAATACTAAAGTACAGCATTAAATCATCCAAATGCTGAATTTCTTCCAGGGCGCTTCCCATTGCGAGTAACAGGATGCAAATGGAAAAAATCAGATGACATCTTAAGTTCAGGAGACTCGAGCTGCATTTGTTTCAACTGCTGGATGTGGCCATTGCAAAGCACACACAGATCATGGTCCTTAAGTGTGCACGTATCAGCGATGCCTCCTGGTTAAGAATTGACATGAAATAAAGAAATGGAAGAGAGTCCTCACTTCTCTATGCTTTGTGGCCCGATAGTGGCCAAGAAAAACTTGACAGTACTTGAGTTTTTACTATAAAAATATCACACTGTAAGCCTAGAAGAGGTCATTTTTAATCAACTATTTCTACTCATTCCAGGGCTACTTACATGAGTGCCTGCAACTGTTTTGTAAAGGTGGCACAAACCCCAACTCTCTCGCCAACGCCTTGGAATGTCCCTTTGACATCTGAACAAAACCCAAAGTGTTTCTCACAACCCTGGCTTCGATTTTTGTTTCACAAAATCAACCTCTGACAAAACCAAAGGCTCCTTCAGCACAGCATTGTCCATCTCCAATGGCACCCACCACCACGGCCCACAGCCACCACCACAGCTCTCATTTCCACCCACCCAGCACCAGCCCATGGTCCTTCTAAGCATCCTGCCTGCCAGGCAGGTGGGAAGCAGCACATGCCATGTGGCTGCTGCCTCTGCTTTGGGCAGGAGGGTTTGATTCCCTCCCCTCCATCCACTCACAAGTTCTCCCTGAAGTTAAGGAAGCCTCAGTCTCTGCGAGGCCTCTACCCCTGTGCCAAATTAGTGAAATAACAGCTTCAAAAGTTATTAGAGAGGGACAAACAGATGGAAGTACAGCTCAATCACAAACCTTACCTGCATAATGAAATGGAACAACAGAAGTATCCTCTGCTCTGGCCTACAGAATGCAAAGTTTTACAGTCTGTTTTATTAGCTATTGAGGGAGGCAGTAACCAAGCTGTAAAAACTGCAATGAATGACACTAAGCTGCCTAAAAGACTGTTTGTTATAGGAGGCACACAGGTTTATGCCTGCATACCTGAATAGCCCAGAGTTTTTGCATCTTCAAGGCTGCAGTGGGAATTTCATGACTGTAGATCCCCTCACAGCAACTTGGCAAACTAAGAAAAAAAGACTAAATTCAATAGGAGAAGTGTAAGATAGGCAGGAAAACTGACTGCAAAATAGAAGAATGGTGACCAACATGTAGCACATCTTCACAGAGGCATCAGAGGGCTGCAGCTGATCCTGAGCAGGACATGCCTGTGCTCCTGGAATAAAGGAATACTTTGCACTAGGATTAATGAACAGAAATAAAACTAAGGTACCTGAAGTAATCTTTCTGTTATATCCATGGTTACATCTTAGCCAGATACTGGCCAGCTGTGAGCCCTGTATCTTAAGGAAGATGTAGATAATTTGAAGAGAAGGCAGAGATTTGGGATCACTTAGCCTAAAGAGCAGAAGACTCAGAGGAGCTGTGATAACATTTTCAAGTCCATGGTATGTTACTGAAGAGAAGGAGGAATCATTTGTTCCTGCATCTTTAGAGCAGGATAACAACCAGTGGGCTTATACTGCAGGAAGAAAATCTCAGGCTGATAATTAGAGCAGGAAGAAGAACAAAGTGCAAGAACAGAAGGCCCAAAAAAGATGTAGGTGACTGCTTCTGGAGATCTTTCAAGAAGAAGTTAGACAGACATGCCAGGTGTGACTCCATGTTCATTGTGGTAAGGAGACACAGGGATAACTTCCTGAGGTGCTGCCCACCTCAACTTACCAGTTTTAGTATTAAATCAGTCAGAGGAAATGAACACACAAAACACTTTTAAAATACTCCTTCCCCTTCTCTACTCTTCTTTTTCCACAATTTATCACCTCAAGAGTGGCTGATTTCAGCTTTAATCTGAGTGTTGGCTGGAGTTTAAGATTTTATTTGAAACTGAACTGACTCTCTCCTTCCTTCCACAGGATGAAGCCAAGCCAGCTTGTGGTATAAAACAAATGCTACAGCCTAATTAAGCCTACAACACACAGAACCTACTTCTGAAAACGTGATGTGACTTCACACACAAGTCATGCTGTTGGACTTGCAGAAAGGCACTGGCATCTTCAGCAGACCGAGGACCTGATTTGTGCTTCCTCTGACAGCACACAAATGGGTTCCCCCGAGCTCATTTGAATTCTGTATATAATCAGGATGGAGCCCACAGCTCCACTGATTTGTGAGTTTTATGTTCCGTAGTCGAGTTCACCTCTAGGGGTTTGTCACCTAATTCATTGAACAAGCAGAGATTTTAAGATAAATCAGGGGGAAAAAAAAAAAACAGAAGAAAATAAAACTGCTAATTTAATGCACAAAGAGAAAATACCAGTAGAGGTAAGAGGAACAAGCAAAGAAGAAAGGATCACACTGGATAATAATATTCTCAGCTAAAAAAAATAAATAGGAAAAAAGGGAAGCATGGGACAGAAATTTTACACGAGTACCCTAAAGCAAACAGGGCTGATGTTAAGGGATTATTTAAACAAGTGGGGAGAAGTTAGCACCAGTTAATGACGAGTTTGTTAGCTAACAGGCTGTTAACACTCCAACAAACTGGTCATTAAATGTGGTTACTACTTATTTTAATGGAAATTTATTAGAACCTTTATTTAAGGGTTTAATGGGAGGGAGAGCCCCAGCACTGCACACCTGGAGTCCCACAAATCTAAACAACACAGACTTCAAGCTGTGGATTTGAAAGAAAAAATAGAAGTAAACCTTTCCCAGCATGGAGGACTGCCTTTTCTCTAGCAGTAGGATATTAGAGGAGTTGGGATCCTCTGATAACTTCATCTCTAACAAGAACCACTTGAATCTTCATTACTTTGTAGTGCCATTCTTTGATTATGGTAAGTGGTTCTGATCTGTGTCCTTTAGAAGCCCACTGCAAATCTCATTACTGTTAGACAGAAGTTTGATAAAGCTCTTAACGTTGCCTCTCATGCCTCTTCATCCCCTTGGAGTTTAGAGGAAGAAAAACAGGGGGAAAATAAAAACAGAAACAGTAATGTATTAAAGAGGAAATAGAAGCAATAAAAATTTCAGACTTTTTTGGTTCATTTCCATGATAAGTTAAAAAAAACCCCCAATTTGCTCAGAAAAAAAAGCCAAAACAGAAGTGGATCCCTAGTGTAAAGCTGGCTACTGGTACACACCATATATATAATTATAATGGGAGAAAGCACAGTCCACTGGAAGAAAGCAGCACTGGACTAGACCTGGGGAGACAATTACACTCCTAACTCTGTCACTGACTGACAGTGAATTGCTTCATCCTCTCCAGCATCCTCCTCTGTCACTTTACCTGTGTAGTTTAAATTGTCTTTCACTACACAGAGGGTGCTACTGAAGTGCCTGCATTAACATTCCCACCTTCCCCTGTGCTCACAGCTACACAGAAAACAGGTCAGAGCAGGAGAAACAATAGACCACAAACTGCAGAGGGTTTGGGAGCAATCAGAAAAAAAATGATTCACATAAAGAATTCACTTAACTTAAAATACAGCAAAGCTGAAGAGCATCCCTCCCCTCTGGTCACAGAGGGGCCCACAGGCTGGCCTTAAATAAGAAATCTGAAGGCAAAAGTTGTATGAATATTCACCATAGGCTTCTGCAGAGAGTCAAAACACAGGGCCTCCAGAAGCACTGGTGCTGTCTCTAAACAGATTATATGCTCCATGTCCACCTCCTTACCATAGCTTTTTCACCTACATACCTGTTTCTGCAATGCCCCCCCTGATTAACAGGAAATAAAAATGAAAGGGGACACACACACAGCTTATAAGAAGGCCCAAAAGGCAAAGATTTCCAATGTGGCCACTCGTTTGTTTGAGCAAGCAACCCGAGGCATTTTGGATCTGGTTTTCAGCAGAGCTGAGCATCCCCAGCTCTAATTGAAGTCCCTACCAGCTCTGGGCACTCCTGGCTTTGGAAAAAGCTGAGGCTGTCGGAGAGGACAGGATTCGATCACTGGACATGCTCAAGCCCTGTGAGGCTCTTCAGAAATCCCTGGCTGGAGCCAAGAAGCAAGACAGTGTCAGAGCTGAACCAGCCCCAGGAGCCTTTACTGCTCGGCCTGAAAAACTCCTTTTTCTATACTTGCCATTTCTATGATTTGCTCTTTGTCTTTCAAACATTTCTCACTTTCAACCTCCCAGGATCTGACAGCCTCCTGTCTGAACACTCACATGTGCCAGACCCATTGTTAATATCATTTCACAAGGCACTAGGATTTCAGATGCATCTCCCTTGCCTTGTTTGCAAGAGCTTTTCAACAAAAGACTATGGACATGTCTAAACTCCTAATATTTGCTGTGATAATACCATTTAAAGGCAAGTGGGCTGGGAATGGGAGAGAATAACTGATATTTTCATTTAGCTGCTGATGTGAGTGGGATTTAGAGAGCAGCCTGATTGATGTCTCGGCTTCATTTAAAATAAAATAATTAGGCTACTAAAATCTGGAAAGTATATTTTCATTTTAACTGGTCTGTGTGCTCAGCCCAGGCTCCAAGAAAGAACATGGAACGTTGCAGGAATGGAAATGAGGGGTCGGAGCAGGAGAAATGATATACTGTAAATTAGAGGCAGACGAGGAAAGGATATGAAAAAGGGTCTGGCAGAATTAAAATAATCAGGAACTAAGAGGAAAAACCAAGAGTTCAAAAAAAGTGTAGAGCATTCCATTAATCACCATTGTGGGAGGTAACAGAGGGTGGACAACAATGTGAGAAGAGGACTGAAGAAGCACAACTAAGAGAGAGAAAGCTGTAGATATGAATAAAACAGGTGTAAAATTAATAATTTTTGGTTCCTGTTTCCAATAGCACTCAGGTCCCTGCTTAGTGGGAACAATGAAAGATTGGCTGAGGGAACAAGGCAACTCCCAGCTGCCTGAAAGTTAGTTGCAGGATGAGACCTGCAAAAACATGCCCAACTTAAAACACCTTAAACCCCCAAATAAATGGATGTGTTGATCCTTTGCATCACCCTATCACAGATCAAATGAAGTTAAAATATTGGACATAACAAACAGTCCAAGGAATTTGGGATTTGATCTCTTAATTCTGTGAAAATTCAGGCTTAGATCTCAACTGCATAAGGGCTCAGAAACACAATCACCTGCACCAGCTGGACAGTCCCACTCACATAAATACACAGCCTCTGGCAGCAAGAGAAGCAACACAACACACTTGGTTGGGACAAAAAAGCCTCGTGTTTATGAGAAGCCAAGACACAGTACTTTACATCTGTACACATGTGGACCACAAGATCACAGCTAGCAAGGTAATCACACACCTCAAGCCAGGCACAGAGTGCTAACAGCATCCTCAGGATTGCTCGGGAACATAACACTGAGTTTCCAGGAGTCAGGAACCTCAGCCAGTGAACTGCAAACAACTTGAAACAAAATCAAGTAGTATCTCCTTTGGATCTTTACAATCACTCCCATAGTGTGAAAGCCTCATCTGACTGTGACAGGGAAAGAACTAAACACTCCTTCTCCCCTGTAGTGATTACTCCATATAACTCAGTTTCATAGTCGCCTGGTCTTTCACACCTACCTTCCTCTGGAAGCCAGCCACCCATAAAATACAGTATAGGAACTGCACTATATTAGCTAGAGAAAAATGAGGCACTTGAAATCTGAGAGAGAGCTGAAAGAAATTTACACTAAGTGAATATTGCATACCTGAGGGACAGGGGCACTTGGAAGAAAATTCCTTTAAAAGCAGATTGTCTTCCCCTTCTTTAAAGTTTAACTTTTCTCTTCTTTCCTTTTTTTTTTTTTTTCAATTTAAAGTAAGTTGGTCCTCCCCCATCCACCTCTTTCTCAGAACAGAGAGGATATTTCTGCCACATACTGTCTTGCATAGCAGGATACACTGAAGTGATCTGGAGTAACTTTTCAGTTCTACTCACCGTGAGAGAATGAGGCTGGGTTTGGGTGCTATTCTACCAGAAAGGTAAGGACTGACCAGGAAAAAAAACAGAACAGAAATTCACAAGAATAATCCTAGAAATAAGCCCAGAAAGCTTGCCTTTAAAAACAAAAAGAGGTAAAAATTCTTGTCCTTGTAGTTTTATTTTCTGTGGAACTTACCTTTATTCCAGATATTAATAAAACCAGTTTCCACTGGATAGGAACAGAAAACCTGTGCACCTTACAATCTGCTTTAGTTTACTATAAACACATCTACCCTCTCCAGCCTTACAACTGCACTAAGCACAGAGTAAGGCAGCAAAGATTTTCCATGGAGGTCTGCAGATTTCTTCACAGAACACCCTTTTTGTAGTCTATGCCACTAACAAAACTGGGTTCATTACAGAAAGGAATCTTAAATAAAACAGGTATTGGAAGGTTTATTACAAAGCTTCCCTCTTCACCTTTTGCTCCTACCTGATGCACAAATTTGAATCAATTACTGGAGTTCATGGATGCACCTCATGCAAGCAAAATGAAAAGCCACCTCCTCTCTGGCCTAACAGATTCTGACTTGTCACAGCACTCACTCACAAACAACTCATGGTGGTTTACAAAACTGTAAGCAGGTACATCAGGGAAATTCAGAATACAAGAAAGCACCACCCTCTTCACATTAAAAATACAGACTTTTGTTTCCTATTTGCTAACCATTAATGGTGCATAAAAAATATGTGATTAGGACCCTGAGAGTTGGCATGGCTCAAATACTGTATATTGATGAACCACGTTGGAATGGAAATCAGATGAAAAGTATTCCTATAGTGGCACTTTAACCTAACTGTTGACAGATGGAGAATGGAAGCAACATAAATGCTCTCTTTTTGTGTCAGCACTATAAAAATGTCTGACTAGCCTATGAAAGATGGAGATGAAAGCTCAGGCAGCCATTAGAAACCGTGCCTCACCTCAAGCAATAACTCATTCCCATGGTATTATGAAAATGGTTTTATTGCAGAGGATTACTTCTTCCCCTTCTGCAAAAATTACTGCTTATCAGCAGTGCAGAAATAAAGCCAGAAACTCCCAATCTTTTAAATTCTCCTATGCAATCACCTTCCCAATGGTCAGGAATTTAATAAAATGTAACATTTGATTAAACCAGTTTGCATGCCTTTCTGGGACTGACACCATTATCTGAAATACAGCACTTTCAGGTGTCCTGCCATTAGCTCACAGCAGCTTGATTGCCTGTTGCATTTATTTATCTGAGTATTAATGCTCTCTGAACTGCCTTGATTGGAATTCAGGCCTTTTGGTAGACCTGGACTGGAAATCAAAAGGAGGTTGTAAGTGCAGGAAGAAATTCAAAAGCAGTGTTGAATAAGGGGGTTTTATTTGCTTGTTGGGGAGGGGGTGTGTTTTCTGCAACAATGCACTTTGGTTATTTCTTGTTCCTAAGTGGTCCAGCCTCAGCCAGAAAGCCAAACAGAACCAGGTGTATTTTAAAATCCAAATACTCCCAGAATCCAAAGGATGCAGGATCTTCATCATCAACACAACTGGAAGTTAGGTCAGTGTATCCTGAAGGGATCGCAGGCTCCCCAGGGTACAGGAATTTGGCCTGAGAAGTGAATGTTTAAAGTCAGTGCAAGGCAGCAATAAGGTGTCAGTGTGAGACCCTGTGATCCCCTCCACGAGATCAGTGCCCATCAGAATGTGCAGCTGACACATCACGGCAGCTTTACCCAGATCTTGCTTGACACTCCAAAGCCACTCTGTTGGCAGCTGCTCTCAGGAATCCCTCTCACAGACCTACGCTGATGGACTGGCCAAGCCCCATGGGATCCCTGCAATGAAAGAATGCATCCTCACTGGGGTAAAACACATTTTTACTTTTGCTTTCTTCTCTATTTCAGGAATCTCCACAGCCAAAAAAAATCCCAGCAAGTTTGGCTTCCAATGGTGCTGACAGCATGTTGGCTAGGCCAGTGAGCTTATTCCCAACACTTCTCTCCGTGGTCGCGTGCTCATGTGCTCTCACAGAGAGGGAAGCAGTGGCAGAAACAGGGAGATACAACTCCTGTGCATGGCCACATCTCTGTTGAGCAACCCCAAATCACAAAATGAAGAGAACACATGTCCTGCAAACTGGGAACAGCCCTGGCAGACAAAGGCAGTATATTTTCTCAGGCATTGCAGGACTCAAAGGAAACCCTACGTACTCCAAGAAGGCTCCCATGAAACCTCTAAGGCTCCCTCTACACAGGGAAAAGAAAGGCTGGAATGGCTGGTGGGACTTTTGCTCCTCAGACACTGACGTGATCAACTGCAAGAAAATGTTTACTTTGAAACTCAAGAAGAGACTTCTGGAGAGCATATCCAGTATTCCCTCAAGACACCTCTAGTATCACACTGAGGTTTTCCAGGAAGAAGTGCCCCAGTTCTCCAGTCTGCGCACACTGGACATACCATGCTTCCCAAGGACCACACAGAAACCTTTGCACAGCAATTCAGCTTCCTAAATGTTTCTTCACCACTGACATTTTCACCCAGAAGAGCAGCAGCATTGCACTTTGTGTTTGGGAGGTCTCGTTCCCATCAAAAGCTCGGGAACAGCCCCCAGCTCTCCTTTTTAACTTCCTTCATACAGCTCTGAGCTAAACTCTCCTGAAGCTGTATTTTGGCCAGCCAGGTGGCTCTGAATGTTCTGCACAGAGAAAAGGGGTTCATAAACCTGTAGTGTCTGTATTCAGGTCCTTTTACATGAGAGCTGAGACAACACCACTGTGATGCTCTGTATCTTGGTGAGGCAGCTGAGCACGTGCCTTGGAGCACAGGCATCTTCTCCAAAACCATGCAGCCAGCTGGACTGACCACTCAGTTGTGTGAGTGTTTACTGGTGAGCTACATACTCAGAACATTTACAGAAAAACATCATTTGCCACCATTACCCACGCTTAAAGCTTGCCAGTGTTTCCTTGTTGAACCACATCCTATCCCCTTTTTCATGAGACTCTTACCAACCTCAACATCCAAAGTCTATCTTCAAGTCCTTCAGGGAGAGAAGAAAATGTATTTTCATTTTCTACCCATCCTGCAAGGGTAGTTGTTAGTTTGAGCTCAGCAAAGTAACGTTAGTAGAAGTCCTACATGCTGAAGTATTTGTTTAAATCATACACACAGGCTGTACATTTTAAATTTAAATTTAAAATGACAGAGTCACTGATGTTGACACTTGGCTACCTTGCTTGTACAGTAATGTTCCTACAAAAGTTTTTAAAATGTGCTTAATTTGCATAACACCATTAAGAGTTACCCTGTTGGAGCCTCATTTAATAACAATGCCATGCTATGGATTGACATGATAGCTTATTATGGCTTCAAATAATATGTAAATAATATTTAAATGGCTTCTCTCAGAGCCATTACTGTCAATCAAATAAATACCTATATTTTGAAATACCTATATTTTGGCTTCTCATTTTTACGTTCTTAACTAACATTAAGAAATAAAAAAGCAACTTATACACAAAGCCTGTAACAAACAGCTAACAATCTGGTTTAAACCGCCACGACAACAAAACTCAGTTGTGATGCCAAAGCTTTAATTTGGGTTCCACTGTTGCATCTCAACACTGCACAGATTAGGATCAATTCTGTGGGTTGGGACAACCACTGTTTATGGACAACATCTCAACAGTGATGATAAGAGAGGAATTCTACAGTGTTCTCAATGATCCTCATCGTATGTTTTATGCACATTTTAAGCACCAGTCTTGAGGTGCTTTACCAAACTGGAGGGGCCAGTAGCAGGGTCAGCAGTACTGGGGAACAGGCACCAAAAGGCACTCAGCTCTCCTGCATCAGCATCTCCTGGTGCAGCGAGTGCTTTGCACAATACTGTGCCAGGAGGAGACACTGCCCCTACACCCTCCATACCCCCCTGCACCTCCCTCCCTAACCAAAACTTTATTCTCACACTGCTCACCCCCATGTTGCAGATGGGACGAGTCATGTTCACAAAGCAACAGGACATTTCAAAAGGGGCACAGAAGTCAGTACCAAAGCTAGGAAGAAAGCCAGGTCTCCTACAGGTAGTCAGTGCTGTGCTCACCAAAGGTGGAAGCCACTGCATGTATGGAACTCAATCCTATATAAAGTACAACAGATCTGGTCCTGTTTCATGTAAAATCACCTTCTCCCACCTGTGTCCCTTTCCTTACCCCATGCCTATACAAAAAGGTGCAGAATGAGTCCCAGCAGCACACATTTCAATACATTATACTACATTTGTTTTTTCTTCTAGCAAAAAACCTGCTCTCTGCAGTGCAGCTGTGATACTGCAAAGATCCAGTGTGGTATCAGTGCCACATCCCAGAGCCTGGGCTTTGTCCAGTTTGCAGGAAGACTGCTCAGTGTAGGCAGATGTGTGCAGTCAGGGTGAGGTTATTTTTGATAGCTGGATTCAAAATTAACACTGCAATAAAGACAGTGCTAGGTCAGTCATCTTTACTGTGCAGTACATCCATTAGCAACACCCAGCCATGTACATAATACTCAAAGTGTGACTTCACCATTTACTGAAGGGGAAAAAAATGCACAAAAAGTACAAAACCTGCATCTCACAAAGACTTCTGCAGTTGAGCCTCTGCCTTCTGGTTTCTCTACTGTGGGGAAAGAAGCTGCCTTTCTCCCTTGTGAAGTTCAATCACAACTCTGCTTTGTCAGAGATAAATTTGTCTTCTCCCCTCAGAAAAGGTGATTTTACTGACGTGCCTCCTTACACACCCCCAACCAGGAGTAGAAAGCCATGCAATGGGCTTTGAACTGGTACCCAGGCACTGCTCAGTGTCTTCTCTACCACAGGTTTGGGGGTTTTTTAGCAATCTCAAGCAAGCCACTTGACACTTTGTACTCCAATTCTCCACCCATACAATGGTCTCTGTGCAAATAAGAGGTTGTGAGGCTACACTACTGACCACGAGGTACTCGATGCCATTTCATTCAGAAGCCCATTATTTAACAAGCATATACAGAATCACAGAAACAACTAGGTTGGAAAAGATTTCATGATGGCCATATCAGCACCCTAGTTAGACAGGAACAATTAGGGCTAAAGCTGCCCTTTTTGCTTCACTCTACCCCCAAAATGCCTGCTGCAGCAGTGCCAGCTAGGCTGACCTTTCCTTATAGAGAATAAAACCTCCCAATATTGTACATAGATCAGCAAGACTAGAATGAAACGATTAAGAAATGCAGCACACCTCACATATGTCCTGATGTAGGAAAGCCAGAATTATTAGCATAATCACAGTGTGCTCTGTTAGCATTAGAATTAAAACTAGAGAGGGGAGGCAGTGAGAGCCCGTTGTTCATGCAGACAATTCAGCCAGACAACAGTTGGCCTTACTAATTAGCAGAACAGTGCCACTTTAAGGGCTCTCCTTGGGTACTCCCCAGGGAATTTCAGACATCAAGGCAGCTAATGTGTTTTCCAAAAAAGCTGGCAAGAGCTAAAACCTGCACAGCCAAATACCTGTGTGCAAGGAATCACTATCCTGAGCAAGCTCCACGCTGAGAAAAGCCTGGATTCACTCATTCATAAAAATGTTGCCAGCCTGCAGGTTCTACTGCTGGTCTCCTAACACTTGTGTTTTGTTTTGTTCTTCATTCTCATTTCAAGCTCTTGGAAGCAGGTGATTATCAGAAATTAACATCTCTTTTTTTTTCATGTGCATCTCTCACCCCGTTGAGGAAGAAAACGCAGAAGTGTGAACTTCACAAGTGCGAGGTACGAGAAGAGAATCAAATAAACTCGTTCCATTCCTCTTCAGGAGCTTCAGAGGATTGTGGAGAAGAATCAGAGATGCTGAAAAACCTGGAACTGGACTTAAAAATACACCTGCTGGACATCAAAAGAGCATCGCTTCAGTACACGGAGCCCCTTGCTTCCCTGTGTGTCCAAAGGACACCTCTCCCTGCCTCTCAGTTCTCACGCCCAGCAGTCTGAAACCACCCCCCACTCCACCAGGGTGCAGCTGCTGGGTGCTGCTCACACCAAGTTAACATGTGAGCTGGGCCTCCAGCAGCTCCCCAGTCCCTGCCTGCTAACTTGGAGATGAAAGGAACAATTCCTCCGGGAAAAGCTGTGTACTTCATACTGCATTACCCTTACTCCAGCCCACGTTGGTGTATTTAAAGCACTGCTGGTTACTTAGCATAATGATTCAACTAAGGCCATTCATTATAAGCCTGACTTGGAAGAGAGAAAGATCTGTTCTCCTGGAGAGGGTATTTTGGCTCTATAAAGTATGTGATGGCTGCAGAGAAAGATATGCCTGAAGTACAGCATGCAAGAATAATAACCTTAAATGTTAAAAGCATATTAATATTTCATCAGGGGAACCAGAGGAGCTGGAAAGCACTAGGAGCCCTATCACATGATAATCATTTGATAGGACACTACATCCAGCCACGGGGATAATTCACAGGGATTACAACTGCTCTATTTTCATTGGCAGGCCTGGCAGGCAGCGTGGGACACACTGACAGCAGGAATTCGGTTGTGCGAACAACTCCTGAGTAATTAATCAGGGTCAGGGCAGGATCTGGTTTCAGAGAAGTCAGGCTTGTTACTGGCACTGCTCACCAAGCTTCGTGCCAGCCCAGTTGTCCCATTTCTTCTGTTCATGTAAATCAAAGAATTGCTGCCTGCAACAGAATACCGTGGGCTGAAATAATTTATTCTGCATACAGGCTGCTGTGGGCACGTTTCGGTTCTGTCTACCCTGCCCATAGATGAATTGTCAAATGCTGAAAACGTTCTGAGATGGAGGATTGGTGTTTGGATTTAAACACCCAAAGAGATCATCCTGATGGTCACCAGGTCACTCAGGAGACTGAGTCCAAGGTTCGAGCGTGAGGCTCGTATGGCACCTTGGAGGAAAAAAGGCAGAAGCCAGTGGTTTCTCTCCCAGAAAACAGCTCCTCAAAAGAGGATTGACTACAACTCACAGAGATCCACACATCTCCAGGTGACGATGCTAAATGGTGCCCAAAAAGCTTCAGATGGTTATACTAGAAGAGACACAGTAAGAGGGAAGACACCCCAAAAGCCTAACTGGAACCAACACTGAAAAAGCCTGAAGCTCCTGTTCTCATTCTGCCTTCTGACTGGCAAGCAAGGAAACAGATCATAACATTAAAAGTGCAGGGTTTGGCATTTACATGGCTAAAGAGAATCTTCTCTATTACATCTGTAGGTACCAAGTGCTAATATACATTTTGGAAGGCAGAACAAAGCAGCCTGCTTCAGTGTTTCAGCCAATCTTGAAGTATTTAACACCAGATCTTCATCTGCATTCTAGGTGCTTACACCACGCATGTCGCATGACATTTAAATGCCTCAACAGAAGTGGCTGAGTTTCCTGAGCTTCTGAAGCTCCATAATTCAGCCTTGGCTTGATCCAAAACTGAAGCTAAGACAGGCTGATCTCATTTTATTCCAAGCCTTTCACTATGCTGAGTGTGGCATTAAACCTGTCCTTTACATTTCTATGCAGAGCAACAAAGGCAAGCTTTGATACAACTTTATTCTTCTGCTTTTTTGTTCCTGGAACAAAGGATGACTGCTCATTACACAATGTTTTTGCCTTTACTATTTCAATACTTCAACTTAAAAATAAACTGCCAAACAAGCAGCCTGGAAGTGGTTCTTTGTTTCTTCCTGTGTCTTCATTGCATATATTGGAAGACACCTAGAGGTGCACACTATACCATGTTACGACCAGAACATCACCTTTTCTTGAAATCAAGACTAAATAGCCTTTTATTAAATATATATATATGTGTATATATATACACACACACACTAATAAAACTGCCTATGAACAGCCTTCAGGCATCAAAATGTCTGTGGTCAAGTGTCATCAATCTTGCCTCACCAAAGAATAGTCTTCTGCCTCCTCGCTTGCCCACACCACCTAAATACATTAATTACAAATGTGTTTGTTCCCTCTCACCCCAGTGTGAGCTCATCCCCTCGTGACACCTTCTGACCTGCAGAAAATAGGCTGCTTCTTTGCCCCTCTAGCCCACAACACAAAGCCCAGATCTCCATAAAACTGTTTCCTAATTGCTCGTCAGTGATCACATTTATCTCCCAGGCAAGCCAGGCTGCAGTGGTTAATAGTATAAATGGTACCTAGAGCAGCAAGGACTGTGCTTCTGTTTATTTCATAGCTATCTAAATGGAAGCCTACATTAGCATCAGTAACCTGAAGACATCATTCACCCAAGTTTTTAAGCCTGTTAACACAAATCATCAGAACTCTGAGGCTCTGGAGTAACAACCCAGTGAAACAAAGCAATAAAGTGATTGCCATCACTGCCAAAGTGAGCTGTAGGTACAGCTAAAGCAACAAACATGGTCAAGGGGGAGAAGGACAGCGTAAGCAAGAGTTGAAAAATAATTAAAGCTTTAACTTAATTCAATTACAGCAAAATGTATTCTTAAGGAAAAAAAATAAATCACATTTTCCAGTAATTCTGATTCAGTTAAATTTTTACAATATATAAATAATTCTAATTATGCTCATACAAGGTTAGCTTTCCTGCATGCAGGCATCTAAAAAAATGCTAAATTAAATTATCTACATGCACTGGAAATGTAATACAAAGGATTATCTGAAAGCCCAGGAGCAGCAGGCCAACATGAGCAAATCTCTTGTGCCGTGTCTGACAAAGCCTAACACCAGCACAGAAATAGAGCTCACATTTTCCTGGGAACCATTCTTTTTGCAAATGAAACATTCGATTAGGAATCCGAGTTCATAAATAGCCTGCTCGTGTTGGAAGAGGGAGAGGAGGAGGCTGCAGATGCCCCGCTGGATTAAGAGACTATCCTGAAAGAAATCTATCACTGTCGCAGGTAATTAATTAGAACTCCCCATGTACAGATGGGGATGGCTGTGTTTGTCAGCCAGGATTCCCAGAATAGCAGGTGGTCAACAAAGAGCCTAGCAACTTCTCTGTCTGCTCATCTACCTCGTTGTGACTTATCTACATTACAAGCACGTGGCTTTAAATGATTCCCACTGGGCCGAAGAAATTCATTGTTATCAATTTCCATGTTTATTGTCCTAAGACTTGGGATATCTGCTGCTCCCTGTAAACCTTCAGTTTTGGAGGTCATATGATTACACATATTTAAGGGAGGCTGATTAACTTCTAACTCTCATTATTTCAGGGAATAGTGTGAAAAAGATTAACTGAAAATATTCAAGCTAAAACTAAAATGTAGATGTAGTATTTCTAACCATCCACTTTAATAAGCTTTTTATACTTTGATGATAGAAATGTGTAAAATCTTTTAATTTCACCAAACATACCGTAGTGTTTGCAGACCAACTGCTGCTTTACACATGCTTGCAAATTCTAGAAAAGATAGCAAGGATACACGTACAAACACCAAAGAGTGAAATACATGCATAGATCTGCTCCCTAAAAACCTTAGCAAAGAAAAACTATGTGTTTTTAAGGTGTATGGCTTCCAATCCAAACCAGGATAGGCCTGCATTTCTCTTGATGTGAGCAGACTCTGGTCCTCTCAGGATATAAACCACCAGTGCCTGTTCCTGGGAACAGTGCCTGACTACACTGTGCCTCTCTAGTGGTCTTTTTTTGAAAGCATGCACAGCTCACTCTCAGTTCCTTACTCCAGATCAAAATAGTGTGACAGCTTGAAATGAAAAACTACAGTCAGCACCTGGAAGCAGCTTTCCCACACCACGTTTTCCAACACCACACAATTCCTTGGTGTTGGTGTTCTTACCTATAAACACAGACCCAATTCCTCGAGCACAACTCAGAGCCACAACTTCCCAGCCAGAGACAGAAATGCCAATCACTGAGGCACCACAACATGCAAAGCACAGGTTAGAGCAGCTTCAATGACCTCTGCCATGCCATGCTGAAATGATTTTCCACACCAGCAGTGCAGGGGAGAGCTGATATTGTTGCCATCTGTAGCTGCAGTGACTGGGAGGGCAGCACTTGGCATTTTACAGCACGTGATATGGAATTGCTCCCCCCAGAACCCACCACTCCAAACACTCAGCTGTGTGCAAAGCCCTACAGAAGTACATGGTGTGCTGAACTCAGTGTGGGCACAACTAGTGAGTTAAGCTAAGCAAAACCACATGCATGGGTAAGGCCAAGGTCCCAGTGATCTGATTGCCATCACGAAAGTCTCCAGAATAACGTGAAATACAAGTGGAAGCAGAATGACAACTGGAGTGCTGACCTGGCCATTCCAGGCCCAGTTTAACTGGCAGGTATGGTCATTCGCTTACAGCACTTCATGCCTGAAACTGATTAGAAGAAGAAAAGGAAAAAGAAAACTCTGTTCAAGAGCTTCACGTTAGCAGAGTCCTCTTTCTGAGAGAGGAGATAACAATACGCTTTAATTTCAGGTGCCAATGACCTCCACAAATGTTTAGGTCCTTTAACGAATATGCTAAAAGTGTAATCAACACAAGTGAGATGTGTCTGAGAGCAAAGGAAGCATAACCAAGGCTCATGTGTCACAGTGATAAGCATTCAAATGAAAAGGCTTCAGGAACAAGATTTTGCTATTCATTGCACCTAAAAGTTGCACCTTTATGCTCAAACACTCCTATTTGCTCCATCTTTGGTGTAACTCAGCTGCTCAGTCCACAGAGTGACCTGATGTCCAAGTCTGAGATCTGGTAACTAATTTCCACTGCTTATTACTAAGTGGCTTGAAGTTGCTCCCGAATTTCACCTGCCCATGCTGAAGATGAAATGGGTCCCTTGGCAGACTGGAGGAAGGGGGCGATGGGGGCACCCAAGGAGCTCCAATGAGTTTGCAGATGCAAGCCCAGGACACCTGAGCTGGTCTGCACAGCAAGACCTCTTTGGAAGTGCAGGATGCAGCCCAGGTTCTCACCTATCAGGTTTACCAGTTGAATAGCACCAAATCACCCCTCCTTCAGGAATCAAGCATGGTTGGGGTGATTTGAGTCTGACCCTAAGGCCAGGCTCAAAAACTTGCACACAGCAGTATAAAGGTAAAGGTAACACTAAGTATCCAGCATGGAATAGGATTACTAGGGTAACCAGCACAGGTTATGTACAACTGCCCTCATTTTCAGGCAGGGCAAGGGGAAGCAAAAACCACTGCTATAACTTGCTGAACCTCACGCTGCAAATGCCTCAGTCACAGATGAGTGGAAGGGAAGCACAACTCAGCCATGGCTTACTTCATGTTAGAGACACAGGATAGCTGAGAGTGTTCCATTCTGTTTTCCCAAAAAAAAACCCACAAAAAGCACATGAAGATCTGTCTACACCTGAGAAATCACTGGGTGCATCCCACCTTGATAGCTGAACCCCTGCGAGATGGTTTCAGGGTGGTGGGGGTGGCCTCAGCACCCTACCAGGCCACCCTTCAACCACCCATGAGCCAGCAGGTTCCCCAAATCTCCCCTATCAAAACAGGAACCATGAGAGAGCTCAGACTTTATCACGAATGGACTTTGAAGAAACAAATGTGACAGAGAGAAGGCAATCACAGCAAAAATGCATTTGTCTGCTCACCATTTTTTTTAATTAAATAAGCAAGGGGCACTTTGGAGTGACACCAGGGCCAAATCCCCTGCCTAGGAGAGCTGCCAGTATTACAGTCTGCCTTGTTTCCTCCTGTGCCCCCCTCCTACCTCAAGGCCAAGTCTGCACCAGTGGGAATGAACACAAGTGCTGTAACTGTACAAGTGCAACCCTGCCTTTAACTCAAAAGGCAGCGCTGGAGAACTGTACGTCCCTCAGCTTCAGACATTAATTTGTATATTATTGTATAGAGAGGTCAACTTCAGGCAAGTATTAGATTATTTATAACTTCAAATAAGTTACTTTGCGAGCTCGTTTGCCAGACTTCCATGTGAGGCAGCATTTGATAGAAATATGGAAAATGGCCTGAACTTTAAATGACAAACAGATGAGAAGGTCCAACAAAAAATCAAACACTTTTGAAGGCCATGTGTTTTCATAGGGAATATAAATGGGGTTTTTAATTGATGTTGACTTCAGCTCACGGTAACATTTTGGGTGATCTCAATTAGTGGGGTCACAAAAAACAGTAAAGAAAGGAATTTGATTAGGGCTGGCCATGCAAGAAGAGATCTGGCAGAAGTATTCCCTACATTTTTTAATTCAGGGAGTAATCTCTTCTGTAACTATCTGCCGTATTCTTGCAGCCACCAGGCACTGTAATGGCTTCTTCATGCCAAAGATGCTGAATACTATCCCATTATCTTTTAATCAGTTTTGCTTTTTGATCTCTAGTGATCTGGATAAGTCTGAGCACAGAGCTAGCTCAGGACCCTGAAGAAACAGGTTGAACTGGCAGTACCCATAAGGACTTGCTGTGTGATTTGTGCCACTTGGCTTTTTTGAAACTTAACCCCTAACTGCACATATGAGGGTAAATCCTCTGCACAGGGGTGAGATGAGGATAAACACATTCAAGCACAGAAGGTTCTCACATAGTGTATTAATGGAGGCACTAAAAGTACCTAAAAGTTATTGAAATTTATTTCCCAGCTGGTATCTGCCCATGTTGGAGTAACCAAGGTTCACTGCGTCTCATTCAGACCCTCACTTAGATCACCAAACTGTCTTTTAAGCTGGGATTTTAAAGTATTTCCACCAACAAAAGTTAAACATGTTCTTCCAGCTCAAGATGGATGGGCAAGATTGTTTTATTGCCCTGTTACAAAATCCTTTGTGCAGAAACAGTTGCTAAATGAAAACCATCTTACTAAAGAAACAGCTTGCACACAAATGCAGCACCAAAATAAGTTTTACCTGTGCCAGGAAAGCCTTTTGCACCAGTTTTAACACATTTACCAGCTCTACATTAAGTACTTTCTCTTGGTTCACAATGGACAAGCTAATTGTGTCTTGTCAGTTATTTCTTTACATCCCATTTTCCTAAGAAAGCTGTAGTACCCACACTGAGAGTCTGAGATTCCACAGGTTTATAGATGGAAGTCTGAGCATCCTTCTACGTGGTATTCATGAACCTGTGCTATTTGCCATCTCCAGCTGTGACTTGATATAAAGGCACTAAAACCAGCAGAAGCTGGGACAGACTATTATAAAAAAACTGGTTAAAAATGGTTAAAAAAAAATACAAAACCCCAAAAACATCAGAAAAAGAAACACTGGTCTCTCCTTTCAGGGAAGCAGAGCTTTTACAGGCAATCTGAACATCAGTGTTCAACTGCCCACTTCCCACCAACAGCAACATTTTGTGTTTCAGCTCAGGGATGAGGATTAAAAATTAACAGGGCAAAGTGAAACGGAGCACCTCTAGCCCAGCCAGGAGCAAGGCTTTCACCTTCTCCTCCTGGACCAAAGCACCTTTCAGCTGATGCCACAGGAAGCTTCAGCTCACTACAGCTTCCTAGACCTACACTCTCTCTTCCCAGGCAACAGATAGGACACAATTATCCTTGATGCCATGTTTTTGGTGGGGTTGCTCTTACCTTGATACTGTTATGGCTGTGCCTTTACACTTGAGGCCTTTCCCCAGGCTGTTCTGCTCTTTGCTTATCTAAGAAGGCTTTTGTTCATTTGCTGCTATCAGAAGGTAGCCATCCACCCTTCGGGGACTCCCGTGGCACACATGCAAATGTCAAAGGCACAAAGATTCACTGCCATCTTCATTTCCAAAGAGGTCCTGCCAGCCACTGTTTATTTTGGCCTGGTGCAAATCCACGCCTGTCATCAGTTTGCACAGCTGCGGAGCCCCCCAGACTCTTCTTCCAGGCTGGAGACCTGGGGATGGGAGAAAAGGGCAACTTTTCAAGTCACACACAGCTCCTTCCCCTCTTCCCCCCCCCTCAAGTCATTCCCACATTGTAACTGTATCAGGGTTCAAGAGAATCTGGGGTACATTCACTGTGAAGCAACTCCAGCGGTTATTTATGACTCAGAAATGATTGTTCCTTTCTCCCTCACTTCTTCCACAGAGATTGCAGTCAAAAAAGAGTTTGAGGGTGTTTAAAACACCCCAAACACCCCCAATGTTTTCTCCTCTTGCAAACAGAATGGCTATCTACCACCTCCAGAAAGTGTCCAAAGAACTGATGAGAAATCCTGAAGCAATGGAAATGCCCTTGGTAAACACAGTCTCACTTGGGAATATAAAATGTAGAGTTGCTATTCATGCAGCTAATGCTCCATCACAGCGGATCCTTTGCTTTTTTTTTTTTGTCTGAATTTGAAAGCCAGGAGATAGAATATCAGAACACCAAAGCATGGTGTTCTGAAGTTATTTTTCTCATTAGGTTGTATGCTCCAGGATACAGTTAGATCCCCTCGAGATTTATCGTCTTTTGTACAACAATCAGGGGCCTTGAAAGGTGTAGAAGTATTAGTTTTGAAAACACATATGGCTTAGAACAAAGAGAAACAGACTGATCAAACAGCGGGGGCAATGTACAGGAGTTAATAATACAAAATAATTCTGAGCAGCGGCCAGTTTTCACAAAGCAAACATCTCAATGTGGATGCCATATTGTCAATTAGAGCCAGTCGTTTTCAGATGTAATGGGAAGTGGAATACAATATCTACATCTGATGTATGAACACAACTGTAAAGAATCAATACCATCTGGCCGCAAAGCATTTGGTCTTTTAGTCAGCAAAACCAGGCAGTTCACACAATAAAGAACAGCTCAGACAATATGGGAACCTCAGGCTTTTCAGCATATCATTTGCAGGGCAATTTTTAAAAGAGGAGACAAAGTTTCAGTGGTGCTTTACCAATAAATCTGAACGTGGGGAATAACCTCCACAACGGCCAGGGGTTGAGGTGGGATCTGCGTTCCTTTGGGAAAGGTTTCTGCCTTCACATGTGTTACATTAGAGCCCAAATTCAAAGCTGTGTAAGCGGGTCCAGCGCCAGGGCTGGGCTGGGCCCTGCATTTTCTCATTACGCTTGTCACAAGACATCAGAAGTAATCACCCCACACAGCACCACGAATGCTAATAAAATAAACCAATGATTGATGAAGAACTTTATCCCGAAACATCAGCTATCTCAACTTGTGTTTCGTGGGTACAGTGGCATTAATTGTTTCCATATTGACTTAACTCTGTTTTGCTAGAAATTAGCACTGCTACTATTTACTAAAATTGTATTTCTGTGCCAATGCTTTTTCTTCTCCCTTCTCCTGCCTTTTTTCTCCTGAAGTCCTAGCCCCATTATTTACCTTCACTTTGAAAGGCTGGATAAAATACTCTGCGTGTCACATTGCTTTCCCCAAGCCTTCCCACTGCCAAACTAGCCAACGCTCCTGATGCTTTAAGAGCTAACAAGCTCTTGAAAACCTGGGAGCAGGTTTCTAATGTGTAAATCCAGGGGATGAAGGAATTGTGTCATCGAGCAGGAGATATTCCACATGGGGAAGAAGCAGTTGGAGCTCCGTTTGTCCAGCTTGGCATATCATGCTGCCCTAAGCTCTGGCACGTGGCTGACTCCTGAGAATACACCTGGACCTTGGCTCTCAGACAAAGCAGTCTCTAGGGACAAAGGGCAAAAATAACCACAACAGGTAAAAAGCCAACTGGCTGAATTTAGGAAGGAATGTCTAAGCAATGCAGGACATGCTAATATAAAGCCAGACACTAACGGGCTGTGAATTGGCTTAGCTCTAGGGAACCTCATTCAGAAAGGTCAATGACATAACCTGAGGATCTGACACAGCAGAGTTTGAGGGTTATTTTGTTGTATGAAAAAATAACACAGGAGTTCACACATTTTGTCATATTCCACCCACACAAGTCTTAAAGGGACTCTGTATTGCCAGGAAAATACCCAACTTGATGCTTATTTGCATCTATATAAATACTCTGTGTCCCATTAGGGCTGAGCTCAAACATCTGTGATCTAATGGCATCAGGAAAGACTGCACAGCCAACCCTGTTTGTAGGGTGACCACTTCATGAGTGGAGTCCTGCATAGTGCTGCCCTGTTCCTCAGTCAGCACCATCAGTGAGGACACACACAATGGAGTAAGAAAAAAAGAAAACCTCAGATGTGCAGCAATACCTCTGTTGCCAAAGGATGAACTCAAGCCTCCTGACCTTATTGTAGCTTCTTTTTTTTTTCCATTTGGTTTGTTTAAAATCACAAGAGCAGAGCTGAATGGCCTTTACTGCTCTCCTGGCTGGTATATTTTGCCTGTACTACCTCCCTTGTCAGCATCACAAAATATTGCAGACTAGGTCTTGCAACATTTGTGTAAGCAAAGCTGATGTATCTTCATACCTCCTGATATAAAATTCTAATAAACTCGCTGCCTCTCAGCTTTCCTTTAGGTTTATAACTCCACGTATTACACTGCCATACACCCAGACTCAGAGCAGGCAAGAGCTGGGCCACCCATCTTCACAAAATTCATAGAATCATTATGGTTGGAAGGGACCTCCAGGGTAATCAAGTCCAACCTTTAATTCCAAAGGGGGGAAAATAATGGGAGTCTACCTGCCCACCTACCCTCACTCCCAAACAGCCAGAACACCAGTTAAACACAGTTCTTTCTCCTTTTTCCAAGGCCTCCATCATACACATGCTGAGCACTGCCAGGTTTCACTGTACAGTGACAAAAACTCTCACAGCATTACACCAGGTTGTATCCTACCCCATTGGCTCCAAGAGGCCTCCACAATCTGTCCCCTGAAACACGTCTGGCTCCAATTCCTATTTTTAGTTCCGCCTGACAAATCCTGAACTGCTGATATCAGCATTTAAAGAAATACATGAAAAACACTATTTTCCTTTTTAAAAATCGTCCTCCTGGGTGTCCTAGAGATAATAATTACTGCTCTGCTCAGCTAGGGCTGTCATTATATTGCTTAATAAAATGGATCATTCTGAACTCTCAGGAGCATCGGGAGTGCTGCTGCTTCCTCGGGTGGAAGTAGGAATGTGTCAGTTTTGTTTAGCAAATATAATATTTAACGTCTTTGCTCTTGGCATTCGGGACCAGCACTGAGCCAACAGCAAGGATGCAAAGCACACCCTGAACAGTCAAGGCTTCTTTTAAAAGAAATTAAGCGTGTTAAAAAAAAGAAAAAGGAAAGCTAAAAAGGCAAGATTTCCCCAGGAACACACAAAATACAAAAGCCAGAGCCGAAACCACTTCGTACGTTCTGATTTTATGTTACCCTGTCAGCAATTGTGCCTCACCACTGAATTAGTGGCCCACATAACTCCCACTGCAGTTGCCAGGAGATATTGCTGGATCTGACTGTTTCTGTTTCTATTTTAGTTGCCAGGGTAATAATCCACACCCCACAGGCAAACGAGGACAGTCACAAACAGCCTCAACACCCCCTTCCTCCACTAGCATTCATCATTCACCCCCTGACTGGAGTGACTATGCTGTTATCACATGCAAAAAACCTCAATGGCTCAAATTTGAAAAGTACCAGACCCCCCCCAAGCCTACTGACTAGCAAAGATTTAAACAGTTGTCACTCTGCAGAGGTAGCACCCAGACTCCGTGCCTGGAGAATCACAATCTTTACCTGGTGCACAGTAACACTGGAAATACCATCCTCATCTTCAGGTCTTTTTTTCACTCTAAATCCTTCAGTTCTCTGGTCCTCCCAGGGAATGTACCATCCCTTAACCAAAGGACCCAGCAGACAACTCACCTGCCCAGGAGGCAAAAGAAGTCCCAGTGGTTCCTTTGTTCAGAGCTGCAAGCTCACTTACCATCGTATCATACTACCTGTCATACCCCCAGAGTCAGTGCCTTCCACCTAGGAGTATGACTAAGAGTAAAGCTGAGTCTCAGCCTCCTCGGTGTTGGAGGCTGACCTGGATCTCTATGTTCTTTTTAGCCCCTTGTGTACAGAACCTTAACTGCTGGATTGATATATTGGTTTGGCTGCTGGTTTAAACTACAGAATTTGTAGCACATGTCCTGGCAGAAGGAATATAAAGGGAAAAAAAACACCCAAAACTTTTCTAAACATGGAAAAAACTTAAAGAATGAAATGCAGGAGCAAAGCTCTAGATTTCCCCTATGCATTTCTGCAAGTTTCTGTACAGAGAAACAAAGTTTCCTTCCTTCTGAAAGGTCTTGGGCCCATAACTCTTCAGATTCCCCACATCTGCATTAATCTCCAGTACATACACAGAAACCCTGTGCCTCCACACCATTTCTTCTCATGTTCTCCTTCCAGTCCCCACAGACACAGCCCAGGACAGCTCTACTGCTCAGGACTCAGCAGACACCCAGGCCAAGTACTTGGTCTGCCCAAAGAAGATTCAACACAGACTTTTAAGTAGCTTTGTGCCTTATCACTACAGTCCTCGCTCTGCTGGGGCTACAGAAAGAATCCTCCTTAGGAGAATGGGAGTAAAATACTGTCCTGAGGATGAGGAAACCCCTCAGCTCCTTGAAGACTCCCCTTCCTCTGCTCAGATTTAAGAGCATAAGGTTTAGTCTCTTAAAAAACCAAAAACAAACCTAGAAAAACAAGACAAAAACACAGGAGAGTGGTAAATACCAGCTGCTTTACAGATCCTTCCCAACATGCCCCCATATTTATTCAAAACTGGTGTGCAACACCTGAATGCAATTCTTCAGCCCGAGGATGATATAAGCAGTGCATTTCCATGCCATCAGTAACCTGATCCCACCCAGCTGGGCTGGCTCCCTGACAGCAGAGGCATTTCATCTTGCTGCAGAACCACGATACATCTGCAAAGACAAAGAAGCTGCCATAAAGGGGTTCCCAACCACAGCAGAAGTGGAGATAGAGGCTGGGGGGGGGGGGGGGGGGAGAGGAAAAAAAAAAATAAGAGCAGATCTGCCACGCTCGTGCTTGATGCGAACACACACACAGAGAAACATCCATCAAGAAGATGAAGAGCTTCTCAGATAGGGGAACTTGCTTGCTAACATCACACAGCCTGAACCTCCACTTGACTAAATGAGAGCGTGGCAACAGAGCTGAGAGGGGCTGAACTCGAGCTGCCGGCAGAAGCGTGGACCTGGCGAGCCAGCCTGGGCTCCATGTCACAGAGCTGTGTGCTCAAGATTAGCAGGGCCAAAATTAGGCTTGGAATCATGTTGCACTCCACAGAAGGGTTTTACCCAACTGCAGAGCAAAAAGGGTCATCATACAAGCAGGCAACAGCAGATTTTAGTGAGTCCCAAGAATGGGAGAGGGGTAAAGGGGTTCTGATACTTATTTTTTTTATCCTTTTTGTCGTCAGGAAGGAAAAACTCCTTCACTCCGATGTCTTTTTGCAGCTTTGAGAGCAAAGGATATCCCACTGACAATGCCTGGGCACTTATGGCAAAATTTGAGGCTTCATTTTGGCAGTTTGGAAACTTCTTATTTTCAAAGTTCATTTAAGCACATGGTGAATATTAATTAGTGATCACCCTTGAAAACTCTACCATTGCTCACAGAGATTTTTTTTTAATTAAAATATTAAAATTACTGTGGTCTCATCTTGTTTATTTTATGCAAGAACCCCTGTCCCACAGGTCATCTAGTGACCCCCTGGGAGCCTGACCCTCCCAGGGACAAATGAGCAACCTGAGAGCTTGCAAAAGGGAAACACCTCCCAATGTTCAGATATGAAGAGACATTCTTGAGCATCCAAGGCTCCCGCTGACTCCAGGGAAAAAAAGGCAGAAGATGAAAGGTTGCACTAGCACCGACTTTCTGGATCTTCATTTGCCAGGGTCTCTGGGGTTCACTGAAGTTAATGAGAGCACTGGGTGTGCAAAAAATGCAAGACATCCCCCTGCAGAAGGGAGGGAGAGTGTGGCCCACTCACTGCAGAGTTTCCTGTGTTCATTTGTTTATAGAGCAGAGTTGAGGTTAGTTCAGAAGAGAGTTCCTCATTTCCTCCTCCTCCTGCCCCTCTCCCTAACCAGATGTGACAATGTTACAATATTATTATCCTGTCAGCACCACAAGGGGAAATACAAATAAAATTCAGGGTGAAAGGAGAGCCAAAAGAAAAACATATCCAAGGCAGCACCTTTCAGATTCACCAGCCCATCTCAGGAAATCAGAAACCTTTACAGCTGGGCTGCGGTTTCATTCCAAATGGTTGTGGGTAGATGATTAACAACAACTTGTTGAGGTCCTTTTGTATGCTATGGGTGACTCCTGTTGAAAGCCATAGGAGCTACCTGCAGCCAAAGGATGGCATGTGAACCTCTGGGGCTGACGGGGCGAGTCACATCCCAGACTGAAGGTTTCACTGTGCCAGTGCCCCTCAGCTCCTCAGTGCCACTGGGAAAAGCATACCCAGACTGGAGTCCCACTATGCAAACCACTGGCTTACCAGTTTCCCCTGGCAAGTCTCCCACCAAAGACGAGCAGCCTGGGCTTTCATCCAGACACAGGAACCAAGAAAGGGGTGCACAGGAGGGAATGCATCAAGCAAAAGAAACGGAGGAATGAGAAGGTTTAAATGAAATACCATTAAACATTCAAAATACATAATGATTCCTTTCTGCTGAAAGGCTTCTGCTTCAGCTCACTGTACTGAAGAAGTCAGAGATGCAGCAGTTTCAGAGCTGTGCCTTGTGAAATTCAGAAGCAGGACACCCCTCCTTTCCCTGCAGCCTGTGCAAGAGTTATAGCCACCAAGTAACCTAGCACTATCTGCTCATGCTGTGGCTAAAGGAATGACAGACATTATTAATCCCCTACAATGCTATAAAGGCAGTTTACAGTTCTTCCTTCAACTGGGAAACTGAAAGACACATGACCATTGCAGGAAAGGCTATTAGCTATCTGTAAATCATTTTTCTTGCTTATTTTTTTTTCCTCCTCTATCCAAGGACAGGTAAATAGGAAATCTTGCCTGAGTAAATATTTGACCCCAAAGAGGTTAAAACTTCTGCCTGAAAAATAAAGAACTCAGAAATATCCATCCTGCTTTACCCTTTGTCCTTTCACCCTGAAAATTCCCCAGGGAATTTTTTTTAATCATCTACTTTACTGAAGAGAGGTTTCTTCCATCAGTTCATGTGGCACCAGAATCTACCCCCAGGTGCCTATAAAGTATAGAAAAAGCTTTCAAAAAAACTTGTGTGACATGCTGTTGAGAACTACAGGTTTGTCAGGAAGCAGACAGAAAGTGGTACCAAGCTGTGATTTGATGGCCTGTCTGCTTCAAGTCTCTTTGGCAGATCTGCTTTCCAGCATTGTCCTACAACCTGTGAGAGAAGCCTGTTGGTGAGGAGACAGAGTTAAGTCTAGTGCAAAGTTAAGTCTAGTGACAGAGAAGAAAGCTCATTTTAGCCAGTAGAAATCAGCAAAAATTAATAGAAATTATTATATTCCCAGAGAAGAAAGTGTTTTGACTTTGCTAGGTGTCTAACAGCCACGTTGGAAAGAGCAGAGCTCTGGAGCATGACCTGTACACACTTCCCTGTTGCAATCAACACAATTATTTGTCTGGTGTTAATACAGCAACACGCTGCTTTGCTGAAAAGTGCCTGGCTGCCTTTCAAGCTCTTGAAAAGACACCAGAGACTTTTGTTTTGATTTCAAACTGTTTTTCAGCACCTCCACGTTGGAGTGCCCTTATAGAAGTGCCCACAGTCATTTGACAGGACTGTGTGACTCAGGCACTTAAAGGAAGGAACTAATGTTAGATACTGACACCCACACAGGGACTTCTGCACTTGAAAAAAATCACTTCTCTTTACCCCACTGAATTTTCCTGACACTTTCAACTTACTAAGTTATTGTTTATTTTATAAAAAGGCTGTCTTAACCTCAATTTTTAATTAATAGGTCACCAAGGAACCTAGTACCATGGTAATGCAACACAAATAGCACTTCACAATATGGAACTAAAAGAAGCCAATAAATTATTTACAATGCATGTTCATAAAGTGGTCAGACTTGCAAGATTCTGTTAAACCAGCACAATGTCACTTTTTTCTTTTTTTTTTACAACTGCAAGTAATCCAAGGCCCATCCTTTTGAGATGAAACCAACCTTTTGTACCCCCTACCCTTCAATTTTAGAAGTTCTGTTGAAATCAGGTATGGAAAAATTGCAGTTACTCACTAGGTGTATGCAACCAGTGTTAGGAAGGGTAACGACAGACTGTCCTGCACCCAGGAAATTTACTCCTTTTGTTTTACCAACAAATGTCAGGCACCTTTCTGAACATGATGCTGTTCCTGTCAAATTCCACAAAGTTCCACCATCAAGCATCCAGTAAACTGTTCCTATTAAATAACTCAAAGTTGAGCTGATAACACAGAAAATATGGGAGGTGATTGAAGTAAGCTGGATCTTTTGATGTGGCAATAAATCCAAACCACTGCAGAACAGTGTTGGTAAAGGTGAAAACCTTACACAGCAAAGGACACAGTAGAGCTTTCAGTGCTATACACGTTGAGAAAGACAGGAGGTTTGAAGAGTCAGTTCCCAATGAATATTCAACACAGACTCGTGTCTCTGTGGAGAATGCAGATTACCTGGCCAGGACTGTAGAATGGGAGCAGCATGTGTGAAGCAGGAAATCAGATTTGAGATACCCAGCAGAGAAAATACCCCTACAGTGGTCTGCCACATAGTGGAAAAGTGGCTTTTTTTGGTTTTGTTTCCTGAGATAGACCCTTAGGCTAAGATTTTCAGGGGAGTCTGAAAAGCACTGCCAAGTCCCACAGTAATTCAGTACTTCACCACCCTTTTATGCCTTTTTGAAAGCCTCAGCCACAGTCAGGCAGGCAGCCTCTACCAGAACCAGAAAAGGGAATCTTTGAACAGAGCTGTAACACAGCCCATGAAGTGTGAAGGAAAGGTGGGTGTGTTTGGGATGGTCCCAATGCTTTTATCTTAAAACTCATCATAAACTGGATGCAGCTTAAAAATCAGAAAGATTCAAAGTACCAATTCAAATAAATTGAGAGATGCTGTATGTGTTCTTTAGCTGAAAAACTCATGAAAGGGAATCACATGGTGGTGGTTCAAAAGCCTGAGCATATTCCTGTGTTTAAACAAGGAAATAACTGTGGGTAACTGTTGACTCTGCTAATGGCATTTACTGAGGGCATTCAGAGGTTTGCCTTGCAGATGAGGAAAGAGAGGCAGAGGGATTAAGTGAAGGGCCCAAAGCCACAGGCAAGCTTTGCTGCCAGGACCAACTTTATTAAAAGTTCCCTGCAGACACCTGACATTCAGTCATATCATGAGGCCTCTGTTGTGTTTTAGAACTACAACAATTTTAGAACTACAACTCTTGTGCCTGTAAGAGGCCTCTGACATGTTTAAAATAGGGAAGCTGGTGCTTCCTCTTGTTTTGTGCATCATGTTGCTCTGCATTAGTGAATGTGTTTACCACACAGACAAAGGGGTACCCATCACCTGCCTAGTGACTCAGAACAACATAGTCTCTGCAGAACAAAAGGGAAGAGGGACAGGGCAGGAGACAAAGCCAGAAAGCAATCTCCATCCCTTAACACCACCCAGTTTACAGTCATCTATACCTAAATCCAGGTAGAACCCTCTTAATCATAAGCCCTCCTACACTTCCAACAAGCCCAAAGTCTCCAATGTCTGCCTGATTCTCCTCAGCTCCTGACTTTGTGCTCATAATGCTCATTTTCCTCACTGGGGGAGCAGTTTATTTATCCTCAGCACAAGAATGATCATACCAAGTCAGAGTAAACAATCACCTCCCACCATATTCAGTGGTGGCCAACAGAGAAAGCCTACCAAACAATATAAAAATGAGGCCAGTGCATAAATAGTTCCCTACTGCATCCTCCCAGCCTCCAGAAGTTTTGGCTTACAGAAGTCCCAGATCTTTCCTGCTTCCCACAGTTTGCTGGAGTGGTTGTGATTAATGAAGCCAGCTGGGTAAGCTTCTCCCCTGCATTGCAACTGAGTATGACAGATGAACCTGAGGAGACTATCTGATGCCACATAGCATGGCTGACAGCAACACAGCAACATCAGTCATGCACCGTGCCCAACTCTCTCCTGGTTCCTCTTCCTACCTCTCAGCCACATGAAGAAATGCCACTGGAACAGACTAAGACTAGGGAAACTTGCATTCAGACTCCTGTTCTGCAGCCAGTTTCCTGTGCTAACATCAGCAAGGCAATTTGGGATCCTTTTCTTTTTTTTGACAGTGTCAAGAGAGGCTCCTTCACAGGCTGAGTCAGAGCAGTTTGGCTCCTGCTTTAATCTCTCCAGAAAACCAGGTTTCTCTCCACTGAACTACAGCTGAAATCCCCTCCGAGTCCTCAACCTGTAAAAGGGGATAATGCACCATGCTGACTCTCCAGAGGTGCTAGGGGGGAAGGACATGAAAGCCTTCTAGTGTGCAAGTACTATGGTGAAGGGGTGGATACAGGTAGCATCTCTTGCCCTTACAGAAGACAGCATCATGTGTAGCAGGCAAACTGAGCTACTGGGTGGCACCCTTGCCCTGGGAAAACAGCCAGTTCTTTGCCACGTTGGGAGCAAATGGGCTCTCCCACTGTGCACTTGGGACAAGAAATTTGTTAATTGATCCAGCACTCATGCCTGATTGCACCACAAGTGGGTTGACTCATGCTCAGACCCTTCAGACAACACAAAGCCCTGGTTTTGTCACACTCCCACCCGTGTGTTTGCCTTCCTGCTGTGTACAAAGTTGCAGCAGACAAACCACTCGCCATGCTGGGGTGAGAGTAGGGAGGGAGAGGGCTGAGGGAATAGGGGAGAAGGTGGTTGCTTTAAGCTCATTTCTCCTTGTCCCCAGCCCTGATGGAATTGTATTCTGCACACACACTGAAACATTAGCATCGGCTGATTTGGAAGGAATATTGGAAATGAAGTGATAGCAGAGTAAATGTCAATGCATTCAGTGTGACACAGTGAGCACCAGATCTTAAACAGCTTCATCATTGTGGCATTTACTGTATCCTGAAATAATATTAATCCCACTGTTGTCCTTCTTGATGGAATCATCCATGAATATGGTTTATGGGACTGACCAAAGTGCTAATAGGTTAAAAGAACAACCTATCCAGTGTTCCACTAAATTAAGGTCGCTTCATGGGACTTAATGAAACAAGTACTGTGTGGGGTTTCAAAGGACGTTCCTGTAATTCATGTCTATTTAGGGCTCCTGCTAACCAGAAACCTAATTTCTTTGAGTAAAATAGGTTTTTGTGAAGCCTGGCCATGTGAAAAAAAACTATAAAGGGCAATAATCAGAAGACCTCATCTGTAACACTTTGTTATTTCACATCACTGTTTTGAAAGTTTGGGGGGATGGAGTTATTAAAAAAAAAAAAGCCAGTCTGCAAATTAATCAGAACAAATGTATTACTGCTATTTGTCTCTCAAAAATGCTGGGTGGTTAAAGTAAGACCAGGACACCATTAAGTTACAAATGGTAGAGAGGCTTAATAAGGCAGAGACCCTGCCTCATAGACCAGATAAGGAAATTGGCTCCTGCTTGAGCAATGATGCTCAAACACTGTGGGCAAATGGCTTCACATAAGGCCTCAGAAACACAACTGTTTCTCCTTCCCCAGTTGTAGATCTAACAAAATACCAAAATTATTAGTACAGATGTCCACTATGGAACAAAATAATACTAATTTCCTATTGATTTCCCTAATTTAAGGTCTGGATTCCACCAATTTTTTCTTTTGTCCTTGATTCAGAGGAGTGCCTACAGCATCTTCTACAAAATACTTCTGGAAGCCACCTTAAATCCAGATGGGGCCTGCATCCAGCAGTTAGCATCAGTGAGCATTTTATCTTAGCAATTTCTGGGCCTTTAGAGAGAAATACTACACTGTGATTACTGCAGCTTGTGTCCATGCTTTCAGTGTACCAAACTGGGGCTTGTTGAAACTGAACAAGAGCAGGCGCAGCCCCTAAGGATCTTAGAGTCTGAAGAGTGTTTAGTTATATCCTGATGTTTTACTCTGAAGCAAATACATCACTAGGATTAAATATACCTGACTATCTGTGCACGAAAGGTAATCCACGAGAAGGCTTCACTGGGAAGGGAAATGAAGAATTAACTGTGCCACTGGAGACAGCAAAGGGAATAAGAGACGGATGAGCTGTGTTTACCAGGATGAGAATTAGGTCAAGACACCAGAGGTGTTACCTGCTGCTGTTAAAAGTGGACCTGTAACGACCACCACAGACCAAATATTTTATCAAAGACATAAATTCACAGTTGCCTCAGAAAAAAATTGAGCCTTTCCATGCTTAGCATACCATCCAGTCAGCTTAGTATTCCCCAGAAGTCCAAAACAAGATAAATATCAATAGCCACACTACGATTCAGATTCAGGTCTTGTACCTTTTCTCCAGATCCTGGAAGCAGGCTGCTGAGAGCTGTACTCAAGCCAAGGACTAATCCTGACAGCTACTTGACATTAACATGCATTGTCCGAAAAAGATGAGGAGGCAAACTGCTTACATTTCCTTCCTCAGTGACTCCTGTCAAAGATTTGAAACCATCTATTGCAGGCTCTTTGCAAAGGCAGAACCAGCAACTTCAACTGGGACAAGCTGCAAAATAGCTATAGCTCTGCAGCCAAGAAGGCCCATGCCAGAACTCGGGGGCCCATTCTGGACTCCACTGATGTTAAGAGATGCTCCAAGGATAGCAGCTATTTCTAGGAAGAAATGCTACTTCTCTGCTTCCCAACATCCCACCTGCAGCAGGGAGGAGTTGGCTTTTCTTTGACTTTCCAAAGATTTTATTCCCAGACTCACCCCGTTTCAGCACTGGTCCTTCAGTGTTGTTGAAGCAAAATCCTCATACTGCCAAGAAATCCTGTCCTTGCCTTGCCCACAACATGTAAGAGACCACCTGCAACAAATTCCTGAAATCTAATATACATAATAGCTTTTCATTCCAGCATTTCAGTGCTTACCAAAAGCACAGGGCACCTTTAATACCTTGGTAAGAGAAATCTGAAAGGAGTCTCTAGACTAGCTATAGGCACAGCGCGCTCTGCCTGCCCACACACCTGCCTTAGGGGCAGGCTCTGCACTGACCCAGCAGCTGCACCCAGCACAGCACATGCAGACTGGAGGCAGCTGCCTGCTTCCTGCAGGAAGGAAAATTTTCTGTAGCTCCAGTATCCACTAGGAAAATCCTTAACCTTCACCTACATGATCCAGACCTTGGAGTCATATCCTACGAGGCAGAGATTGACTGGAAATGAGACAGACATGTATCTTGTCTGGTGACAGACGGAAATACACACCTACCACAGGAAGAATAAAACCCTCTCTTGAATCTGTCTGCATTGTAAAAGAGAGAGGGGGAAGACTGATTTATTTAAACAGTACTTAACTAACAATAAACACTATCAAACCAAAGCAAACTAATGCTCAGCCATTAAAGCAGCCATTCAATGGCCCATCTGTCAAATTGTTAAGACCTTTAGAAGTTGTTTAACAAAATGTTAAATAAGATGACATTCAGCAGCACAAAATGCTTGACTGGCTAATGCAGCAAAAAGGGGCTGGCCTGCTGAGGTCTGATATACTGCTCTGTGCTACAGGCTGGAAGCTCTGGAGCACACGAGGCGGCTCCCAGGCCGTCGCTTTTTATCTCGGTGAGCAGTGCCAGAAAAGCTCAGAATCACCAGAGGCCAGTGTCAGCAGCACCGTGCAGCAGAGAGGAAGGAAACCCCAACGCAGACAGGAAAAGATGCACTACATAATGAGAGAAAAAGGCAACAGAAGAACCAAACTGACCAATGAAAGGTAACAGGAAGAAAGCTCCAAATTATCCAATTCCTGGTGGCCCACGCCCACTCCAAATCCACATTATTCTTTTTCTCACCCACCTCCTATCTTTCATTCCCCATTTGACAGTAAGGTTTGACACATGTGCTATGGAAATATTTCAGATTGGCCGTGACAGACTATTCAGTAAATATCTAACAACTTCAAAGGCGGGTGCAGTCAATCCAGCAGAGATGCATGTAAGTTTGGTTTGTTTGCTTTCTTACATGAGAACAGATTGTTCTCATTCCCCATTGAGAACAGGGACCCTCATGCAATATCACTTTCTAGGAAGTGGCTGCACAGATGTCAGGGGCTCGTACAGCTTCTAATCCATCATCAGAGTTAGGACAGTACAACCAGGCAAGGCAGGCAACTCCGCGCTTCCTGCAGTAGCTGAAGAATAGACAGAATGTTCCTCTGAAAAAGCCCACTTCCTAAGAAAAAAAAAAAAAAGTCTTTCTTTCAGAACTGCATAAGGAAGAAAAGGAAAAAAGTGTTCTAGGTGGACACATGTAAGAGTTTTCACAAGACACTACCGGACACCTCTGCTGTCACAGATGATGTTCCACAGCCCCAAACGCCGCTAACAGAAGTACAAACCTGTGAAAAGCAAACAGCATCATGCAAATGACTGATGAAAATAAGAGTACAGTTTTCTTGTACAATTTAAAATCCTTCCCCTGGCATTGCAAGACCTTTTTTAAGGCTCAAAACTTCACAGTACTATGAAACATAACCCTTTGTCTACCGGTATCTGTGATACACAAAGTTTTTGTTTCCCATATTCCCTGCCAACACATTTCCCTTACCAGTGCTGAGAAAAAAAACAAGGAAGCCCAGCTGGCAGGTTCAAATTTCCTCAAGTTCCACAGGCAGAGGTACCCAGTACTACAAACGTCTGGGTTTTGTTTCAGCATGATGACAGCTAATAAAAATATAATATTAGCAGGCAGTACAGAGCTTTAGTGCTAGTGCTAGAGTAGTGTCAGACTAAAGACACCTCCTCTAGTCAATTAGTAGAGCAGTACTGTGTTAACCTCTAGGGTAGAAGGTTATAAGGTAGAGAGCTCCCCAATGTTTCCCCTGTCTTTCAGTGGTAGCCAAACACACATAAGGATGAACTATCACGGAATCACAGAATTCTAGGGGTTGGAAGGGACCTCAAAGGATCATCCAGTCCAACCCCCCTGCCAGAGCAGGGTCACCTAGAGTCCATCACACAGGAACGCATCCAGGCGGGGTTTGAATGTCTCCAGTGAAGGAGACTCCACAACCTCTCTGGGCAGCTGTTCCAGTGCTCTGGCACTCTCACAGTGAAAAAGTTTCTTCTTATATTCACATGGAACCTCCTGTGCTACAGTTTGCATCCATTGCTCCTTGTCCTATCATTGGTCATCACTGTAAAAAGCTTTGCTCCATCGTCCCGACACTCACCCTTTACATATTTGTAACCATGGATGAGGTCACCCCTCAGTCTCCTTTTCTCCAAGCTAAAGAGCCCCAGCTTCCTCAGCCTTTCCTCATAAGGGAGATGTTCCACTCCCTTATGAATACTTGGACAGCAAAAATACTTCAGTAAAAGAAGTTGCTCTCACTGAATTGACAAGTAAGGAAGAAACAAAGATGACTTCCAAGAATGTTGATCTAAGTGATGCTTCTCCGAAAAAAAAACACTCTTGAAGCACCGCCAATAAATACAGCTCTTCAAGCAATGCAAAATGTAATTGAACCTGAAAGAGAAAAAAAGAGAGTTAAAGCCAAAGATGAGAATCATGACGCCTTTATTTCGTATAGCGGAAGTGGAAGTAATTCCTTGACTTCAGCTGCCCCCAGGTTAACAGCTGAATCCAGAATTGAAACTACGGAAAAAGAAGATGAGAAAGAAAAATATAATCACGACTGAGAAGAAAACACAAAAGAAAAAGTATACAACATTGTATGTATCTTCTAAGCCAACTTCTGAAACACAGTGTGCTCAACAATAAAATTTACATTTCTGGAAGGAACCTGAACATTTTGGAGTCCTGCTTCAGCAGGAAATCTGAGTAGATGAACTATAATTAAAACTAACCAGTGTTTCTAAGTAACTCATTGATTTAGAAAGTGCTCTCTCTGAAAACATTTTAATTAAGTGTTATTAAAAACATCAAAACTGAGATGTAACAAAAATCACAGAAAACAGGAATTCAATGCAAGTTAGCAAGTCTGGATAAACACTGACAAATGCAGAGAGCTCACCTTGGCTCACAGAAACTAAAATGGCAAACCTTGCTCACGCTGTGATTGATAAACAGATTTCTTATCCACTATGAATAAACAACTAAAAATAAACAACGAAACAAAACGCTGCTCTCCTAGCCTGAAGGATATTCTTAGAAAGAACTAAAAAAAGAGTGCTTTGCCAAGCTGGCTCTAGAACCCAAATCACCTGCCATAAAGGTGCTGCTCTCACACTGTGGTAGTGGCACATTAAGTACAAACCAGATGTGGACACAGCTTCAACTTAATAGCAAGAATGATGGGGAAGCCACACAGCCCCTCTCCTCTCAAATGTCCTCCCACAGCCTGTTTCTGCCTCAGCAAGATCTGCTCCAGATGAGTAAGGGACTGGGGAAGATCGGGCAGGATCACAGCACTGTTCTGTCGATGTGAGTAAATAACCATATACACATATTCACTCCTTCTCACTGAAATTATCTTGGCTGTCAGTAAATACTTACAGGAACATCCCAGAATGGTAATTTTCCAAACTAAAAGCTCTAAAGGTCAGTCTTCAGTTATACCAAATTCAACAGCACCGTGACTGTGTCACCTCTCAGGAAGGGGGAGGGATCCTTCAGCAAAACATATGGCACCAGCAGTTTATTTTATCACACTGCTGTATTGTTTTGAAGTGAAGGAAGGCTTGTAGGGAGAGACAGTATCTTTTATTAGACCATCTATTATTGTTTCTTCCCCGCCCTTTTAAAAGTAGTTTATTTTATGGGTTACGGGTGACTAGAGCAGAGAGAAGAGCTCTGCTGTAGAACTTAGAGACAAGAGAAGAGAAATAAAGATAAAAAGGAAAAATAAAGGAGAAATAAAGTAAGACAGGCTGATCTATTCAAGAGTTGGCACATGAGGGTTTTATTAGACATTTACTGACAGAATGAGGGGAAAGGAAACACAGGGGAAAAAAAAAGACTCATCTATACAATGAGTATCTGACTACAGAGCGATTTCAAACAGCCAACCCAAAACTCCGACCAGACCAGCACCACTGTGGATATTCAAGAGAAAAAAAGGAGGCTGCACCCAATTTTGGACTTGATAAACCTCCAAGGGCAAATTCTGTAGAGGAATACCAGCTAGCTGCTTTCTGTGTGGCAAATATGCCAGCTTTTGGCACAAAGGAGAAAAGAGCATTGCACTGGCCTTATTTTGGGCAATACATTTGCACTGGCCTGCCCTGCAAGGAATGTATGGCAACGAAAGTTTTCTGCCTCCAAGCTCACCTGAGTAACACCACACAAGATAACAGGAGAGTGCTGGCACGTGGAAGCTGTGTTGCTCCAGCACCAGGGAGATCCTGGCTCCCACTGCAGATTCCCTTGCTTGCATGATCATTAGTTAACTTCAAAGAAGTGACTGACACCCTTCCACAGCGCATGAAGAAAGCTGAAAAGATCAATTACAGAAATGGTTAGTATGCAAACTATACTCGGGTTCTGCAGGCAGCTATTCCTCAATAAGTATATATTGGAGGCCAAACAAAAGGATTAATAAGGCTTCCCAGTCTCTGTTTACAGCAGAAACAGCAGTCAAAACCAAACCTTTAAGGATTTCATTTATATTAGAAACACACTCCTCTTTTTTTATTAAATATATTGCACCGAAACTGAGATGAAGCTTTTAAAATTTGAAACTAAGGAAACTCATTATCCCATAAAAGGACATATTTGCTTCCTTGGTGAATCAGTCATCCAGCTAATCTACCTAATTCCTTCTCTTGAAAGCAATTTTGCTCTCATCAAAAATTGTCATTAACTGCACCTGTGGTTTTTGTCCCAGGGACAAGGAAACACATTGTTACAACACGTGTGCTTGTGTAGCATTAATGTCACGGGTTTGCAATTGTGGGACTAGGTATGTCCCCAGCACCTTGACTGCTAACACTATTTTCAGGGACCTACAAGGTGGATGTTAAAAAAACACAAAAAAAAACAAAACACCAACTTCTTGGTTAGTTTTCTGAGTGTCTCTCAGCCGGCTCAGTGGTTTATTGATAGGATCGTGCCCTTTATAGCAATGGGTGCTTTTTCACCTTTAGAGAGAGGAAGAGTTTCTCAGGCTCAGCTCTTCTCTAAATATAGGAAGAAATCTGGTTTGTAAGCGCATCAGGCCACTATATTCTTTCCTAACACGAACTAGTGCAGCTGCACTGACATCTGTAGAGCTGCACCTATTAATAATAGCAAAGGATCTGGGCTATAATACCATGCTATTAAGGGCCAGTAGGTCTCATCAGTGGAAAAAAAAAAAAAAAGCCAAAAGAAAAAAAGACAGATCAAAATCTAAAAGCTGAAAACCAGCTACTAGGACTATAACATTAGGTTCATCTTTCAGGCAACTTCTGTGTGATTGTTTAACCCAAAGTGGCCTTGGATTAGCAGGATAGACTTGCAAAACCTGCAAACCACACAACGGGTCATTCAGCCATGAGTTGATTTGATTCACACTTTTTCAGAATCAGCAGAACACATGCTGGCTTAGTACACTGCCTCACCATAAAGACATGAAACCAGATGTGCAGCAACTGACCAAGAATGCCTTTTCCCAAGCACATTCTTTCTTCCTGCTGAACTATTTGTTATATCGGTCTGCTGAAAGGTTACTGAACCACACAGCTAACAGAAAGGCAGAGATAGGAGCTGCATCTTTGACTGCAGCAGAATTCCTTGGATCCATGTTGAGCCACAGAGAAGCTGTGCTGCTGTTAAACGGCTGATTAGTTTATTCTGCCAAACATCTGAGAGCATCATTAGTTACACAAATGGCTTGAATTATGATCAAATGAGCTGAGTAACCTGCTGCCATGAAACTCCGTGTGAGTCCTGTTTTATCAGATCTCAACATGTGTTACTCAGTGCGAAGCCGTGTCTCCTGGCTCTCTCTGAAGGCTTGTCTGGGCCAAGGCTGAAGAATCCCCTCCTCATCCTGAGGACCACCTTTCCCGCTGGCCTGTTTCACCCAAAGATTGCCTTGCTATATATTTGCACCAGACAAGAAGGATTAACACAACATTCTTGGACATCTCTTGCCCCTGCACTTTGACACACTGTTTAACGGTAGCTGTGTGCATGTGTTGCTCTCTACTTTTAGAAAAAAAAATGCATTTTCCTGTTGTTTGAAAGCTCAGTGGTGACAGAAAGAAATTAATGAGATCAGTTTGTCATTTTGCTCAGACAGGACGAGGCGGTCTCTCTTAGACCACAGAAAGAGTGCTCTGCACAATAAGATTCACCTCCCTCCTTTACTTCTTGCTGCCACCCCCACAACCCAGCCATTTATAGCAAAAGGGCTCAGCTCTGCCACAGATCAAGGCACGTCAGCTCAACCTAATTCCAACAGCAAAAAACTAAATGCCAGGATTTCCAAGCATCAGTTCCCCAGTCTATTCTCACTTTTGAAGGCTGGCACCTGCTGTGCCAAGGCTCGGGGGTGAGTAAATCCCTGTATTCCAGCAAATGATATATCCTTGTATAAGCAAAGCCATCAGTTCCAAACTACTTCCCCTACTGGATCTCTAAACTCTTTGCTCAGAAAGGAAAAGTAGTACTCACAAATGTGTGAGCTTCCTGTGTATTTACTTGTGGCCTGTGAAATACTTTACTAAACAGTACAGAACAACAGCGCAAAAAAACCCCTCCTGTTCTAAATTCAGAGACACTGAAACATTTTATCCTGCAATACAGGACAGTGCTTCTGTGCACAACTGACCCCAGAATTATTGTATGGAGAGGTATCAAGAAATACACAGAGGTACTGATGAAAGATTTGTAAGACAGCCATAAATCAGCGTGTTCTGTTCTTGCTTAGCTTTACAAGGTGCAAAATTAAGTTTCATTCTCACCTCTGGGAATAAATGGCTTCTAAAATCTGAAGGGGAGAAATGCACCACACAAAATCCACCACTGCCACCAGGAACTGCTACACTCATTTAGCCATGACTGATCAATCAAGGAGCTCCACAGACACTGCCGTGCCAACATTGTCAGACAAGAAATAAGCAGCCAGGTTCCTTCCCAAGATCAGGAGAGAGGGAACCTGGCTTCACAAATCCTGTCCAAAGAGGAGCTGTTGGAGGAGGTACAGCACAAAGCAGCTTGGTCTCCTGCACATCCTAGGACACAGGCACTGAGTGTGACCTTTCCAACTAAGCTGCAACGTGCCCATTTCCAGCAAACACACAGTGTACAGCATGGCTCACTTTGGATGATGACAGGAAGGACTCAGAAAGATGTGTTCCTTTTGCTAACGCAGAGCTGCACTCTCTCCCTCAGACACACACAGGGAAGGGATGCTCTGCACAGCTCCACTGTAAGGGTCCTCCCTCTCGTTTTACCATCTCCTCCTCCTTGCATGGAAGAAGCTCTGCAGCAGATTAAGGAATGCGGGAGAAAGGAGAGCATTTCCTCTATATCCAGAAGTTCTTGGCCAATGGACATCATTTCGTACCTACCAGCTGGCTTTTACACGTGCTCTTGTACAAATCCCTGCTAGGGCACTGACAGAATTAGCGACCTGCCTTGACTTCTTTTTTCCCTTCCTGTTTTAAAGCACTTCACCCAGAGAGCACCCGAACTAGAGTATAGCTGAGCAGAACTACAGCAAGCACCTGGTGAAACGCTGTAGATGTTGGATCATCAGATAAAATAAATCCCCACAGACTTTGAGCTTTAATAACAGCGAGACCAAGATTTAATCACATTGTATTCATGTGGCTGGGAATTTTCTAACAAGAGCTTCAGGTGAAACAAGTAGTTTCTGCAAAAATAAACTTTGCATTCAACAAATTCCCATTTATTTCTTTTGGGATAATCAGAACAAAACTATCCAATTTCAAGGCAGATATATTTGCTTGAGTTCACCTGACCTACTGCAGTGCCTCCTGGCATTTCAGTTTTCAACTCCTACACCACTGACAGATCACACATAAAATAGTAACATATATCAGTCTAGAAAATATATTAACTAGCATACTGATAATAACTATCACGATAACAAAATACCACTTTTCTTCTGCTCGGAATACTTTTGTTCAAAAGCATGCTCACAGAACATGTTTAATTGCAACAGTCTTACATAATACACAAGGAAAAAAGTAACACCATGAATAAACAGTGTATTTTTGAACTCAGTTCTTACTGTATGAAGACAAGAGCAGAGCCTCAGTGGGATTTTCATGCCTAACACCTGCAGGCTCCCAGCCCATAGCAGCAAACTTGCACCAGTCACTAAGATCAGTTGACTCATTTTCTGCCGTAATATCTTTTTGTTGTTGTTGATGAGGAGACACTTCACAAAGACAAAAACACAGAACTTCATATTCCAAATCACCACACATCCAAAAATAATGGTTTTCCCCACTGAGAGGCAGAAGTAACAGGTAGAGTTAATCAACAGCACTCTCTTACAAATCTGAGAGGGTGAGTTTGTGCAAGAATGCTCATTACCCAGCTCACACAGTGCACTGCAATGGAGATACGATTGGTTTCATTAATTAGAAATTAATGTTATTCCTGACAGAAGAAAAAGTGCCACCAATAGAACTATGCTCACCCAGAGGTGGGGTGAAAGAGCAACCACACCTTGCAAATTTGCCGCTAATATGTTTTCTGCTGTGTGCTGTTATATTTATGGATTTATTATGGCTTCTAAGGCAATAGTTGCAACTCCTTTGTTTTATGAAAGGACATCTGGATCAGGCACATATCCAGAATTAGTATTCTTCTAGCAGCAGAACTCCAGCATCTGTTCCATATGCTATTGTATTTCGTATGCTGACTGATTTCCAATAGCAGTAGATTCTGCAGGGTTTACTACAGTGCTATTAAAGGGTTCATCAATATGTTCCTCCACTTAGAATTCAAAAACCTACTCAGCATTATGAAATACAAGCTTACAGCTTCTCTCTAGAAGCCTCTCACTACTACAGTTCTAACCAGTGTCACTCCTGTCTGCCTTTGCACCCCTGGAGTTAGAGAGAGCAGACATCAGTTCTTTTTCTGCAATGGTCTTAAAGAAGTCTCTGTTCCACAGCTTCTTAATGGAGCCCTAAGATGTTGAGGCATTTTACCATCAGTAATCCTTTACCACTTAAGGGCATATTTTTCCTGCATAGCATTCTTCTGTGTTTTCTTTCTGATGCCTCTCAAAGACCTAAAGTAGAAGACCAGCTCTAAGTAGCCTCTGATAAATTACCAGTATCTGGATAGAGAATACAATGCTGGGGAGAGGTTTGCCAACAGAAGTTCAAAGCACATCATTTTTAGGATTTCCTATAAATTTTTTCTGACCTCATAGGAAAGTCTCATTAGATTTCCCAAACTTCAGGTGTTCCTTTCCAAGTAGCTTTGGCAAATGACCAGAGTATTGCTTCCTTTTTATGTTCTGCTTTCTTCAGCCTTTCTGGTTTGCCAGCGTAATTTCTTTCACACAAAAAGTTTCAAAGAGTACATATGAAAGTTTTATATCGAGATCACTTTTCAAGGTGCAGTAGTTCTACAACATAAGCTGCTCTGCACATAGGTAAATGTATTCATGCTCTTCTTTGTATCATCTTCTCCTCAGATATTCCCTGCCCAGTTAACCTGCTCCTCAGTTTGATTTCTGCCTTGAATGTAAAAATACTGACTTAGGCTTTTTGGGACCTCTGGATGTTATCATCCTCTATGACTTTATGTTCTTTTCTACACTACATTCATTATTCCACCACATGTCTACACTCATTTGACACCCACCAGTCTGTCCTGGGTGTGATCTGAAACACTTTGCTCTATGAAGTGTCTGTCAACTAAACTTCTTGTCTTGATCTCACACTCTGTTGCACACAAATCACAAGTAAGTACTTGTGGGTGTATTGAGGAATTCAAACTGATCACTATCACACATCTTGTCTCTCCTGCTTGCGACAAATGTTTCATTCACCCTCTTTTTTCTTTGTTTTTTTTTCCTAGAAAGGCATGATACTAAAAGCATTTTTCAAAGGGATTTTCATCTCCACCAGGGATTTTACACAGGTGACATTCACCTTCTCACCCACATCGTGCAACCGAAGTGCAGCTTGTCATTCTGGTCACCAGTTTCCAAATGCTGCCAAAAGGTTTCTGAACCAGCTTGTCCTTGTGGCACCACTATCATCCCGAGCTCCTCCACCTCTCCAGGGATGCCATGTTGTAACCATACACAAGCAGAACGCTGCACTCCATTTGGGTTTTCAATCAGTTTCTCCCACATGCCACTTTTATGTACTTTTCTCCTTACCAGATCTTAGTCCAATTTATTTCCTTTGCCTCCCCCAGCTGTTTCGTGCACCCTGCCTACTGCATGCTTTATGACTTCCTCCCCTTCTCACTGCAGACTTCCCTGCCCTCTCAACACAGTCTGTGTGAGTGGAGCTGGTATCAAAACACGACTACTGTTTTTTTGCTAGTTTCTTTTGCCCTCAGTAAAAGACAAGCACTGTGCATCCCATGCATTGATTCCTCTCATATCAAAGCCCTCTAGTGAGTCTGGGAATATCATTACAGCTTCACCTTAGGCTCTACAGATAGAGAGCCTACCCCCAGCCCAAAAATATCTGTTGAAAACGTGCATGCATATGAACACATGCTAGCTGAACATCTGTGGAGATCAGTCGAAATTGCCAAGCTAGCCATTAACTTCAGGTGTCTCCAGTAAGATTCCCAACACCACGCTGCCCTCCAGGAGCTGAAGGAACCATGGCACCCATCCTCAAGCCCTCACAGCCATGCCACCTCACCCAGCCAAGGGTTCCTGCCAACAGCAGCCACCTGCATTTCACTCTTGCCATCGCCAGGGGTAGCTGAAGGTGCCCGATGTGTCTCATCAGCTTCGAGAACCAACCCCAACCATGTTTTGCTCTCCAGTTTCACTCAGGTTTGTGGCTGCATTTTCTTTAATGTCTTTTTCCAACGCCTTCATCTTTAACTTGATGTTCCATTTCTGGGTTATGATTATTACTACTACAGGAAGATTAACCTGGTTCATTGAAACCCAGAGGTCTTTCGGTTGCCCACTCTATTGCCCTCCAATGCATGCTCAAAAAGCTGATGTTTAAGTTTTGCTTGTCAAGGCACAGAATGGTTTTGTCAAGTTCACCGGGGATTTTTTAAGTTATTATTATTGTTTTGATTTTGCACCTGCTGAGGAAAAGAAGACCAGGAACGGAAGGGTTTTCACCTCAATACGGTGGGTGGAAGGATTATGTAAACAACTTGTCTGTCTGGAAAGAGAGGCCTTGACAGGTCCCATGTTGTCAAACGACAATTGTGACTTCTTGCATTTCAAAAGTCACGCTCAGATGGTTTCATCTGAAACCCTCTGGGTAATAGTAGCCTTTTGAGGTTATGATATCTCTGGATGGAATTCAATAAAAGAAATTCGCTTTCAATTGAAGCACTGGAACACCGCCAGACAGCCCCAACAATGCGACACGTCTCCAAAGAAAATTGGACTGATCCCCCCCATCCTTTCTTCTCCTCCCCTTTCTATTTCTCTATCCATCTTTATTTGTGCTTTTAACCTTGTTTGTGGGTTGCTTTTTTGATATATTTCCTCTTCCAATAAGCTTGGGATGCTGAAGCTTTAAAAAAAAAAACCAAAACAAACAAACAACAAAACAAAAACCAGAAACCACTTGGGACTGAAACAGTAGTAGGTGGTAATAGAGACACAGACACAGCAGCAACGACAAGCCACTCTCAATAGCTGACCTTTGCCATATACTTGAAAGGAAACAGAATAGAACCCCTGCTCTAGGTGAAGGGGGGATATTATTACAACCACCAGCTTCCCAGTCCTTGTTAATAAGGCTGGTTGATGTACTTGTTTAGTTAGTTTAAAGCCAAGAGAATGGAAAAAAGCTTACAAAACCTGCCTGACTGCCAGAGGCAAAAGTGTTGGCTTTTTGCTTGGGTTGTCATTTATTCTGCCTTGGCATCTTTTTCTGCTTCCCTCTCCCCCCTTTTCCCTGGGTTGGCAAGAGCTGCAACTGTCTGTCTTCTCTTGGTTTTGACCCTCTCAGTAGATTGCGTGTGCCTTGTTGGGAGGCAGAAGATGGAGAAGATGCATCAATCTTGTGAAAGTGTTTATTTTATCCAGTATTTTCTTAGTCAATGTTCTACCTCTTTTACGTTGTTACTACTACATGGGATTTTCTTTTGATTTCCCATCAGACCAAATGGGCATAGGAACTGCATAATGAAAAAATAAAACCCCCACACCTTGGGAACAGACTATAGATCTGTTTGACAGACTTTGTGCTGAAGTTCCTTGTGGTTTGCATTTGATTCACTTTGGGTTGTAAATCCCTTCTTTCAGCTCAGTTCTACAATGATTTACTCTTCTTCCTTTAGGTTAAGATTTCAAAACCAGTAAAGTAACAGCAATGTTTGAGTAAAGAGAAAAAAAAATCTGACCAGGTTCCTTTCCCTACAGCGTTATTTCTCCTTTTATTCCTCCAAAGCTCACAAACCATTCAAGTTCAGGTCTGGTCAAGTGTCAGCTGAGAAAACAGGCATCGGGGTGAGGTGGGGGGGAAGGGTCATTTGTTCTGTACATGGTGCTCTCTTCTGATCAGCAGCATCAAAAGAATGGTAGGGGATGCACAGCCACCATCTTTGACAAGAGATGTCAAATGAAATTCCTGCCTCACAGGGATCCTTGGGATCCACTTGCACTTCCAAGAGAGTTGCCTGATTGTTGGTATCAAAGTCAGATGTAGATGCAAGCTTCTAAAATACAAGATTAAATCCCACTCATCATGGATTACTAAATTTTTAACTGTTTTCCCTAAACTGTTCTATACATACTATTAAATAGTTATAATAAGATTCACTTATTTCATAAGAACAGTTGCAGCTAAAGTCCCTTGCAAAGACTTTGCTTACACAAATTCACGGTGTCAGCAAAAGCATTGAACATACCTGATCCCAGTTATCTGGAGAAAACTATTTTGGTACTGCAGCAGCAAGCAAATGGCAGCTCTGGATAAATTTGCATGCATAAATATTAAAGAGGGATTACAAACCTCTAATACACAAGATTTACCCCTAAAATTCTCAGAAACGCAAGGAAAATGAACAACTGCTCCATGCTCACCAAAGAGCTCAGTGACAGAGTGAGGAACAGAAAGCAGGTCTTCTCACTTCCCCTCTCATACCCAGACCTGAAAATACACCACCTCCTTAGAGCAGGATTGGTGTAGCAGACCTTCCTAAGGGCTATGGTATTTCCTTATATATATTTAGGTGTATTTACTGCAACTCATGATGTTGGATTAAAAAATAATCCTTCTAGCTAGCAGCCTATATGTTCTCATTGTCTCAAATTAATACATAAATAAAATATGCACATGTGCATCTCAGTGCAATGAAAGTTCATGGAAGTATATTCTGCTACTCATACATTTGCCCTGTCTTGTAGATATAAAGGCTGTTTGGACTGGGTTTTCTTGTTGCCATTATATTTAAGTTAAAGAAGAACTTCAATTCTCTCCTCAAAACATTTACAAAAAACCAGCCATTTTTTTGTCCTTTATGGACAAACTGTCACTCTCCAGAACATTTTTCCCCCCTTTCCTCTGCAGAAAATGCCATTTACTCATACATAAATATATATTCGAACTACCTGTATAATGCATGGGGGTGTTCAAAGAGCAGTATTATAAAATGGTAAAAAAGAAAAAAATATAGCAAGTTTAAATCACTGCAGAGCTACTTTCCAACCATTTTTAGTATTTGAACGATTTCAACTTTGTTATGGAGTAGTAAGCTCTCCAGGCAGAGTAGTTCATGAAAATCTCATCAACATTCTCCCTGTTATTTATGCCCTGCATTTAAATTTTATTTTTAAAAACAAACAGTTGTAACAGACAAACCTACAAGGCAACAGACTGGTGCTTTTGAAGCAATTCAGACACCTGTAGTCTAATAACCCCTGTTTTCCTGTAGCAATAATAGAAAAATATTCCTTGCAGAGTACAACATAAGGTCTAATCTGCAAAAAATTAGAGTCATTCTTCATTTAATTCTTGAAAAATAACCTTTGTCTGTAGAAACAACAAGAATCTTCCATTGCTTCGCTGCAGTGCCACTCACCAAGGTGGTAGATGGTCTGACTTTAACAGGATTACCCAAGTACATGCACAGAGTGGCCATGCTGCAATCACAGGCGTGGTGATCGACCACATCTGTGCTGGCACAGACCTTGTCAGGTCAGATACTATTGAGGGCAAAAAACAGCCATGTGTTTTAAAAACTAACAAGTCAATCCCAGCCTGGCTTACATAGATAAACAGACCAGTGTCACATGACCTACAAGTCAGAAATTCACATAAGAAGAAAAAAGTGAAACAACTTTCATTGGAAATCGTGCTCCAAAATCCCTTGGCACTTTTTAATCTCCCATATAATGATTCATCTCATCACCTATATAAAACTCCAACTTAATTTTAACATTTACTCATCAATCCTCCCACTAAAAGCTAGAATGAAGTTTCCTGTAAAGAAGTCTTTTTTGTAATAATATTCTCTGCACAAAAGTTTCTTTTTGATGCAAATGGCAAGTGTGCAGGCAAAAGCACAACCCACTGAGGTGAAATCCCAGTGGATCAGAAAAAAAAACAACTAGCTAACAGTAACACTGGCTTTACATACCATTGCTCCTCCACTGTCAGCCTCCCAGCCCTGATCCTCTAGGATCCTCGGTCCACAAGTGACCTTCAAAATATCAGTCTGAAAACAAGACTTCCCAACACAACGGCTGCTAAAGACTTGAAAGGTGTTCTTATGTCTCCAGTTTCCCGTTAGGGCTCATAAAGCCACCCTGCTGAGCTACCAAGCTGTCTTTCCATTCCCCCAACACAAACAATGACCTCATCATTTCTCCTACTTCACATCTCAGTCCCTGCATCAAACACCTTCCTCTCAGCTTCACTAACTGATTGACAAGAGGTAAACAGAAATTCACTCAGAACTACGCAAGCAGTCAAAAGAACTAGTTACTAATCCCATACTTGAGACAGTTACTCAGCTTCTCAGCATTGATCCATTAGGTAGAGTTCAAAACTAGAGGAGACGAGAGTTGTTGCTGCTCCCACGATGAGCATTTACCTTAAGCAGCAGCTCTTCACGCTCTCAGCTCTAGTTTCTCTGGCTTAAATAATTCTGTCAGAAATAGGTCTGCTGGTCACCTTGCTAATAGTGTGACTTCCATATTATCTCCTCCATGCACCAGGGCAGCTAGCTAAATTATGTCAAGCTGAATTCATTTTTGTCTCCAAAATTACTTATTATTTCACTACTTGCCTTCAGCACTTAGCATGGAGCTCCCAACATACCTTGTACACACAGAACAGCCTTCCCTCACCTTGTTTATTGAGGACATATTAGGCAATCACAAAGGAACTAAGTAGGAAAACTTCTTCAACACTGCTGATTTCTGTTTTGTTTTCCTCTGTCTTCTCCCAACTCCTTCCTGCCCCAAAATCTGAACCACAGGCGTGGTGCATCTGGAAGGGGAACTGTGGTCTGCAGTTTATATGGATGACTTCAAACCAGGGCTCGTGAGGGTATACGAGGGGAAAGGAGGAGGGAACCTACAGGGTGGGGAATAATAAAATAATA
>VZRW01008835.1:628326-672601 GCA_013398125.1 Aegotheles bennettii
AATAATAATAATAACAAAAAACCATCACATGGACTAGAAATGCAAGCTGCAGATGAAAGGTTATCCTTCCCTATTTGTTACTGTGTTCCTTCAAGGGACCCTGGCTTTAAGATCTAGTTTTTGGCTGGAAAACTCCCCGAGCTTAATTTTAGTGAACTCATAAAACAGGGCCCTAGGGATGATACAATACTCCGTGCAACCTCTAAACAGCATGAATGACTAACACGAAATGACAAATGAAAGGAAATTCCACCTAAACTGTCTACTTGCGACCAAATATTCCAGCTTGGAGGTTAAGTAATATTCCAAGTGGACCTGAGCTCTGGGCAAACGTTGTGACAAAGACATCGTTTTCCTTCCGATTTTACTTTACTTGTTTTTGATTAGATTCCTTTATAACAAAAGTTGGGTCAAGAAAGGGATCTGTATTTAATTTCACTTAGGTAGCAATTCAGATGCAAACTGAAAAGTATCATTTGGATCCAAACTCACTTATTTGCTTTACAATCAACCCAGTTTGAAAGGGAGCCATGAAACTCTCCAAGACACTCTTGCAATAACTCTGCTTTACAAAAAAACGTCCCCCAAAATAACCTTTAAAGGCAGAGCTCTTTTTACAAGCAAACTAAGCCATAAATACTGTACTTGAACCAAGAACCAAAAGCGGACATCTCTTGAACTTTTGCCACAAATCATTACAGAGCAGAATGCAAGCAGAGTCTGCCACACATCCCTGAGATATTCTGGGGGAGCTATGAGAGAAATAAGGTTCAGAGCATCCTAGGATTAGTGCTCTGATTTTCCAGTTCAAAACACAAGCAGCCAGCAAAAGCTTGCCTTCCAATCCTCTCCTCCACACTATGTTAAAACAGATTTGACCCACAGCAAATTGCTCCTGCCCACAAACATGAGCTTGCCTGCACCTTGTCTGTTTTTCTCATTGTCTGCAACAGGCTAATGGAAAAGAGGGGGAAAAAAAAACCTCACTTGGCAGCCAATGTAGCTGAGGGTTCATCAAGAGTTCTGTGGTGCTGGGGATGGACACCTACAGAAGTTCTCCTAAATGCTGTGGTAAGGAATGGCAAGGAAGGCTGTGTGTGGTTTTGGCAACAAACATCAAAATGGCACAAAGCCACCCAAGGTGGGCCCATTGCTACAGTGATATCAACATTGACCAAAAGATCTGGGCAACCTGGAATGCATTTACTCTACACACACACAGAGATCCCTACAACACAACCTGGCCAGTGGGACAGATGTAACCATCAATCAGCACATGTTCATCCATCACCGCTGAGCTGCACATCGCTTACTCCTACAGATCTGGGATCCAACTACTTAAACGGCTTGAATGGCCTCAAACCATTTAAGCTTTGTTCAGCTGAAACCACCTCCAGCAAATCTACATTTCTGCTTATTTCCTACCCAAAATCAGGTCAAAAGCATAATTCTGCTTTAAAATAAACTTTATTGGGTTTTACTGACATTTCACTGGAAACTTTTATTTTTTGAATGGATGTTTATGCACAGATTTTTAAAAAGTATCTATGTAAATACACACACATAAACATATTAAGATTTCAAATATTTAAGTGGAATACGACCAGACCTATCTATTGTTTCAGCTACTCCAGCAAAGTCTGACTGAAGCCAGCTGAACAGCGATCAGAAGAAAAAAGCTTTCTGATAGAAACTGGTGAGGAAGCAGTTTCAGAAGCGTTCAGGGTGCTTCTGATACAAGTCAAGCAGAAGAGATTCTTGTCACAGTCATTTTGCAACATTTCAAAATTCTTACCATCGTCTAATGACTGGTCTGACAAGGATTTTATTTGCTGAAGAAGCTCAAATACGTAAGCTTCTAAGTGGAAAATTATCTACAAACACTCCAGCTCTACAGAGACATTGAAGAAGAGAAAATTGCTATACAAATTACACCACTGCTACTACAAGCATACCACTCGAGTAGGAAGGGTGGAAAAGCATCTGTGCTGTCAAGGAAGAGTGTGCTTCTGGGAAGCCTCTCTGATACACTACGTGGGGTATGAGAAGGTAACCGTTCAGGCTGAGGTATTGGCACTCTCCACATGTTTTCTCATCATACAGTGCTATTCCAGAAGGGCAGGAACATCACACTCCAGTCTGTAAATTAATAAGGGTGAAGATTCAAAGGAACGAAAACCTCACCTTCCTCTGGGAGTACAAAACCAGTCTAAATGCCCTGACACTCCCCATGAGAGGGAACATTTACTGGGGATTCCCTGTACTCTGGGAAAAGCCAAACAGAAGCTGCAGCTGTGCCCTGCATGAGTTTGCTAAGTCCACTGCCACATGATATTCTGTGGAAAGTCACAGGCCCTGCTCCCTCACTGCCAGGCCCACAGAGAACATGGGTGTGCCAAGACTCCCCATGCAAAGGCCTGCAGTCCATGCCGCAGGCTCCTGCTTTTCCTTCTGGGTGTTTCCAGGATGACAACCAGCACAGAGACCCCCCGTGCTGCAGCATCATGCTGTGCCTCTGCGTTAAACATTGTGAGTCTGGAGAAGCTAAAAAAGTGAGAGTCACTTTGCAATTGTTCTGAAGCCTTGGGAAGGATTTTACCTTTGTTGAGGTACAGAGCAGGTCTAAGGACCCAGCTACAGCTTCAACAGAAAAGCAGGGCATTATTTTCTGGGGAATGGCTTCTGTTGTTTAGATACCTTAGCAAAAGAGCAAAACCTCCACAACTTTCACCATCCAACTCTTCTAGCTGACAATGGCTTTCTAAGCAAGGATGTCCTTGGCCTTTGCATGAAAACACTGCCGTAAATGACACACAGCAAATGTACAGAGCCAAGAATTCCATGGGAACTGCTGCCTATTGAACACTGATGGAAATCCAGCTGCCTGTATCGCATGTGGCACCGCCAGCTCCTTTTTCAAACCTGTCCAAACAATCCTCATTTAGCCAGAGAACGGGAAAGGTGTAAAGGATGCCCTTCCTTCCAGGCCTTTCCATATAGGCTCGGCCAAACCATAAGCAGACTCATTTAAAAAGAGCTAATGGAAGCTGTGCATCAACCGCAGCTCGCACAGGCTAACAGCCAAATGACTCTGCTTACTGTAACCTCTATGCCCAGAGAAGTTTCTTTTGTTCTTAAAATAGTGTCAGTCACTGCAGAGTGGAGATACAAGGAAAATGAAGACTATATATATACACACACATACATATTATCACAAATCCTGGGGCTTGTACAGAATATTCATTTTAATTATACTTTTAATTGATTCACATATTACGGTACTGCAGCTTCTGTAGATCAATGAATATATCAATATTAGGTGTTAAGTAAGAATATTAAAAGGCTCCTCTAATGCATAATTTACTTCATAGCAAACAATCTCTTCCTCTCAGATCATTACTATTGCAAATTTGGAACCTTATCTGAAAGGGTTTCCCTAATGCATTTCCTAGAAATTAAATTATTCATACAAATATGATTTACATTATGATTTTTTAATTTGAGTTGAGTAGCACTGTGGGAATGTGCTATTTTCTTAACTGAATGAGAATGAAAACTTGAGGGGAACATAGCAAGCTCTGAGCTAGAACATATTTATTTTTATTATTTGTATCCCAGTAACCACGTCAAAGTCCCAGCCCTGGGCCAGGAACTCTGCAAAGCCATCGTAGGGAAAAGGTCCCTGGCACACAACAGTTTGCAAAATAAACATATGATTGAAAAAAGGGAGGCAAGACCATGAATACCATTATCCTTACTTTGAAAAGTAAGGATGGAGATGCACACCGCCAAAGTCACAAGGAGTTAAGCCAAGGGCTCTGAGCTATGGCAAGAAAATGGAACTGGACTCTATTAAACGTATCATAAGATATGATCATTGCTTACAAAGGGAATATTTCTGGTACTAAAGGTCTCATTAATCTAGTGGAAAAGGCATGACAAGATCTAATGGCAAGGAGCCAAAGCCAGGCAAATTCAGAGACGTTGAAGGGTGACCGTTACTAAAAAGGGAAAGTAGGCCATCAGAGTTGCGACACTGGTACGTAGGGACACAGCGAATTCTCCAACTCCTGGAGGCACTGAAATAGAGCTGAATGTCTGCCTAAAAAGGCAGAGATGCTGTATCCCAGAAGTCACAGGCTTCATGCAAGAATCACTACTCATATTGCACAGTCGGTGGTCATATTCAATGTCAAACTCTTCTGGATTTAACTGAGGCAAGAGCAAGCTCTCAAATTCCAACCTTTTATCTCAGCTACTTCCTCCTAGAGACCACGTAACCACTGAAAACACACCAGAAGCTAAGCAACAGAAAGGGGCCATCAACAGCCACTGGTGTGAAACCATGCCGTGGAAGAAGCAGGGAGTGGCAAAGAATGCAGGGATCTATCTGTCAAAAAACATCACTCCACTAGAACCTGACATTTCTAATATTGACAGCAGCTGGCAAAAGAAAACACATGTACCCCACATTCCCTTCCTATCAGCTGGGGAGGAAAGAGTTCCCTACAACATTCCCTAAATTTACACTTGGAACAAGGAGAGGGTCAACAATACCATTACCTTGGAGAAGCAGCACAGCACAGGTCTTGGGAATTCAGAACTGAGGTATAGACCAGGAATTAGCAGATGCAATCCATACACGTGGAGAATGATTTCCACCTGCCTTACGTAGGGAATTGGAAAGTGCTCAGCAGGTCCCCAGACAAAGCTGTCTTGCTCTGGCAGTTTAATAAGCAAAACGATCTCTAGGTCTAGAGGAAAGATCTTCAAAATCTTCAAGAAATTCAACGGGGGAGCTGCCATAGTAGCACAGTTTTCCCCTCCAAATTCTACTCCCAGCTGAACTACTAACCTGCTGTATGACCTTGAACAATCCTTCACTTCCCCAGGACTGTCAGCCTTTGCACGCCTTGGCGAGCATCGTGTGACTCTTGCTCTACATACATCCAGTGCTTAGCATAGCAGGGCAAGAGGTCTTTGGCATTTCCACGGTACAAGTGCTATTCCTAACACTGTCCACAGACCAATCCTTCTCCAGCAATCACCATGTGGCTGGCTGTCACCTCACTGGGCTATCCGAGACTTTTGGGAACAAAAGTCACCTCAGTGCTGTACCAGCTCACATGCTGGTGACAGGTGTTGATCTCTTCTTTGTACCAAACATGGAACATCACACCCCATACGCTGTTCCATAACAGCACCGAAATCACAGGCGTTACATTCACAGAACTTGGCCTCCAAACTGAGCAGTTTCCTCTCCTGTACATGGCCCTTTTTTGAAGTAGCTGTATGGACACACTGAGGGGAGCAAGGGAAAAAATAGTATTGTAATAAGCAAGAAAACAATGCTGGAGATTGATTTGAGATCCAGCTGCACATTCTATTATGGGACAAGATTCAGATACTTCCATTGCAATGATCCAACCAGCTCAAAAGAAGTTAAAAAGGATAAGATTTTAATTTTGGTGTGTTTTTTCTGGTTTGTTTGGTTGTGGGGTTTTTTTGTTGCGGGGTGGTTTTTTTTATGTCTGTCCTGTAACTGACTTTCTGGGAAGAGAGAAATTACCTGGAAAGGGCTTCATGATCTGCCATTCATGCAGCCCACAAGAAAGAGAGTATGCAGTTTCTTTCAATACAAGGTTCTGGACAGAGCTGGTCTTAAAATATTGAGAGCTAACGTTCTGCTCCAGTGACTTACAGCTCAGTCCTAAATAATGGCCACCAAACAGGAACAGGCAGAGAACAACTTTTAATTAGCTGTACAGTGAGGGTCTTTGTCCCACAGATAGATTTGATTATATTGCTGATAACCTTCACAGGGCTTGTTATCACATTGCACTATGCCATTCTTCTGAGCTGAAAAAATTTTCCACACACCCCAAACAGATTTAGCAGCAGTGAAAGAATAATGTCAGAAGCCCCTTCCAGATATTTTGGTGGGATTCTTCTGTTTGACTGGGTTCGCTCAACTGGGATGGAGCCAGGAGATCTCATCAGTGGAGCTGCAGAGTGGGGAGCGATATCAACACAGACCTCTGCCAACTGCTTGCTTACAGGGCCTGTTTATAAACCTGTTTATGGGGGTTTTATGGGGTACATGGAGTACCTTCCGTTAGCTCCTGAGAATAGGATCTGGTAGCTAGAGACCAATGTACTCTGCATAAACTCAGACAAGAAATTCCAGCACTGGTATTACCTGATACGCTGTGACCTTCAGGCATCAACCTGCTATGATTACACACCCCAAGCTATCATGGAACTGGGAAAGTCATGGAAAAAAATACCTCAAAAATAGCACAAGCTGTTTTCTCCATGACTTCAGCCCTTCCACTGCTTGTCGTTCACTTGTGAGAAGTACACCTAGCATGGTACTTTACTCCCACCCTGCTAGTGGCCTGCATATAGCACCAGGCAAAGAGAAAATCAGAACCTCTGTTCTACAGTGATATTGGGGAAAAAAAAGGTTTTGGATCCAGCAGAAGACTTGCTGGATGAAGGTAAGTGATCCTGTAAATAAGCATATGAAACTTACATCATTCACTTCCAGTTACTGCACCAGCCAAGAACGAAGCCATCCTGCTGTACTTAGATTAAGTAGCTCTAATTTAGTGGGTTCAGACAGCAGTCATTGACAAGTAGGATTCCTTCTCCCCTTCCAAAGCAGGGAAACCAGAAACCCCTTCACAAACTGTCTCCCTATAGGATACAGGAGACCTGATCCTCATAGTCCCTGCACAGCTTATACTAGAGGTGTAACTTCACTGAGGGATTAGCTCTAGCTCACACCAAGACAGTGGAGAAAAAGATCAAGCATGCCCATCTCCTCCTTTCACTGCTCCTGGGGTAGATGAAGCCCTCAATGTGCTTGCAAGGAGGCTGCTCCAGCAGTTATGGCTTATCTGCTATGAAACTGATAGATGGCAAACTGCAAAATTTGGTAGCTTTGGTGATGAAAGGAGAATGAGCTCATACATAACAATTGACAAAGAGTCACATTTTGCTTATACGCATGGCTTCACGATGTCCTTTGGCAGAGGAAGAAGCTAACAGTCAGTGACATCCCTGGATGAAGCACAGGTTGCCTGCACTGGTAGCTGCATATTCTTGAGTGGGAAAAAGGTTTCCTGTTCTGTTCTCTGTATCAGATACAGACATAAAAGCAAGGAAGAAAAAAATTACACCTCTGACTTTTTTTTCTTCAGAGTCTGTCAAGAATTCTGACTGCTCTTTACTCTCATGGCAACAGATCCATCTTCCTCATACAACCTTCACAAGGCCAGATTATTGCTGGTTCACATATTTTGGCAGGAAGGCTAGGCAAGAGTTGCCTCTCCTTGTCTCATCTTCCTGCTGGGCCCACCCATGTCTGCATGTTTCCCACCCGGGACTCTCCAAATGCCTTTTTGCTGGAATTCAATGGGGTACAACCTCTCCAAAGGGAGGGCTCAGGGCTGCTGAACCAGTGGGGGTAGTACATACCCCTTTCTTGTAAGAGGTAGCCAGAGTAGTTCTTCTGAGGACAAGGACAACTCCATGCTCCTCACAGCCAGACTCACTCTCTTTCTCGGAGAATCCAACACCACAGCATCTCTAATGGATGCCTGCTAGGCATACACATACTCCTGACTTAACTCTGCTATTGTAGATAGTACAGGGTGGTCTAACCTCAACAGCTGTGGGGGATGGATTTGGGTTTACAATTCCCCCTCGCGCCTTCCTCACCATGGGTTGCATCCTGCCTCTCCCTCCCCAGCAGTGGCCGGCTCTCTCCCTCCTCCACCACTGCAACGACTGCCAAGCACAGCCTTGAGACCATCCACACACCACCAGCAATAAGGCACTGCCACAGACTGCAATGCTGGGTAAAAACCCCTTGACATTTGTCCCTCAGTAGCAACCGATTCCCCATCTCCCCAGAAAATCCACACACTTCCCATCAAAAGCAGCAGTATTTTGGCTCTGTGTTGGAGGACAAGCTCAGCTGCTGGAGGGTGCAGTCCTAGCTCAAAACAGCTGTTCCCCATCTCTTCCAGGGAAGAAGCCGGTGGGCCGGATGGATCAGTGCAGAAGCCTGGAGCTGGCCTGCAAGCCCCCAGTTGGACCACACATAACACTTCCAGCAGTTACAGCAGGCTGCTGGCGGCTCCGAGGCAACACAGCGCTACCCCTTCGACCAACAGGCCTGTAACCATGTACTCACATCTGTAACACACATAGAACATCTAGTCATCCTTTATAAATTAAGCTTTTATTACAAAGTCCCATTCATCAAGCTGTTCTGAAGCATGAGCCTTTTCTCTAGGAAGAGTTTTTAAAATCTTGCCTTTTCACACAGTGAAAGAATTATTTTCCCTTCTCCCCTTTCTCACTGCCGCTGCCTTCCCATCAACTCTCCTGCACAGCTCTGTCTGTTTGCATGAATTATTCTCTCAATCTCTCTCTCTTCCTGAAGAATTAAAAGGAGTGTTTTGGAGAAAACCCTGGGTTTGAGCAGAAGCCCAGAGAAAAGCAGTAGCCTGGGATCATTCAGCTCCTTCAGCATCAGTTTGAAGTTGTTTGCCTGAGACTCGTTTTAACTCCTTAGAGCCGACCTACTGATGGCAAACCCGAACATTCATTTTCATCCCAGGGCTGTGCATATTTCTTCATATTTTTTTTTAACTAGAAATTACTGTGATGAAAAAGCAAAGCATACAGCTAAGATCCAAATTACAGCAAATAATTAACCACTAAGGATTTAGTATACCTCTCTGCAAATATTTCTCTCATATTAAGGCCTTTGGCAAATTGAGAAGTATGGTAAATCATACAGCAAAATGAGCTCAGTCACTGAAAGGTGGGGGAAAGAGAATTCAATGGAGATGTAAATTTCCATTTCAAACTGAGAAACACTTTCTCACCCTTGTAACATCGTATAGCACTTTTTTAATTAACTGAAACACTCTAAAAAACCATGATTTTGAAATATCATCTGTTGAGTGGATGTTGTTTTCATATACAGCATTCATTCAAATCCTGAAAAAACCTTTTGCTCCAATACCAGATTACAAGATATGTTTTGCTGAAAGAAATGGGCAGAAACTCAGACAAACTGCTACATTACACTCCAGCTCAAGGTGTGAGCTCTCACGTAAGGGAAAGGTTATTGGGAATTTTCAGACTTTCAGCAAGGTGACACTCTGAAACTCTTTCCAGCTACAACCCACTTCCACTCTTGCAGAAGAGTTCATCCTCTGATATATTTTTAGTTAAATTAAGAGAGAGAACAGTTTAAAACTACTTCTTAACTACATAAAGAAGTTTTTAAGATCTCTCCCTCCCCTTTTTGCCCCAGTCCCAGTGGTTTTGTCATCACTTGTGTTGCTGATTGAGCCTTTCTAAGCAGCACTTTGACCACACACTTGGCCCTTCACCTTCTCCTGACTCGATGTCTCCCCCATCAGAACACACTGCTATGGCCTTCAAAAGGAGTTTGCTAGAAACTGAAACAACTTAAAAATATAAGTAGCTGTAAAGCATTAGATTAATATTGGAGTACAATAAATCAGAATGCTGTATTCTAATTAGTTGGCAGGTGGTTCATGATCATGATAAATTTCATACTCTAGTTGACACATTTTCAAATGTTAATGTCCTCTAGAGGAATAAACTGTGTTGTAATGACTGGAATAATGGCTTCTAAGGTGAACATTCAGCATATTATGGTTTCAAGCCCTGGCACTCAATGTACATAGGTGTTACGCTACGCACTCTACAAAAAGGAAATTATGATGATCATGTAATGAAAAGAGAAGAGGTTTACAGAAAAGGGGTTGTGAAGAGGATCTGAATCATGAAGAGAACAACCTCCTTCATCAGTGTGAAACAATAGTTAATCAAGTACTGTATATAACATAGCAGACAAGCTCTCACAGGCATCCCAAGAGCCACAATGTTCTGGATAATTGCATCAAGTTTCTTGGTGGTTGTACAGTTTCAGCAGAAGTAAAACTCCAGTATCCTGCTTCCTTCTCTTGCACCCCTTTGCCCCCACATTCACTGTAAGCAAAGCTGGTTTCCTTGGGGGAAGGAACCATGGTAGGTTGCACAAAAGAAACAACAAGCAAGAGGAAAGTTGTGCTGTAAATTCAGTCCCCTGTCAGCCAGTAACCAATGCAAGAAAGGCATCTGTTGAGAAGCAACAAGGGCAGTTTTAAGGATTGCCATTTTTGGACAGTAGCAAAGGATTTGGATCTTTTGTCTCGTGAACCATGTGCTCCTTACAGGCAAGTGCTGTAACTCCACACTTTCCTTCTCCCCTAATGCTCCCACATTCTCCGCCCACAAACATGGATACACACAAATGCTAACACCTAAGCCAGTTGAAATATTTACACAACGTGGACACCAACACAGCTTGTGCAGAACAAGCATCATTCCCCAGACTTCTTTTCTTTGGCTATACAGTGCCCTTCCAAGTACTTTCACAACACTCAAAAGCTCCTATGCACAACCATGCAGTAGCGTTCTCCTCTGACAATCTAATTGTCATGGCAAGAGGAATTCACTCCGTTTGAACCCACTGATGACCCTGTGGTCATGAATATGTCTCACTGTCCTCTTAAAAATTACTTGTGTTTCACTGTCAAGGATACCATAATGATTTATGCCTTACCAAGACAAGCAGAATCATCTGTTGAACAGCAATCATGGCCTTATTTGCTGAAGTATTGCATAATCCTACCTTTGCCCCCACAACATTGCTTTAAAAGTGTCCTGTCAAGAGCCACTCTGCAATCAACATCACTGCCCATGTGTTATTAATTAAGTAATTTTACAAAATTAGAAATACAAATCACATTGTTTTCAACCAAAATAACGATCTACCAATTATTCTGCCAACAGAAATGACTTGTAGCTTTTGGCAGATCTTTTTCCTTTGGCCATTGTTTTCTTAGTTATTAACAAGGTTACAGTTGGTCCTTTTGATTAAAAAGTTTTTTGGCCAGAATCACTGCTACAGGAAAACAAAACCTGAAATTCAATATCCTTCTAGAATTCTTTTGAAATTTGATCTCAGCACCAATGAGGGAGGAAGGTGAGGGGCCACAGGGGACATATTTTGTAACTTTTTAATTTTCTTTCCAGCCTAAGACTCTTAAAGATGAAGCAAATAGGACTGGAAAGCAAAAAAAAGAGTATTTTTGTTCACTTGTCTCCCTATAAGGTACACACCATTTTACTCAAGAGCTGACTGTAACATTAAACTTTAAAAAATATGAATTCGGCTCAAGCTAGAATCAGGCTACGTAGCAAGGTGTATCTCCATGACTCAAAGCAAGGCATTCACATAGCCCTAGAAGATCCTTTCAGCCCCCCTAAAGGAAAATAAAATCCAGGACAACACAATCTTGAACTAGAAAGGAAACTTGAAGAGGTGTATTTATTAGCAAACCCACATGAAGAAATATCACGAGACCTGACCCTGCCAAACATACCTCCAAAATCAATCCTTGTCCTTCAGCACTTAGCATCAAGGGTGCTATGGAAGTAGCTTCATCTCAGAAAAGTTATTTAGAAGGTAAAACGTGTGCAACAGGGCACAGTTGTACTCCCACTGGGGGAAAGCTTAGTGCTTAGGCCTTCAGCAAAATTCACCTTCCACGCATTTGCAGCTGTATGAGAGCCTACAGAAATATGGACTGGTTCCACCCCCTGTGTAATACAATAAATAATACCAAAAAAAGGGGGCAGGGGAAGACATGTACTTAGCTTGTCCCTTCAAAAGAGGTTATCCAAGCAAGATGGTGAACTGTTCCTGTCGTATTTGTGAAAGTCAACATCAGAGGGACACAAACCTGCGTTAGCAGAAACTAGCAAAAGAGTAATGAGCATTTCCAGGTCTCTCAATGAATGGGCCTGTGCCAGCCACCTTAGATTGGGTATTTGGAGGATTTTAATTGGGACTAAACAATTCAGAACGTGGCACACATGGGTGTCAACCTGCATATCAGCAACAGCAAAGATATCAGGCCTACCCTGCTTCCTTGTTTTGCTTTCTTGCTGCATCAGAGAGACCAAGTACAGATACCAAATCCAAACAGTAACCACGTGAAAACATCATTTTCAAGAAATAACAGACCAGATCTTTCACAAGACAGACAAACTGAAGGGTGTTGGAAGTTTTTTTTCCCTTTTGCATCTCTCTGATATTTACGGTCAGTGATTTAAACCAACTAATCATCTGGCCCCTAAAAGGAACATACCACTATTTGTTGTAATTAGAGCTCTGGCAAACAGCACATTGCTGTATGCAAGTTACTTCAGCAGCTTTCATATCTCAGCCTTTACAGGATCCCAGCAAAAGTCCCGGCACAGCTACTGTTGGCCATCTGGAAATTTTTCCCTTCCCCAGTCATGCAGCTAGAATAAATGCCACCCCTTCTGCTCTGACCTAGTGCTTTGCCTGGGAGCAAACAAAAAAACTTCTTACTCAAGAAACCCTTTTCCAGAACCAGTTCACCCCACTCTTGGAAAGGAGAGGGGATGGGGGAACACCAAGAAAAAAAAAAGGGAATGAAAAAAAATTAAAGCCCTTCAAAATTAACCCTTCAAAAGAGGATGCTGAAAAGCAAATGTTGAATGTTACCATTTTCACTGCAGAGATAGCCAGGCTAAAATTAAGTTGCGGAGTAGTCTTGTTTGACCTTAGAAGAGAAAGATCATGTATTTCAAGACTTCTCGCCTTTAGGAAGATTCATGGAATGCTGCACCAGTGACACTTGCGGAATGTGCATTACGCTTGGCAACAGGCCTACGATCCAGCCACTTACTTGCATCGTGTATTATAACACAGAAACAGAGTCACACCTGCAAAGCCTGTGACAAATGACATTTCATTAACTCTGAAGACTGCTGGATCATTTTCCCAGGTTACATGTGAGCCAGGTCGTAATAGTCCTTTCAACAGCCTATCATGAAAAGAAAGCCCCAAATATTTCAGGGAGTAAATACTTCTCAATTTGTTAATGATAAAGTTCTGTGTCAATTAGATGTAATGGGATAAAAGCCTATCATTAGAGATCTTAGGCCACACAAATTCAGAATGGTATTTCCCACTGCTCATTGTGTCACTTTCCCACCACCCTTTCTCTCTCTCTATTTATTTAATTTTATATTGTTTCAAATGACTAGCAGAGTGGGCCAGTACATTTCATACAATCTGCTTTCATGTCAAACAACCTTTCCAGGTATTTTATTTCATTCCCTTGATGATTTCATGGGATCAACAAATCAAACTGTGAGGTTTTACAAAAGCGAAAATGTCAACAGAAGAACGTAGGATGTAACACCTCTGCTGCTTTCTTTCAAAATAGAAGGATTCTTTTCTCCCCAGCCTGCCTTAGCTTAGTTACAACAACCAAATCCTGTTAAATCATACGTATTACAGAGGTATTAGGACACTACCCCGTGCTGCTGATAGAGCAGGGCTTACAAAACAGCTCTTTATACGTGTCAGTGTTTTGCTCGCTGTGATTTCTGTTGCTCTGAGTAACAGCACTCCTCTCTGCTCTCATGGAAGGAGAGGTAGGAATTATGCACATGCATAAAGCTAAGCACATTTTTAACAGCTTTGCTACACCACAGCTTAAGACTTTGAACAACAAGGCTTCAATGTGAAACCTAATACAGCTTTGAGTGAGGCCTGCAATTGGATCCCACAAGTGTGTAAGGTTCCGCAGGCAACAGATCCGTGGCATAATTCAGCTCCTGAGGGTATTAACTGCACCCCAGTGGCCTCACAAAAATCCAGGGAGCAAGACAGCACTCAACCCAGGTCTATGGTTACTTCTCCAGGCTGTTTTGGAGGACCTGAGGATCACAGAGTGAAAGTCCTACGATATTCAATTTGAGGGAAGAGAAAACACTTGTAATAAACAGGCAGGTCCCCCTTTTACCTGGCCAGAGGCAGAGGCTGCCTAGAGCAATAGCCAAGAATCTGGCTTTTAATGTGCACACGCTAGTCCATCACTCTCCACTCAAGCTTATCCTGAAGAAGTCATCAGGAACATCATGATTCTTCACAGTTAAGCTGTCCCGTCTGAACAAAATCGGGGTGGCCCACCAAATCACAGCTTATACAGATCACTGTCAGAAAACCCCTGCAGATCATCCCTCAAAATGAGGGCTGGCCCTCTGTGCCATGTAATTACTTGTTTAGAAGTCAGAGCCTTCCTCTTGCTCTGAGCCTTGCTCAGCCACGGAGGAATTCAATCAGGATTAAGTAGCATGAACTGAGAAGTCCTAGAGCTGCCAGATCTCTGTCGGTGTTTGTTGTCTTCATCATGCTGGCGACATTTATAAGTGTACTGAGAAACCACTTGCAACTTGAAAGCAAAAGGCACACGAAATTTCAATATTCTCTAACTACAACCTCTGGAGCCAACTGAGGACATATTTCTATTAGGAGCATTTTAATTACGATGACGCAAATGAACTCAACAAAATGTAAAGCACCCATGAAGAGAAATTAAGAAATTCAGGTGATAATGTGGCAACATCTTGTCGCTGTTCCCCAAGGAAAGTGAACTCCATGGGTAAAAGCACAGTGTTGCTATCGTAAACATGCCTACACCCATGGACCACGCTGCCTACACTGCTCTGTGAGCTGGAAGTTACATTCCATAGTGTTTGGTACATGGAAAAGTATCTGAAAGAAGTCTGTCATGTACAGATGGCCCATAATAATCAGCCCTATGTACTGTGTTGACCTACTTGAAACAGGCTATACTATTTTGAATCGTCTCAGAAGGTTCTGAATCAGACAACATCACAATGATCTAAACTAGGTATTGATTGATTTATGTCAACATTCTTTTACCTTAAAACATTCTATGGCAGGCTTCATCCATTATTTTTTCCTGTTTAAGAGTTTAAGTTTGTGTGTGAAATACAGATTACTACTGTATTTCAACTACATACTCTATAGTAAATAATCTTAATGATCAAATGACAGGCTTCATATCTCTCTGAGCAGAGTTCATCTGATTTATTAAAGTGACACCAGACATTTACTCAAGGAGTAAACAGAGCTGACATTATAGAATGATCTCTGAGGGGAACGCTCCAGGGTAAATAGTGAGGAAAAGGAGTGGTTATGCATTCCATTCCTTTGTATTTCTTGCCTAATTCTTTAGTTTTGTCTTTTAAATGTTCTTATTAGTATTACAATATCTTTTGTGATCTTACAGCAATAATCTCTGAAAGGGAGTCCCTGTAATATGCTCAGTCTTTTATAGAAAAAGAGGGACTGGTTGAATGTGGAGAAGCATCTGGAGAAGCCCAGTGACTCTGTCTGAAATACAGTCTCACTGAAACTGTGACTGCTTGCTTGGCACTGGGGTCTCACCTTGACAAGGATGCATTGAGGAGCTCTGGACAAACCTCTTCACCTCACCTCTAGTGACTACTTAAGAACAGAATTGCTGTCCTCCTTCCTTATCCCCAGAAAACATCAACCAGATTTGCCTTTTCTTGTTAGGGTCATGGGTTTGTGTTTGTTAATAAGAACAAAAGGAAGCAAAAGGAAGCAAAAGGAAAAAGAAGAATAACATAGATTAAGACAAATCTTCCAGTCTAACCATGGGTGCAGTGTTTTTGCTTACGATATAGACACAAAACAGCATATGGATTGGCACAACTTGACCCAGCAATTCTATCCCTTCTGTAAATGACAATAAGAAGCTGCGTGGCTCAGTTTGGTAGCCAATTAAATTAAAATTTAATATAGCTATTCTGTTATTTGCATAGAAAATGAGTTACTACCCTCCTCCAACGCTTGGGAAACACAATATCCTGTTTCAAAACACTGTTCTGATGACCATCTATCCCAACCTGCATCAGTGCAGAAAGCAAACCTCCTCAGAGTGAAAGAAGGATGAGCTATTCAGACAATCAGTTATTTTTAAGTAGGGTACAAGGTTTCACATTCAAAAACGCATGGGAAAAAACCCTCAAGAGCCTTAAAATTTCATTCACAGAAGGAAAATGTTTTCTGTGCTCACACTTACACCAACCAAAGCCACCAGAAAAGGAAACTGGTTACTGTTGTTTTTAAAATCAGAACCAAGAGCTCAACACGGTAAGACGCATCTGAAGAGTGGAAACAAAACATCAGAGCCAGGAGGGTCACACAGCCTTCAGTTTTACCCATGGTCTGGTGACTGCTGGTGAGAGGATATACCCTCAGCCACCAAAACAACACCCACAAGTGGTACGAGAGGCCAGGTTAGGCATGCAGCACAGCACTACAAGAAGCAAGAGCACCTAGAAGGCAACTCTAACTGGTGTAGCAGCACATAAGCATTACCTTCTCTCACCTTTTTCTGGTAGATATTTTGGCAGTCCTTGAACAAAGCGGAAGCAAGGCCAAACAGCTTTCATTCCCTCAAAAAGAAAGTGCTTCAAACTCTTGCACAGGGAAGGGGAGAAGCCTGTAACATACACTGATTACACAGACATTAAAAAACACAATGTGGATGAGATGTATCAGCCTTATCTTGGCTACACTAACAAGGACAATGCTAAAGCTTGGATTACCTTGCATATCTATCACTAAAACCAAAGTTTATAAGAGTTTCCCCAATATCACAGCATCAGTAAGGCCACCACAGCAAAACCAAGGTGTCTGACATGAGCCTTCCTTTCCCCTCCCATGGGAGATCATCTGAACCCATTCCCACTCATCCTCCCCTCGGACAACTGTGTGGATCCCACTACATATGTAGGACAGATATGTAGGGAGATAGATGTCCTGTCCTCCAGGCCACAATGTTCAGGCTTCTTAAAGCACTGTTTTGAAGTTGAAAGTGCTTTAGTTTTTCAGCTAAAACTTGACTAAACATGTTGAAAAACAACCTTGCCATTCAAGATTGTCCCATCTGCAGCATGGCCCCACACATGAAGGTCCACATCCACAACTGGCATAATTCAGTATACTGCTCCTTCAGCCAGCACTGATATTAGCAGAACTTACGGCTTCAAACCTCAAGGCCTTACTGTCATAAACACTGAAGACAGCTGGAAAATTATATTTAGCTACAACCAGCAAGTTAACCTGGTGCTGTCATGAAAAATGTCTGTTTCCTTGACTCATCCATCGTCAAGGCATAATAAACTTATAATCAAAATGATATCACTAAAGCTGTTGCTGCCAATCTTTCCTTAATGGATTTAATTCAATAAAATTAAAAAAAAAAGTTTCCATGTGCGGCTATAGTAGACAATAGTAACAATGGCCTCGTAAGGGCTGTGGAAAAAAAACCTAACCTATTCCAAGTGGCAAAGTGCTCTGCCTCCTGGATATTACTGGGGCACCGCACGTTTGAAAGGACTTCTTCTCACAGGGCAGCATTGAGCTTAACCACCCTTACAGGGAAATGGAGTGAAAAGAGTTAATATTTTCTTTTTTTCTGATTCTATTTTCCCTGCCACTGGCTGGAATCCAAGCCCAGGAGGGTTGTTTGCTGTTTCAAGAGGGTTTGGGAGGGTTAGGCCTCTGCACCTGTAGATAACATTGCAAAGCCTCACTTTGTAACATTTCATGAGATGGCAAACTGAGATTCCCCTTCGGCTAATTGTCTCATTCAAGTTTTGCTCTTTAATTTCCCCTTTCTTCCAATCACTCATGATGATGGGCCCGATCCAGTGTTTACTGAAGTTTTGGGCCTTTCTGCTGAGCTTGAAAAGTCCAATGACTTCTTTCACTAGATGAAAATAGCACCCATTACAAAGTAGAATGGTAAACTAGGTTCTGCATTCAAGGCAGGGACTCGCCTCCAGGTGTGGGAGGTTGAGGGACTTTGACACTTACAATAGCAAAACCTAAGGCAAAGTCATTGGGAACTTTGAGTCTTGAGATCAGAGTGTTAGTATGGTGTTTTCAGCACCTGTAGAACAGTTTCTGCCAGTTTTAGCCCTCGTCCCTCCATCACAAAGCAAACCCAGGATTAACTGAGATTTTAATCGATCAAAACCAGAGAAAATTCACTTCAGCTGGAGCAAACGTGAGTTTTCTGTTTAAAATAAAGTAGTACTTTGACACACGAACACATGGCTTTTAGGTTGTTCATGGGTACCTTCTGACTTGAAGTAAGAAGATGATTATTAAACCAACAGCTCAAATACAGCAATACAATTCTGGATTAACTTTCTTGTTACCAACACACCTAACAATGCTGACATGATTTTTTAATAGGCCTAAGCAACATCGTTGTCTAGTGGAGAACTTGATGTCCCTGTCCTATAATCCATCTTGCTACACTGATGCCCTTCCTTGTGTTACTCAGGAGTGCAACAAGAGGCGATGCAGGTACAGACACATTGTTTATGAAGAAAAAGGAAAGGGAGAAAGAGTAAAAGTCCCTTTTTCTCAATGGATATGCATAATGGTATGTTTTCCCTCTAAAAAAACCTAAAGAGCTCAGGGCTTTGGCAGCTAGTATTCATACTGCGTTTCTTCTGTGAGCTGAGTATTTTGCATTCACACTTTGAGATACAAACAGGGAATTCATCTTGGGACTCGGCCAGTGTAATGTTATACCAATGAGCTGATTCAGGAGCAAAACCTTCAAAGAGACTCATACTGCTGAAATTCTGGAAAGAAAAAAGGAATGACCAACATGCAAGTAAATACACGTGTCAATGGGCTTGACTGAAGCTAAAGAACTTGACTTTGCATTCCTCCTAAATTCAGTGGGGAAACTGGGGCAGGAAAGGGTGAATCACCAGAAGTTTTGCTCAGGGAATGTAAAACAGAACACAAGGTCCATTGTCCCCACTGGGTTTTCACAACTACAAAATACTGGTGATTTCATTAGAAGCAGCCCTGATTTATTTCAAAGCAGAATCAAACCTCAGGTCTAAGTCTAAATTAAGTCTTTACTAACGCCTTATTATTTTAATGGTGCAAATCCACAGGAATCAGTCAGGCTGTGCAAGATTTACAGTGGTATAAGTGAAAGCAAGATTCAAGACAACACACAAGTTTCTTGGACCTGTGATGTGCTCATTTGCTAGTTTAAGCACGGGCATGAAAAACATCAATGACCAAATGCTAAGCAGAGAATAAACACCGTGAAATTTAGGCCTTGCTTTAAAAAGCCTTCCAGACAGTTATAAAAAAGAGTAGGTATTTGGGGACACCACCCTGCGCTATTGAAAACCGGCATCACCCCATTAACAGAACATCCACTTTTGCTGGCCAAGGCTGCAGCCGTTGACCATCTTTTCCCTCCCACTGGGAGGGACACTAATCTGAATGGGGCACTGCACAGATGTACTCCCCTCAAACAACACGCCTAGCATGACACATCATGCCAGCTAGGACTGATAGGCAGTAAGCAGAGAAGACAAATCAACACCTGCTTAGCCCTTCTGGTCAGTCTGCATCACTTCATTCCCAAAAAAGTGCAAATCCTTCAGAGTCCACAGAGTATGGCTCATTGCACCAGCTGGGCTCCTGTCCTCCAGTCTGCAGTTGAGAAATGCTGCCCTTTTCCACTCACTATTTGCAATCAATCAGAATCCTGGAAGAATAGAGCTGATCTGCTTCTTGCTTGCACCATGGTCCATTAGAAACAAACCCATCAGCATTAGCAGCCTTCCAGGAGTATAAAACAGGTGTGAGAGCAGAAACAGGTCTATAAACTCAGTTGAATTTAGAACGCCATGTATTACTTTCCAGTCGTGCAAAGATTACATTACATTATGTATATACATAGACACACACATATACGCACACACTATTTTTAAAACCTCCCCAAGAAATCATACAGAAACTAAACAGAGCATATGGAAATTTAACTGGGTGATCATAAAAAGCTGCTTAAATCTGCCAAAGTTAAAAGACACGGTGCAGTCTACTACACAGGCTTGTCAAAGAGAAAGTAAAAAAAAGCAGCATTTTTAACTATGACTCCCTGATAGCTGGAGCAGCAGTTTCACTTGTCTTAGAAATGCAATATTTCTGTATTTTTAAAGATTGTGAAAGCTTGGGTTCTTTTTCCATTCGTTGTTTTTTTTTGTTGGTTTTTTTTGTTTGGGTTATTAGGGGTTTTTTTGTCCCTGAACCTTAGGAGATTTCCAAGGTTCTGGCCTGTTTGATGCTCCTTTGCTGCCACCAAGTGGAAAAGAAACAGCAAAGCTAAAACTTGCCAAAAGAGTGTCGTCAAGGGCCTCGTCTAAATTTGCTTTCCCGCTTTTCCTTCTGTTTTTCCCTCAGCCTTTGCCTCCTCGGGGGCTGCCAGGGGGGAGAAGGAGTTGGCAGCTGCCAACCATATTAACCACAGGGAAGTCTCCAGCAAAGCCACCCCAAGCCTGCCACAGCACTCCCACCCATGGAAAATACTGGGGAAACATAAAAAGAGACGTGAGGAAATGAGAAATAAGCAATATCACCACAGAACACCTCTAACAGAGGTTGTGAGAAAAGGGATCCCCAAGCATTCAGTGCGTTTCCTCAGTATCACACCCCCACCGTGCCTCCTTACCGGGCCGCTCCTTCACCAAGGGATACAGGTGGTGCTGTAAAGATATAAGAAGTACAAAGAAGAGTAAATCCCACCTTTTTCCTGTAGAGGGATCTAAAGACAGGTTAAAGCACGCTGGGAGGCGAACACGACACCTCGCAGCCCTCCTGAGGTGGGGTGAGGCCCGCCAGGCGCCGCCGCCATTTTAGCCCTGGGGCTGAGCAGTGACTGGACACAAAATGGCGCCCAGGGGCTGCAGCTGCCTTGGGCAGGGCAGAGGGGCGGGCGGTGGCCTTTGCTGTTTGGGTGAGTACAGAGAGAAAACAAACACAGAACAGCCACCACATTCAGGATGAGTTTGATATGCCTTTAGGATGTGTCTGTGAAGGGTTCTGCTGGGGGAGGAAGGGTTAGGTGGAGGTTGTGGCCTCTGGGCGGGATTTTGTGAGGTACAGGAAGGTCACCTCCCTTGAACTCCTCAGCTGAGGTACAGGAAAATCAATCCCCTCCCTTAAACTCCTCAGGTGAGGTACAGGAAAATCAATCCCCTCCCTTAAACTCCTCAGGTGAGGTACAGGAAAATCAATCCCCTCCCTTAAACTCCTCAGGTGAGGTACAGGAAAATCAATCCCCTCCCTTAAACTCCTCAGGTGAGGTACAGGAAAATCAATCACCTCCCTTAAACTCCTCAGCTGAGGTACAGGAAAATCACCTCAAACTCCTGAGCTTAGGAGTGCAGTGGTGATTGAAGTAAGTTAACACCCCCATCAGGGGATGAGTATTGTTACCCTTAAAAAAATGAAAGGAAAAAGAAAAATAAGTATTTTGGTGAACCATTTAACCTGCCTGCTGTGTTTGCTTAAAGCATGGATGATGCAGTTATGTATTTAAACAAGGTAACCCGTGCCAAAGCAGATACCATCAGTGATTATATTCCATGAAAGATAAAATCTAGCTATAGTATTACAATTTTAAGTCAACCACTTCTTGCTGAGGTGTATCGAGTGGTCAAAGGAACAAGCATCTGTGTCAAGGATGGATGGTTTGAGGGAGCAGGATGAGGGTTCTGTGGAGAGTGCTGAGAGCCACTTCTGTGCATCTGCTGCAAAGGAATCCAACAGTGAATACTGGTTTCAAGGGATATATATGCTGTTCACCTTCTCTTTTAATTTAAACTAATTCAACCTGCTATAAGATGTTCTCCCTGCTTTAATAGATCTTGGTTTTGTAGCAATTGCTGTCATTTAGGTAATATCACACAGATGTGCCCAAGGAGCACAAACTTAGGAGAAGCCCTGAAGAATTTCTGGCAGTATTTCTCTCATTCAATCTGATTTCAGAGGCAGAAGGAGAGCCACACGGTTGAATTATGTTGAAGGCAGACATACGAAAAGCAGATGAAAGACTGAAAAAGAGATGAAATGGCCCTTTAAGCACAAAGGTAATTAAACATGAGGATTTACACACCTTCTCTGTTGTGCTGTACAAACTGAAAAACGCTTGCCTCTTACATTTATACAAGTAATCTAACAATAAGGAAGTATCAGATATATTAAACAGGGGAAAATGGCAAACTTCTAAGTTTGTGGTTGTCTGGTTCATTTTCCAGATGCTTTTCAAAACCTAAGCATCAAGATGTGTTCTTCAGTTATGTCACAAAGAAATATTCAGATATCTTAACAACATGGGGGCCACAGATGTGTTTAACACACACAGTGCCAGCAAAGTCACTCCAGTTAACACCAGCTGAGAATCAGCTTTTGTTTTTTTCTTTTTTTTCCTGCTGTTGGTGGTACTTTGGTTCAGATGCTTGAATAGAGTAAATCGTTACTAATCTTTGCCAGCTGGGGTAATGGCCACTGAGGTTCCTGAGGCCAGCAGGCTACCCAATACAGGCTTTGTCTTAAATGACTTTGAACCTCAAATTCTTCTTGGACACAGATGAGCTTACCACTGCGCAGTAACTGAAGGCTTGGCTCAATTATATCTTGGCTTTTTGCTGTGGGAATGGAAGTGCCATGGGGTCAGGAAACTGAAAGTCAGAAGTCACTGTTCAGAACCTGGCCTCTTTGCCTTCTGAAAACCTGCACAAGCAAATCTGAGGGCAAAATTAATTTTTCTGATAGTACAACCTCACCTAGGTGGCAGAGACAAAAAAAAAAAAAGAGACAAAGGGTTTTCCAGGCTTATTCTTGTTAAATTTTTTTTAAGTGGGCCAAGCCTCAATCTGGCCAGTTCGCCCTGGTTTTGGGATGGAAAAGAAAAAAAAAGGCACTATAAGGTACAGGTACATCTAGAAATATTAACCTATGCCCAGAAATTACTCATCTACTAAAATTCTTCTGTGTAATTCTATATATAAGAGAGGAGTTCAAATTCTTAGTCTTTAATGATCTGAGTGTCTTCCAGAAAACAGGATACACAGCCCACATTCTACACACCCCAAGAACACCTATTAAAAAGAATATATTTCATGGGCCAGGCTTCATTTTACCGGCTCAAACCTGGAAGCAGCTTCACAGCTTAAAGAAGAAGAGAAAAAGAAAAAACCCACAACTACCCAATATAACAACTGTAACCCTTATTTTCATTATGGTTTGAGACAAAATTTTTAAGTTTCAGATTTATGATAGCTTCAGCATACTTAAACAGTGAAAAGAGTGAAAAACATTCTCAGTGGAGTTACCTCTTAGGAAGGTGACATGTGTGAATTAATTTTATTTTAGTTAAACTCGTCTGAAGTTGAACTCCAGTGTGATCATAATGTGAACCAATCAGATACATATGAGAGACTCCTTTGTCTACATTAACTTTTTAAAAATCTGAAATCCAAATAAAGCTACATCGAAACTGCTGTTAAAAGTTGCAAAGTTGTGCTAGATCTGCAGTTCTGCAAATATAGTATGTTACAGAGCCCTGTCATCATCTGAGATAAATTGCAGAGCCCATATTCCTCCCTAAGCTATTTGTGGCTTCAAAACTGTGCTGGGATCTCAGTAATGCTGATGACCATGCATGGGAAAACTGGAACACAAGCAAATTAAGGGCCAGTATCTGCCATGCAGTTCTCTGAGGTTTCTTTAGAGCCCTTGTCTGGATAGATTTTCACTGGGGTAACTTTTCTTTTTAACATCCTGATAATGCATTTCAAATTTCTACCTCAATGAAGGCAAGTTACAGCCTTTTAGAAAAATATGGTCAGAAGCTTTAGCTAACCTTGCCAATGATGTGGTCTGTACTTCACAAACCATGTGCTTGAACAACTGTAAGAGTAACTGCTCAACCTTTCCAGGAAATAAAAAAATATCAGCCATGGCAGAGACCAAACATGAAAAAATCCAATACAAGTAGTTAAAAGCTGGCAGGATTGTAAACATCTGGGAACAGAACACTACCATAAAAAGCTGAGGCACTGTGTGGAAGCATCATTGTAAGCCCAGTATATAATAAAAGGTAAACAAAGCTTAACAAACACGGTCAAAGCATGAAGGAAGTGGAGTTTAACTCACAGACAAGTACATTTCACTGGAAACCTGTGACTTAAAATGAGCAACTTAGAAATAGCTAGACTTTTAGAGCTGGTTTTGTTACATGAAGACATTTAAACCTACATAAAGCCAAATTCTCTGTTCTTTTGTGCTTCGGTTTTGCTTCTATGGCCCTGATGAAAACAAGAGTGACTTAAGCAATAGAGAACTAAGCTTGTGATGTTATACAGAGTCTCCCAACAATAGCATTTCCCCAATAAGCACTTTGTATTCTGTTACACACCGAGAGAAGAACTTGCTGCCATTCGGGTGATCTGTAACTTGCAGGTGGATGTGTCATGTACATACACAGACAGCAACTTGAGATTAACTGCCTTGAGGAAATGCTCTCTCCATGGAAACTTTGCAGGAGAAAACATGTTTTATCTTGTGTGTGAGTTGGGGAGTAGGTTTGTCAGCCCAGGGCAACAAATTAAAAGGATTGTTTATGCTATCCAACGTTTTTGTTACTAGGCATTTCTCCTTCTCACCTTCTAATAATGGGGACAGTAACTTTGTGGCTTTAAACAATTACTAATTTGTTCCTGAGGGCAAAAAGCACTCAAGTGACAAAGAAAAAATAAACATTCTAGGAAACAAAGACTACAACATATTCATGGAAATGAACATTTGTATGGAATGAGAGAGTATCAAAGATTAGTGCTTTTTCAGACAACTTTTTCACGTGCATAAGTCAGCAATCGCTCATTTACTTTAACAAACTCTGCTGTTAAACAGCAGCTAAGAATTTGCCCCTAGAATTACTACGTTAAATAGTTTACTTGCAAGCACAGTTGAGTTTTGTTTCTTTTCTGGCTATTCTGGATAATTACTATGCAAGATCTATCACCATGAATTTGAGGTGATCCTTAGCTTGAAAATGATTGTGTTGTTCATGTTTTGGGTATCCCACTTAGATACCTTTGATATCAAAATTGTCTTGATGTAAGGCTGGAACAACATAGTGCTGATTTAGACCCATTTTCTATCACTCAATACAGCCTTTAAATTTGTCCATGGAGTGTGTCCACACTAGACTGAGAAGAAGCCTCTTGGCAATACTGAATTATCATACTGAATTGCCTCCATCCATTTACTGGGGCTGCCAAATTGAAATGATGCATGTCAAGGCAACCCTACACTGAAAAGTAAAAGATAGCCTCTTAAATGTTCCATTTATAAAGCTTTTTATTCACAGTCAAATTTAGTATCCCCTCTGAAATATATCACTTTACAAAATTGATACCTTGCCATTACAAGATTTCCACGCCATATTCACTCAGCTTAGTAGTAAAAACAAGCTTTTGCTCTTTTCCCTTTGGTACAGCTGATGAAAACTGAGCAATTCAAGGTCGGCTTCTTCGATCACCAGCACTAAGTATTCCATAGATCTGTAATCTCCTACAGGGAAGGTCAGCAAACAGGCAAAGTGTTAGTTCTATCAGTAAAATATTACAAGTGCATCATATTAGAAAGCAGAAATTGAAGAAAATAAGCCTGCCACTAATGCTAAGGAAGCTAAGAGTAATCTGCAAAACAAAAGCATTTGTGTGGACTTTCTGGAACTGTGCAAGGAGTATCACTCAAAGCAAATTAGCAGAAGGAAAAATTACACTCTCACTGCAGAACTTTAATGCATTTTTTCCTAATACGTGTCACATCCGATTCCAAAATGTCAAACTGCATTATTTACTTTATCATCTCCCCTAAATTGCTGTAGCCTAACACTTTTTTTAATCACTGGCAAGTAAACTTCTAACCAAGACACATAAACAGTCTTTTTAACTAATACTCTGCTTTGGCATCTTTACATCTCAGTTCATGACAGAGGAATAACTTGCCCACATTTGGGATGCAACCAGTTTCAGCTATTTTGGCCCTCTTAAGCTGGAAAGTTTCTCTGGCTTGAAGTTTGTCAGACTTTACTCTTTTGGAGAAGCAGAACGTCTCCAATTGTTTTTTGATTTAACTGTCACTGTTTAGCTGAAATTATATTTTTTTTTCAACTTCTGATATGCATCAAAAATAGTTTACTATTGTTTCCTTACACTTTTAACTCCCTAAAGCAGCTATACATTACTAGCCAGCCATGTCTGATGGAAGAAATGACATTCCAATCAAGTTCTTTCTTTTTTTTATGGATAACTTGGCATATATCCCAGCTTGTAGTGATGCTGAGCAGCAGAAAGTTTTTTTTCTAGGTATAAGGGGGTTTTGCAGTTGCTTTCAGAAGAGAATCTGCATTAATTGAGTCAAAAGTTCAGTGGGATCTTGCCAGAAGGAACCCTACATGACAGAATGCCACTTACACCAATACACCTCCACCCATTTCCAGTTATAGATTGGAATTTGCTATTCAAAACTCCCAAAACCCTTCTCGTGGCCAACAGCTGATAGAAGCCTTAATCCAGGTAACCAAGGTTTCTTCTTCTGGGGCTGCAGAACCAGGTTTTCATCAATCCCTGGTCAAAGAATGTAATTTACTATGGAAATCAGGATTTCCCTTTAGATTTGTAATGGTTCCAGCCCAATTTTGGTCTACCCTCTTAAATCCAAAGCAATTTTGAGATAATTAAGTTTAACTTTTATCATTCCAGATAACTATGTTTTGAGGAGGTTTCCAAAGAAACTGCAACATTAATACTTTCTGACAAAGCTTCATGCTAGAATTGATTTTCAAGGCCAAGAAAAAAATAGGATGACTTAATAAAACATCCACTCTTGAGGATGCAGTTCTCCAATAATCAAAATACTGCAGGAATAGAAATGAGCACCAATGTTTTGACTTCCTAAACTCATGGCTAGCATTTATAAGGGTGGGAATTTAAGTTCTAGTAAGATTCCTCCCTCTGTTTGCAGCCACAGCAAACTCTGTCAGAGTTTTCTAGTAGACCTGCAGAAACTTTACACAGCATCTAAGGAAAAGATAATTCACTTACTGAAAAAAACAGTGAGTAGTGGGCCAGACATCTACGACAAAGTGCTGACCCACTGATTTGATAACGGAGTAATTTCCCTGTCCAACTGTAGCAGTTCAATGAAGTCACATTAATTCAAGGACCTTAAGGACCAAGTGGAAAGTCTCCCATTGTTTTTAAAGTCAATGAGTCAAGTGAAGTCCCTGCTACCCAATGACCTCCAAATTTTGCCAAGCAGAGAGCTTCTCAAATGCCCCCAAGTGCTGTTTGCTATTTTAATGTAGCTATTTAACACTAGCACCCGTGGGGCTTAAAATTTTGAGTTGTGTTTTCATTTCTCTTTCATTTCTCTTTGTTTTTTTTCTGTAAGCTTAGAAAATTCCCCATAAAACCTCACATCAAATTCTAGTCGTAGTTGCTAACTTCACATGGTCTTACCAACCTCATCACTTTCTTAGTGCAAAGACTAAAAAGCAAGAAAAGTTCCAAGAACAGGTAACACATTAAATGCATGTTATCAATACACAATCTTTAACAAAATAAAAGACTATTTTCATTTTTAGCTTAAAAACCTGAACACAAAACACTGATTTTAAGATCAATTAGCCTCTAGTCAGTCCAACTACATATATATTCCTACCATAACTTAGTTTTACATAATTTTGTCACTGCATTAGGTAAAAACATTCTCAGAAACAACAATTTTGTTAGTGCTTCTCTTAGCTGTTATGTCTAACTAGTATTAATTAACTCCTAATATTTTTATAGCAAAATCAAGACAAAGCAGGAAGGCATCACATAAACCTTAATGTTCTCTTTAAATATCTAAAGTTCATTAATACTTTATTCACTGGTACTAATAACTTTTGAGATTATAATAGCAACTCTTTGCATTACACTGGCATTAACTCATACAGAATTGGTATTTTAGTGTACACATCAACGAGACTTGAAGTCTCCCAGATGTTTGCCTTCCCTTTCAGGCCCTGTAGAACTGTTCTACAAACTATGGCTCATACAGATTTATGCATACCGCCACTGCAGCCTCCTATTTTGAGGCAAGAAAGTTGCTATTTTTTATTGCAATATTCATGTGGCTTTTCCAGGGGGAACTTTACAAACCATGTTCAGTCAAGTCATTTCATGTTTGAGACCTCAGTAAAGTTCAGTAGCTATCCTGAAGCCTAGATGTTCCAAGAACACTTCAGTGATGAAAAAACCACATAGTGTTCATGATCTTGTATTTCAAGCCTCTCTTTTATAGAGCTGTTAGTGAATAACGAGCACATGGTTAATTCTTCTTAGCTTGTGGGGCATTTGTCTGGGTTGTTTTCTTTGTGTTAGAAAAGAAAAGCTACAAATCCAGGCTGTGAACAGCCACAGTGAATAATACAAGCCTTTAAAGAGAAGTTTACAAAGTTACACTTGTTACTAACATCTATTTAAACTGCCCTATCACAAATGCCAAATACCTGTATGTAATTAATTATACCAGATGGACTTCTGCCTCAGAAAGTCTTACCTAATAGCCTTGCATTATTCTTGTTTAAACATTTACCAATGAAACCTGTGTACTTTAGTGGACAATGAATTATGATCCTTTTCATAAATTACCCTTTTAAAACAAAAGCTATAATTGAAGCTTAAGAGGAAAATCATGTAATGGAAATGTCCTTCAATTCCCTTTTAATTAACAGCACTGTGCGTAAATACAAGCTGAGCTGCTCATTTCCTAAAGACAATGCCTCTCAAAGTATAAGATGTTATCTCCCAGAAAATCTCTACGTTGAAGTGCTTCTGGCTTGTGCCACTTCAGACCACTTCTATCCTATTTTCTTCCAAAGTAGTTCATAGAACACCTGGCCTTTCTTTAAAAAAAAATGGATGCTTTTGAGATTAACGTTTTGAACCTCATGCTTTGCACAAGCAGACCTGACACAAAGTCCAGAAGTCTGTTTTTAACACTCTACAGTTGCAGTATCAGGTTGAAAAAGGTGCAAGACAGAACATTGGGTCTTTGGCATTTTTAACCTTAATCACACAGAAAGAGACTCCTGAGTCCAACAGATCTTTTGTTTGGCATAACCATGGTGTTAACCTGCAGAAATAAAGCATTCTCATTTTAGCTTTCTGCTGGCAAATGTTTCTGGGCCTTTGACATGCATACTCACGTGAGCAGTCCCGTAGATCTGAGGCAGCAAAGTCAGGTACCTAGGTGAACATACAGAGAAGCAAGTTCTCTTGTTGGTTGGATTGAAGGATTTGCTATATATGCAAAGAGTTCGTCATTAACAAAAACGTGCAAATTCATGCCAGTCACTGAAAAAAGTTTAATTAAACTCAGCAATTATCTGAGTTTAATAAACTTGTCAATGTATTGAACTTTTACTTTAAAATACATATTTTTAGATAGTCAAGTGACAAGAGAACCTTCATTTTAGCACCTAATTCAGTTTAGTCCATATTCTGCATTGCATGAAGGACAGTAACCATCCATGTACATCACTCAGCTTGCACTACAAATACACTGGATTCATTTGTTCTTATCATTTAGTCCTTCACACTACTTCCCAACCAGTTTTGTAGACTGATACCCAAACTGGTGAACTACCCAACTGCTACCTAATTTTGGTGAACTAAATTCTTTATTTTTCCTTCATAAATACTTAAGTAACTGCAAATTGTTAAACAGCTTTTGAGTGGATAACTGAGTTTTGCTTTGTAGTGTATTGAAAAATGAACTAGTGAGGTTCTTCTGAAGAAACTAACACACTGTCTCTCCTAAACAACTAAGCTTCACATTTTTAGGAAAACAAATAGGATACTTGCAAAACAGAGCAGTAGTTTTTACTGCACCAGAGAATGCTCTTCCTGATGAAGATCTGAGAAATCAGAACAATCAGCCACACTCCTACCACCTCAGAGCACACTTCTCTCTCTCCCAGTGTCAGCAGTAAGGGATGAACACCTCAGCCAAAATTCCAATCAAGTTCCTGCATGTCCCATTTCCCAATAGCTGTCCCCAGCCTGCTCCTTTTTTCAGGCCCTACAAATTGCCCTTTGGGGATATCTATTTTTCCCATTGACTAGGCACAGTGGCTTAGAGTGGAATGCACACAGTTGGCTTCTGGCCCTTGAAGCTTGGTTTTCTCAGAAGCAACAGAAGTAAGGGAATATGGCAAACATTCAAGTTCAGAAGCTGAAAAGGAAACAGTTTAACACAGTGAATAAACCTTACAAAACTCTACAAATACAGCATTTCACACAATGATATAATGAAAAAGTAAACACGGCTCTTGCGTAAAGACCACAGACTGGATAGCATTGTTTGAGACTTTTAATATTCAGGAGATTAAGTACACATAAAAAAGTGTCAATCATTCAGCAGTAAAAAAACAACAAAAAGGAGTTCTTAGGCATTATGAGCAAAACATTACTGGTATCTATTACCAGCAAGCCTATGTCAGGTCATTATTATTTCAATAATGAAATGTTACTTCTGTTGCATCAAACGGTGCTTTCAGATACACATATAATGTAATCACCTCAGTGACAAGTCTTCTGGACAAAATACAATCCTGTAAAACAATCTTAAGTATGTAACTTAATCAAGATGTTGCTATACAGCACCCCTGCAAGATGCATACAGTATGCAGAACAGATTCTGCAATAACTTCTGGGTGTCTCTAATTTATAGAAGGGGAAAGAAAAATTTAGTCCATCTTTCTCTTTTTTCCTTTAGCAGGAGTTTTGGAGGTATGTTCATTGTCAGCATTTGGTTCCCAGAGTGCATTTCTAACAAATCTAGAGGCGGCTCCTTTATCGAGTTTGGCTGCCTTTTTCTTGTCTGCTATTTCTTTGACCTTGTTCATGTATGTTCTTATTCTCTCCTATGAAAAAAAAAAAGAAATATATTTCACAACACTCTCCCAAGACTGCTGCTAAAATAAAATCAATTGGTAGAAGCCCTCCACTCTGTACATTTCTGTAACTATAATACCTAGGAAAAATAGCATCATTTAAATAGATATACCAGGCTCTTTGCAAACTTGTGGCTTCCCCTTTAGCAGATTTTCCATCACAGGTACCCACCATACTAATATTTGTGTGACATCCACAGTCACAGGAACATGAAGTCCTACAGATATAAAGACTCTGCGTCTAATTTACAGTGAGACAAGAATTGTTCTTGCAAGCAAAACTAGAAAACACAGCACTGAGCTCAGTTTGGAGTTTGGCCTACATAAAGATGGCAAAATAATATTTAGATATGACATATTTATAGATTAATTACAGTGTCTGAATACTGTCTACAAAAAAAAAAGCCGACATGTCCAAGCAAAGCCAAAAAGCATCTTACACAAAATCAAAGACATTACAAGCATTACACATGCAACTACAGAGAAGTCTTGTTTTTAAGATCCTGAAATGGTCAAGGGAACTTAGCAATGAGCCTATTTAAGGCAGCCTGATGAATTTCCAGCTGTACCAGAAGTTTTTTTTGTGACCATATATGAAAAAAAGCCTGTTTCCACTGCTGTTTCATAAAGCAAGGAGATCCTTTATTGCCATCTTAGCCTACCACAGTCATTTGGTGTCTCCAGCATTATTTGAACAAAGCTTGGGTTCAGCCTCACCCAAGTACACCCTCCCAGCTTAACCAATCTCATTTGTGTGCCTCCTCATCTACTTCTGCCATCAATAAAGAAAATCACTGTGAGAGTGACTAAATGCCTCTAAGATGGGCATCACCCTGTTAAATGCCTGCTTCTCTTCACTAACTAGAGAGGACACTTGCAATAATTCTGTAAAATACATAAAAGTTTGGTTGTTAGATTTCATGTCTACATATTTAGCCTAATTAGGCCTTCAACTCTAGGGCCTTTAGGTGTTACTGTAATACAAGCAACAGTAACATACATATATATATACACACACACACATATATATATAGTGCTCTACCTGATACCCGAGTGATGAATGTGGATTAACAGAACATTTATGGATACTGCTAACTAAATAAATGTTGGTATTATGTAACCCACACATTTCTCACACAATTCTTCAGTGACTGCTATAAGCAACTGATTTGTCAAGGAGTTGGCCACTCTTTCTGTATCAAAAACATAGTTTTAATGAGGAGAGCTTTACAGGGTCTGAAATCATGATAGATTGTAATATTTCTGTGGTGACTGAGATGGCTAATGAGAACAGATGGCAAACCTACATGTATCAACATGGGAAAAAGGAGCTGACAAATGTCAACATGACAAAGAAATGAACTCTGATAGCTTGAATGTGAGTTTTATTAATACAGTTTGAATCTCAGTGCATTCCCTGTATGTACACAAGGAGAGCAATTCTAAAAACAACACAGTCATGGCAAAGTCTTTTTTATTCCCTTTCCACATGAATAAGAATATCATAATGCTCCTGGAAGGAAGGAATGTGCATTCATTCACCTTGATACTTGTAAAAGGGAAAGAGAACTGAATAAGAATCTAGCCTGTGATAATTCACTCATTCTTCAGATTTAAAATGACTGGCAGTTGTGAAGTAAAATATCAGCATAAAACATTCACAGCAGAAGGAGATAGAATTTATTTTTTAGTGTCGCTCAATTAGCATAATATTCAGGCACTATATAACATAGGAGGAACAAGAAACTGAAAGCTCATGAAATATTAACTGATCCATTTTTTAATATGATACAGTCTAGACTACTGAAAACCTCACAAAATTAAAAATAGAAGTATTCTTGTTATTCAGGCAAGCTTTCCACATTTTTCAGCCCTATCTGCTGCTCTGCGGGTTACATAAGGATTACATTTAAGCTAAGTATTTTACAATTGCCCAGATTGAATATTTTCATTTATATAGGAATTAAACTGAGTAGCTGTAAGTTTTGATTTCTATTTTTTTTTCCCTTCAGGCTAAATGATTTGATTTTTTAAGTCAGCAGAATTTTCAAGATAGCCGGCCCTCTATACTGTAGTCATGCATCTAAATGGAATATAAAGACAAACCTAAAAGATTTATTATAGGTTGTAAATATGTCACTAATGCAGAATTACTGGACAATACACATACAACTGGTGCCAAAAAAGCTTTTAACTTTGTTGCTGAACTGGATTCTTTACTGCTGAGAAAATGAATTAATGGAGGACTTGGAAGGGGGAGGGGGGCTCTTTCCCGTCTTCACTAGTAAATCAACGACACTACACTTTTAGAGTCATACAAAAGTAAGAAGTGGCAGCCTCAGAGATTAACATGATTCCAAGTATTTATAAGAAAAAAATGCCATACTGGAAGTTATAAATTATTATCAGACATGTAACATTTTTCCATTTAACAATGGAAGTACAAGCAAAAAGCTGCTCTGTTCAGAATCCAATTCTCAAACAAAGGTGAAGAAAAGAAAAGAAGACACCATTCATCTTCTTGTTCCTTGCTAATTTCAGCAGACTCTACAACTTTGCTTTAAACAGTACTGTTTGGAACTGAAAAATATGACCTTCTTAATTTAGAGAGCCCAGCAGGGCATATGAACAGTTATACAACACCACATAGCATACGTGGGCTACTATGGCAACATATAGGTTTTAAATAGAGATATGAACATTGTTTTACTTCTATGCAAGTTAACTGTCCTGGGAGCAAGTAAAATATTGCAGTGCATGCAGTGTAAGAATCTTACCAGTTCCTGTTTCACTGGATGTTCTTTTGGATTGATTCCCTGAGTAGCCAAGTATACTACAAGAAAAAAAACAACATTTTTTTTTAAATGAAAGGCTGTGATGACTGAGGACCCAATCAATCAGGCACATAGCAGAAGTGTAGTTTCCACATAAAACCATTAGAAGACTTGGAGTTAATTATATTGTTAGGTATCTAACAAACTATTATAATAAAATATTGCAGTTAAATAAAAAAAAAATAAGTCTAACATGGTTAAACTGTCTGTCCTTAGAAGGACAGAAAAGGTTGTCAAGAAACAAAACCATAAAGAAACATCCTCATGCATGTACAACATCAGCTTTTGTGATTATCAGTTTTTGATTTGGAGTTTCAACATCATTTACCCTACAATAGCAATAATTTGGGCCCTAAGGGTAATTACAAGTTTCTAATTATCTGGCTGCAAAATATGATTATTTAATGTTTGCAGCTCTCTAGAAGACATTCAAATGGCAATCATAACTACTTTTTCTTCTTACCACATACTTACCCCAGAACATTGAATTTAATGTGTACACCGAAACCAAATCCAGCTTTGCTTGCTCAAGAGGCTCCAACTAGAATGAAAAAAATCACCACATTTGCACATTTTTAAGCAAGATGTGCACAGATTTTAGTAATAGGCATGTTTTATAATTGTGAATGTATTAGTAAAAAAACACACACTGAATGAGTACATTTTTGCACCGCAAGTTCACCGAGACCGTGCCTATGCCTGTTTCTGTGCCAGCACTGAACCAGCCTCTCCTCTCCAAGTATTCATGTAATTTTCCCAGTCTGATGTTAAATGCCACAGTCCCATATGGACAAAAGCACAAAAATATCTTAACATGTAGCTCTCAGACTACCGTTCCCATAGTCAGAAATAAGTCCCTATTTTTCCACGGAAGCTTCATTCAAAATTGTTGCTATCAATGGAAGGAAAAATAACCCCAGATAGTCTTAAGTTTGCTGAAGCTCAAATATGAACATAGTGTGCTACAGACAATCAATGAACATTAACACTACACGTGGCAGACTCTGTTCAACGCAGGCTGGAATACTTAGGGCTGTAAGGCAAAGGAAGAATAAAGGTAATGAGGTTTTTTTTTTCTTCAACTGTCAAAGTCAATTTATTATTTTAGCCCTATAGGATTTCCAGAAACTCTGATAACATCATTGTACAGCTCACTAGTTCTAACATGGATACTGTCAAAAGATCAGTGTTGTCAAGACTGTTTTCTTCATAATTCATTTGTGTTAGAAACCCTCAGAGGATAAAGAAGTACCCTCATGTGCTGCCTTTTCCTTGCCCTAAAGAAACAAATCACGTTTGGCTTTAAATGTTAAAAGATAGAGAGGCTTGTATGAAGTCTTTGGGCAGTACCTTGCCCTGACTTTATGCCCTGAAAAAAACCCACATTCTACAGACTTGTGCTTATAACATAGCTAGAGGAGACAGATTAGTTTTTCAAGCACCAGGTTCTGCAAGTCTAGACTTCTAGAATCAGATCATTCCTCACTGCTGTCAATTCACCTTTACATCCTTCTGGGTATACCAAGTTCCATTAAGTTTGTTGTGAAAAGGTCTCAGACAGAAATGTGAATGACCTCTCTTATGAAAGAGCACTCGGCGTGCGCTTTAAGGAAGTCAGGAATAAGGTAGAATGTCCTCTGCCTAAATGACTCACTGGTAGGATGGCTCACCACCTTTCAGCTTGGAGAAGCATATATTTAATCGCTTTGTTTGCAAGACCATCTGGATATGTTAGAAATGTAAGAGCTTCAAATATTAGATATCAGGGGTAGGAAGTGTCACTGTTGTTATTTCTCTGTGCAGTGGCCAGCCTAACAGGCCCTTGTGTTCCAGTTGGGGTTCCCAGGTATTCTTGTAGTAGTAACAAAATGAAGATAATTTACCTTCTGGAGAAGCTCACTCCTGGAAACTGACATCATCGTCTTCAGCATCTCATCTACAGAGCCAAGAGATTTTTCAAATGCTGCAAGATAATCTTGAATTTCAGTGGGGTATTCTTCCATATTAATATCATCTTCTGACATTTCCATCCTGAAAGACAAAACAAAGCAAGAATCCTTTTCATTAAGACCCCACAGAGTCAAAAGACTGTATTTTACAATACAAAGCACTAGCATTCATTCATTAAACATTATAAAAAATGCCTGCTTCTGAAGAGCTCTAGCAGGTAACATCGATAGCGACACAGTTGAAGGTCCTATAATTCAGGGGTATCTCCTAACTGCTGTGCAAGATGGCATGAAGGAGCATTACAAGTGACATAACTGTAGTACCTGTTCCTGTAACAGTCCCAAACCAGTATTTAGCTTTTATGGTCTGTGACAGAAAGAAATTATTTGGGTTTTTTTAAAAGAAGTGCTCTATAAATTACAGTATCTAAAGAGCTATACCAAGCAAGAGGCAGGACACTAAAAAAAAAAACAAACCCAAAAAAAAGCAGGGATATGGCTTCCGTCTGTCTTAGGAACAGACATTACTTCAGCTTTAAAGCAATTATACAGCACCAGTTATGTCAGGGTCAGTTACATCTTCCACTGCTAAATTTAGGAGTTGGTCCAAGAAATTCTTCTTGTGAACCCTGTATCCAGTTTTCTGAATTCTCTGTGGGGTATTATAATCTGCGATACAACTCCAACAAAGCTGAGTTGATTAGCGGATTTCAGAATGCTCTGGAAATCCTGTAGATATGTCTGTGCACCGCAACTGGGAGATACAAGCAAAGATGTGAAAAATCCCCAAACACTCCTTTTTTGATCCCAGCATTCGTGGTAACATGGCACAGCTACTGCCAAGCCATCTGGCTGCTAGCTTATCAGCAATATCTTTAATTCCTCTCAAATAAATCACAGATTCTCCTGGGGAGTTAAAGTTACTTAAAGCTATGTTACTTTCTACAACTTCTACTGATTAACATTTTTTTTCAACTTCATAAGGAAACAGAGGAAGAAATAAATGATTTTCCTGCCCGTTCACCGAGCTGCATCAAGAACAGTGAGAGCACCTGGATCACTTCCCACTCAGAATCAACGCAATAATCCCACAACCCAGCCACTGAGCAGAGAGGAGGGGAACATAACTTGGAGAAACCGTGCTTTGAAAATTTGATCTATGAACACCACCGCCACACAGCCAGTGCAAACAGCAAGGAAACAGCAAACAGCTGTCACATCACTGCAGTTTGTTTTAGATAAAGATTTCATCTTTCCCTTTTCCTGGCAAGAGCGTGGTATGTATGAGAGAGGTTTCTTTTTATTTATATTGTCTCCTGGAGGTTAAACAGGAGGAAGACTGGGAGGAAAAACAGTGTGGAGCTACTCAAGCTTGTCTGCAACTCCAGTTTTAACCGCACCAGCATGATTCCAGAAATACGATCAGCCAGTTAACAAGCCCACTTTCACTGCTGTTGTTTGCATAGTTTAGAATTATAATCCTACTCAGCTGCATGACTTTTCATCCTGGTCAGGGCTGGTTTTCAGACTGAGTACAGAATCACAGTGCTAACCACGACATGCTGAAGGTCCCCTCCCTACCCCAGCACGTAAATCACACACACGTAAATGCTAGACCTAAGCAAGAAAGCTGAGCTGGACCTACAAGATGCTCCCCACAGAAAGGCAAAATACCAATACAATTATTTCTGCCATTTATGATAGTATTGCTTGCGTTTCATTCTGTCCTGGCCACCTGCATTCTAATCCCCCTTGTTAGGTTAATTTTTTAAAAGCCCAGAAACACTCCTTGTTGTTAACTTTTAGTCATATAATACAGCACAAAAATTACACAAAGCTACAGGAGAAACTAGATTTTCCCAGCTGTTAATACAGTTAAGCCTGGTTAGAAAGTATCTGTCACTACACATTTACACATACAGGGAGAGGTGTAATCCAATCCAACAATCATCTGCAGAGCTCACCACCACTACAATACTTAATCTACTATGGTCTTAATTTGATGGACATGCATGAACATACCGATAAATTCCAACTTTTCTCTCTCTCTTTATCAGGGCATCCAGTACCAGCAACTGCAGGGGGAAAAACCCCCACTGATAAACTCCTGTAGCAGGAATGTGTTACCAATCAAAACTAATTTGAGCTATTTTACAGCAGTTGCAAGAATAAACAGTCACTACAGCATATATGATCTTCTTCCCAATATCCCAAGCTAGACCTACAGAATGAGACAGAAAATGAATAGGAAGATAGAAGGAAAAATAACAGATACAGTCCAAAATGTATTTTTCTGTAATTGCTGTCTCATAAACCAGAAAGAATTAACTTTGCCTTCGTACCACAAAATATTTACTTGGCACTGTCATTTAGCAAGGAAAGAAAAAAAAAAGCATCAGCCTTCAATGGAACAAGGCTGCACATGAGCCCGTGGTACAGTGCCCTCCATTGATAAGTCTGCTCCTTCTGCCCAGGGAGGGGAAAGAATTTGCTGAACTTGGGTTTTCTGTTCATTTCAACAGGAACTAGCAAGTTCCTACTCCTGCTGTGTAGGGACCTCTCTCTTTTCATTCAACTGTTGTTTCAGCATTACTAATCTCTAAGCAGGATATGTTACAGTGTTGGCACATGCCAACAATAAGGCAGCAGTCAACAGCCTAAAATAGTTTTGATAACATTAAATCAACAAGAACAAACTTACACTACATCAGAAAACATGTACACCGGAAACTCCACAGAACAGTTTCTGCCAAAATCAACACACTGACTGCACAGTCACACCTGCAGAATGACAAAGCCAAGGATGGAAGGAACCAAGACCACATCAGTGACTCTCTAAACATACCTAAAGGCTACACTGCCCTCAGTAGTAACATTTCAGTTATTGAACCACAAACAAGATTTTCTTCAAGTTTTACAAGTGTTTCTCTATAGATTTTGAACAAGTAGAAATTCAATTCAAATCCTGAAGCTGATGTTACTACACAGGTTTTCTCTGTTGGGTTTGCTGACTTTCAGCCAAATTTTATTTGCCACAGAGATTCCACTGAAAGAAAATAAGGATGGTACAAATATTCAGATAAGTTATGGAAATACTAGAATGAATAGTGAATATAGTGAATAAGGGGGAAGTCAAAGGGAAATAAGGGTAAGACAGCATTTTCTTTATCAAGTAATAACACTTCCGAAGGAGAACACACAATCTGTGGTTGTGTGTGCATGGTGGTACTTTGTAAGATCTTTAATTTTGATAATGCAAAGGAAAGTTCACAACCCACAAGCATAAACTAGAAAAGGCCTACTTTGACTAAGGACACCGAGGCAAACAGTGAGTGATGAAAATGTGGTATGACTTCATAACATCAATCTACCAGACACAGCTTTCCCTTTTAACCCTGAGCTCAGAAAGGGCCATGTAGTTCTTGGGAAAACAGCATAAAAGAAAAAAATATTTGAGGAAGAAAAATACTTTAAGTCGCAAAAGTTAAGCCATTTTAATAGAAAACTTACTCATTGCATGGAACTCTGATCAAAAAAGGCCTTGTGAGTTTCCACAGGTGGAAAATTTCTGAATATTCTGGAATTTGAGAAAATTTTAATAAATTCTCATTTATTCAGAAACTTCTGCTTAGAAAACAAGGAACACCTTGTTTTACCTCCAGTCAACATAGTATAAATCAGAGCAAGTAATATAATCAAGTTGCAAAAAGGGAAGGGAGGGAAATACCAGACATTATGAACCACAGAGATGTCACAAATAGGAAAAGGACAAAGCAAGAGGAAATCTGTCATTGTTTGCAAACAGTATAAAAAAAGATAATCAGAAGCAGTTTGCCGTAGTGCTCATGTGACTGTTGATCTAAAATCCAACCGAGTTAAATGCTGTGTTAGGAAGTTTAAATAAAAACAAACAAAATGCAGATGAATGTGCACAATACAGCCAGCAAAATCACCCATCTTCACATTTGTCTTTCAGAGAACTCTGCAGAGACCTTTCAAGAGAAGCACGCCCATGACTGGCATACAAAGGTAAGAACAGGAAAAAGGGAAACTGCAGACAATTTGCAGGTGGCTTTTCTGAATAATCTTTGAATATGCCTAGTGCTTTAACACAAGCCTTAGAAAGTAATTGCCAGCTGGCTTAAAAAGCAAAACCAACCCTCCCTTCCTGCCTGCCCCCACAGCAAAAGTGTATCTGTCATACTGGAAGATAGAAACTAATTGGGCACTGGTACCTCTGATTTTGCTGAAGATGCATGGCAACAGTAATGGAAGCCACACACGTCAACGTGGCAACAGGACACTCGGAAAGAATTTAAAAATGCTCAGTGTTAGTGTCATGCACAAGGTTTTCAACTGGAATTAAAACTGCCAAGTTCAGGATAAAATTGTAGTATTTGAAATATTTTGTAGCACGCAAACAGGAGACAAAAAAGTAATTTGGCATCCTTCATTCTGCTTGGTATTGCAGCTCCTTTCACACCATGTTAATTCTTACCTATGTTTTAAGCAGTAGAAGGCCTTGCCCTCACACTCAGCTCAGCTCTTTGATTTTTTCAGATTATTCATCTAAAAAAATCAGATTAGACTTCCCTTCTTTTCATGGACATTTACAGATCATATAGAGAAAACCAAAACAAACCCAAACCCTTTTGGGCAGGGCACATAAAAACGCTCTAGAATTCAAAACAAATGCATTAGCAACATCAACATGACAAAAGTCTCCATCAGCTGCTAAAAACTGCCATTCTCCTCCCTCTGGTGAGTTCTGACTCACAACCAGCAGCGAATGTAGAAAAACGTGCAAGCACAGCAGAGATGTCCCTTCTGCTCCAACACTGTAGTTCACTGCTGTGGCTGTAGGACAACACAGCAACAAGAATCTTAAATTTAAAGCTACCAGAGATCATGACTAAGTTCTTTGATCACAAACCTCTTTTGGGCAGAGAAATCCACTTTATTCGATGCTTGCAAAGCTCTAAGTACAATAGGCTCTAATTGGTGACAGAGACTCCTCAGCATTATTGCTGCATAATAAATAATTATGCCCACTAGACATCCCTGTGTCCACAGATCTGGTTTGCTGCTAATGCCCCTCAAGCCAGCTTGGGGCAGCTGGAGAGCACATCTAGTACAATTAGAGCACTCTTGCAACGCCAACTCACAATCCTGCGTGCAAGAAAGATGTCCATTGCAAAAGTAATTAAGCCTACCATGAAATACCAAGTATGCACCAAGAGGCTTATCTTGATCCCCTTAAAAATATCCCAACTCGAGCCGTGGTAGTTACACAGTGCACAATTTGCACTGTGTTACAAACGGGCAATTGTTTTTAACCCTGCCTTCAAAGCTTGGCTCCACTCAGCATCTCAGCGTGCACAGAAGAGCCCCGCAAAACAGCTCACAGCCATCAGGCTCTTGCTGACACCACTGAGACAAAGTCTCTTCAGCCTCCAGAGGTTTATTCTGATCTGTCTTAAAAGAAGATTAAAATTTAAAAAGAGGAAATAATATTTTCGAGGCTCGCTTACACTTCAGCCCATGGGAGATACCTGTTTTCTACTGTGTCTCTCATTCTTGGCTTAAACAACCCTTCCTCACTGCAGCCCCATCTATATCCAGACAAACCAACTCTGATGAAAACCTTCAACTGAAGCTGCATGATCGGTAAAACATTTTTATTCTCTGTCATCAGCTGTCCTAGATCCCACATCTTTGATGACACAGTCGTTTCCTCTTCTGAACAAATCCAATATCCCCTGGCTCTTGCTCAGCTCCAACCTGTCAGTACACCCATCAGGAAGTACAAGGAGAAAACCAGATTTCTTTTGCTGTGCCCAGAACACTTCTTAGCCAGAGGTTTTCATAAAAGCTCTCATACTCAGACTATGCTATCACAGCTCAGTTCAAGTCTGGGGCTTTACAGTGATGTTAAAGTTGTATGTCTAAACTGATCTTTAAAACACTCATTTTGGTTGCACTGAGCCCAGCAAGAACTTCTTGTACAGCAAAATACTGTCTCCTTGCATAAAAGCGTTTGCACATCATCGCAGTGGATGAAACTCAGTATCTCTGTATTCCACTGGGGTTTTGTGTGTGACAGCAATCAATACTGAATGCTTCTGTCCTACCAAATTTGCAGTGAACAGGAAACAGCCTGCCTCCAATCCATAGCTCCTGTGTGTTCTAAACCATGGAGTTTACTACCTCTTCTAAAATTTACTGCCACTCTCCACTTGTATCAGGACCGTGAATATCCAGAATTAAAGGCAAGGAGTTTTTTAACCCTTTTAAGCTGCTGACCTCCTTTGTCTCCTCTAGCCACTGGTTTCACAATGCACGAAAAAGAAATTCCTTTTATCAGAATCCAATTTCTTGTATTTGCACTTCATGCAGTACCCTTCTCCACTGTTCAGCACAGCAACCCCAGCCTATTTTTGGGTGTTCATGATTAGACTTGCTAACAAGATTCTGTTCAACTACTAGAAGCATAATTTACCCATTTGTTGGTGGAACATAACACAGTAACTGTGGGATGTTGTGTTACAAGCATTAATCTTACTGATGCAGGAGAAAAACAGGGAAAATCTTTCATACCTATCCCCCTAAATAGAATTTAAGAGCTGATAACCTGGCAAAAAAGGAGACCAGGTACTATCAGCACAGAATAGGGATGTGCAAAATTACAGAAGTGAAGGAGTAATAGGGAAAACTCATTTGGAGACATTGAGTTTTCACAGTGATTGAAATAGATGAAGTAAAACATTGTAGGATGCAGAACAGAGATGCACTCTGGCCTGGCACAGGAAGAAAGGGCATGGCAGTACCCACAGCCTGACACGGAAGGGAGAACAAAGAACCAGGAGAATAGAGGAAGCTGGGAAAAAGGAACCCGAGCAATTTCCCAGCACAGAAAAATGGAGCTTATACAGAACAGCACACGTGGGGAACACTGCCTGCGTGAGGGGGTAACTAAACATGGTGTGCAACCCAGGGCCCAGCAGAATGGCTCACAGCGAGCAGGCATGAAGAATGGGGAACAGCAAGTACTTGTAGTGAAGAAAGAGAGCTCAGACAAAGGTAATAAAGCCTGTGACCTCAAAGTTTTCATGGTCTGTTAGCACATCCCCTTGGCATCATCTCTAAAGCTAACAATATCAAGCTTCACTCCCTTTGTTACTCCTCCATCAGTCACCTTTATTTCTTCTTTCTGCGCTGCCTTTTCCAGCTCTGGTTCTGCACCCTCTCCCTTTAGCTGTGGTGACCAGTACCATCCCAGTGCACACCTTATTTATTTAAAGGACTTGATGTTCTTCTCAGTCCACCATTCCATTCCGTGCACACGCTATAATTTTCTACTGCTGCCACTAAAAACAAATAGTCTTTACTAAAGTCTGACAGTTTATATGAAAATCAGACCAACTGTGCACAGATGAAGAATTGATTCTAAAAACCTTAAACCACTTCAAGGAGAAATGTGCTTATCAGAAAGGTCTGTATGATTCCTGCACCGCATTTCTGATAGGAAACCTAAGAATTCCCACAAGCACTTCCAAGTTTCTCATGCTCTGGGGTACAGCCTTGTGACAAGTGTTTTGATTTCTTTCACAAGGGTCACCTGCCACAGGATTAGCAACATCCAAATATTTCACACTGGAAGTGTTGTTTTACACTTTTAAAACCAAGAAGTGTGCCAGACACATTTTGATTTGTTTCACAATCAAGCCTTTCCATTTTTGTTTGTCTCCAAAGTGAGGCCTTTTGATTAGCACAACCTAGAGTTTAATTTGCAAGGCTAAGTCCCTTATGAAGTTGCTAGCAGTCAGAAAGCTGTGACCAAGCCTAAGGAAGGGGACATCTTCACCTTTGCAGCAACATGAGAGAACTGCAACGAGATCTGCTTTATTCCAAGGTACTGGTGCTTGGTCATTTCAAGCATCACCTGCCCTTCTCTTACGCTGCTGAACGACTCCGAACCATGACCTGAACATGAAAACTGCATCTTCTCTTTGAAAACCACACTCTTCTTACAACAACGACCAAGTTCTCAAGGCTCCTCGACTGCTACACTATTTTACAGACTTTTAATAGGAAGGTGAGTGTTTATTGCCTAGGGTACAACCTGCCCCAGGCACAGCCATCCTCACGGCACACCGCCAGCCCAGAAGCCTACACTCCATGTGCTCCTTCTCATGGGCACCTGAGCAAGCCATGCATGAAACCAGGGCTATGCTTACCAACAGAACCGGTGCCACACAACCCAGCCACGGGTTTGGGACAGTGACAACAGGACTTGTGGCTCCCCTGGAAGCCCTCTTAGGCCACACAGTGGCTCCCTGACCAGGTGAAGCAGACACACGTGCAAACCCAACAGCTTGGAACCAAAACCCGCTCCTCCAGCACCTTTGTGAGAGATGAAACACGGGATTTGAGCCTCTCACCCCACCTCTCTCCTCCCGGAGCAGCTGGGTGGGCCCTCGAAGCCCCGCACAGCGCTGCCGGCTGCACCCCCGCATCCCCTCCCCAGGGACACCCGCCCCCCGTGAGCAGCCCCAACCCCGCATGCAGCGACCCGGCGGCGCCCCTGACCCGTGTCCCCCGCCCGGGCCCACCGCCC
>VZRW01008835.1:672773-686956 GCA_013398125.1 Aegotheles bennettii
GTTCAAGCTTTCGGCTCATCCGCCAGCGAGGGCTGCTCTCTAACGGCCGTACCGGGTGTCATTGCCACCGCTTTCCCTCAAGATCCCAGCAAATGGGGTTCCGAATGCGGTGGGACACTGCCCGGGCATGTCTGTGACCCGCATTTCACACACCTGCATCCTGATAGATGGCAAAGCAGAAGCCAGGCCGTACTAACCAGAGAGCCCTTTCACAGAGTCACAGAATCACAGAATCCCAGGGGTTGGAAGGGACCCTGAAAGCTCACCCAGTCCAACCCCCCTGCCGCAGCAGGGTCACCTAGAGTCCATCACACAGGAACGCATCCAGGCGGGGTTTGAATGTCTCCAGCCAAGGAGACTCCACAACCTCTCTGGGCAGCCTGGTCCAGTGCTCTGGCACTCGACAGAGCTTCCTCCCTGCTCACAATCCCACCTGAAGCTCAGTGTGAGCAGTCTGCAGCCTGTGGCCTCCAGAGCACATAAGATCGGGTCACTGGAACCCCTCAGTGTGGCTGAAGAGGGCCTGTGCTCAGCTATAGCTTACAGGGAAGGGTATGTGGCCCATTAAGTCGTGGCCGTCACCTGAAGGGAACACGCTGAGTTGGCTTACTCAGCATGAGGGTTCCTCAAGGAAAGGAAAAACAGGTCCAGGCTGAAGAAGGATCGGGTCAAGGCTCGGGAAAGTAGAAGAGTGTATTCATAGGGGGAACAGGACTACAAGTTTGGGGTCTTAGTGGTCTTCAGTACACTTCTCTGTGCCTTCAATGCAACTTAAAATACTGCAAAAGTGAGCTTCTATTTAATGAGTTACATCTAACTGCTATGCTGTGTCTATTCTAATTAAATCAAGTGCAAATAGTCTTTCTCCTTACTCCCAGTTGGAAGCATATCTAAAGATCATTGGATGGAGTAGTTACTTGTTTACATCTTGTCATCTCCTTTCCTCCAGGAGATTTAGAGGTTTAGGTTTTCAGTTTCAACTGATAATGGCTGAATAAGTAATGCAAATAATCATCTCTATAACAGGGTATTTATGAAAGCAGCCAACACAGGGATTCTTTAAGAGCCTTTCAGCTGCATGTGGGACACATATACAGACAGCAGAACCACTGGAGCAGGGAATTGTATCCCAACTGCCCGCTAATATTTTAGTGTGAATTTTCATAACCATTTCTTATTTTCAAAAACCACAGTCTTAATTGCTTTATCTTCTTATTTTTTATTTTTGTACAGCTACAAAATTATGCACTGTAAGTAAAAGGGAATTTAGGAGAGGTTTGGGGGTTTTTTTTAAATAAAATTCAGAAATGGAGCATTCTGAAGGGTGGCAGAGAAATAGCAAGACCTGCACTCTTAAATAAAACAATACCTTGCACTTCCAGTGTGCCAAGTGCCTACAAGGACCTCAGAACAGTTGACATATGCTTAGTTCATTCTTACCTCAGTATTCACATGCCACAGGTTGGGAAATACAGCATGGGATGTTGATTGATAGACTAATTGATTTACCAAACCTTAGGTAGGAAGTTTCTGCCAGAGTCTTATTTCCTAAACCCAATATTTTGTTTCAATTACAAGATCAAAGGAAAACACAACACATGCTGATCAATGTTCAGATTGAGCCAACTGTGTTTGTAGAAGATTGTAACCACGTATAGCATTAATGCAGTACAGGTTGGACTCCAAAGTGTTCCATGATCATGCAGTGTGGCTCTCTGTCTCCTTCTAGTGGTTTACATCTGCTACTGGCTTCAAACTACTACAGAATTAAACTTTTGCCATAGGTCCTGGGTTTTCTCGTAGCAGTTCACTCAGAGGATTACTGGGTATATAAGCGTTCATTTTCTGCTTAAAATGGCTGTGTTGCTTTGTTGATTTTCAATAGCAGAGAGTGGGGAGTTAAGGATTTGCATTTATCCCAGCCAAAATCTGAGATACAGCTCATAGAATTCAATTGTTTTATGTTGGTGCCACTCGGAAAGTATATCATGATTTTATATGTGGATATCTGTACAAAAATCTATCCAGGAAAAGCCATACTGCCATCCAATACTTAATGGAAGCCATTTCATTTGAGAGGCCTATGAACGATTATTGATTTTTCTCTGTTGTTTCCAAAAAGACAGAAAACAATCCTGAATGTTTTCTCCAAAGCAGTCAGTGACAGACATCTTTAGCATAACTACTCCTTTAATTATGATGAATCTCGTTCATGTACATACTATGTATTGACTCCTGCAGAGTCAGTGCTCCTTGCAGAGCAGAGGTAGAAGCCAAATCCTGTAGTCTTGACCTCGCTGGAAATATTATGCTCATGGTCTGGGTCATGCAAAGCACCACAGCCTGACGTTACAGACCAGCTGTGACAACTCCAACCCCCAGAAACAATGCCAGAGAGAAAGCTTTTGGAGGTGCTCATATAGAAGACAAGATAAATTTAAAAAATAGCCCAGATTCTTCTGCTGTGCATCAGGTGTGAATACAAAGAAGGATGATAGAAGCTACTTGTAACAAACGGGTTAATGAATCATTGGCAGAATAAAAACACAGGTGCTAAAATCAGATCCAAAGCAAAAGGTGGTTGTAACAGGCATCTGTAGTCATCTTCAGGGAGAAAATAAAGCAGCAGAGCTGCTTTGCTGGCACGTCGAGCTTCTTCTGACACTGAACACCCTTTTTGGCCTTTTAGCATGTTAATGAGAGCAGCAGAGATACTTCATTAAATAATTCAACCTTTCTAAGTAGACACTTTGATCAGGTGTCCACTGAGCAATTATGAACAGCCAGTACATCCAAACACAGAACATTCCTGTTTATCCTGTCAGGCTCTGTCTTAAACCTCCAGATATTCAGCCACAATGCTGAAAATGTGGAACCAATGCAGACTTCAGATGAGGTTAAGTCAGTGAGAGAACAGCTATGCTGTGTTGAAACTAAAATGAGAAATTCTGAGTTACCTCTGCTCAGTCTGTAGCTTGCATTTAAAATATGTTTACCTGAACTTGTGCAACATCACGTTAAGCTATTTCAAGAATGAGTTAGTCTGCACCCTCATCACGTGAGCTGCAAACCATTTCATGGCACTTCCTGGCCTGGCATGTTTAAAGTCAAGTTATGGCCAAAGTCATAAAAAAGCAGAGTATGAGATGGTACCTTTTAAAATCCCAGGTCGGAGCGAACAGGCTGGTTTGGGAGATGCTAGTACCTGTAGCACACTTGTGTGTGAAGGGCCTCAGCCACACTGGGCATTTCTGGGACAGTCATTTTGTGATGCTGAGGCCTGTTTCTTTACAGTATAATCTAACAAATTTACAATTTATGGACAGGCCAGCAAGTTACCAGAAGAGGGTGTAGCAGGAGCGAGCTGAATCGTGAACATCCACCTGCTCACCAGTACCTGCCTGCCTACGTGCATCTCCCACTCAGTGAAGAGGGGTGAGTACCTGGTGTTATCTTCTGATGCATCAAAAGACACTTGCAAAGGGGCAGTTACAGTGCACGTTTATGGCAACTTAAGTCTCTGCCTGTACCCTACAGAGACCAGATATGTGCAGGGAGCAGGGAGGCAGGGCAGGAATACAGACTTTACAGTGATTTATTACAAGGTGGGTGGTGAGTCAAGGAAGAGAGCCCAAGGTATCTGGCTGCCAGGTTTGTGCCCCAGCCACTAGATAGGGTAAGAAGAGGAATAGAGTCTTGAGGCTAACCCACAGGGGTTTCTCACATCTTCAGGAACTAAGAGAAGCTGTAGCAGTGACTCTCAGGACAGTGGAAAAGAAGTGTAACCTCCAAAACCTTCCATGTTGTGATATGGTTTGCTGGGCTTGGGGACAGCACACGTGGCAGCCTAAGTCCAGGTGAACTTAGACTCACCTTTCTGTTAAAATGCTCTGGAAATGTTTTTTTTCTGTACTCAAATTAAATTAGGATGGCTTTAAACCTACTAAACACAGACTCTTTTCCCTTTTGAAAACAGAACATTTCTAATCAAAATACAGATGCAAAAGTACATGGAAAGAAGGAAACTGAGCTGGATGTAGCTTTGTTTTAGGGAGGAAAAATAATATAATTCAATAAGACTAGCTTAAACCCTCTGATTAAAGCTTTTTTAACATAACAGATAGGGAGGATGAGATCTACACTGAGATAAAGACACTGCAGATCAAAAGAGCTTGTGTTCATGCCAACTGGATTAAATGACAGGATGTGGTGAAGTGCTGGGTACCGTATCTGGTTACTCTACATACAAAGCTTTATTTGCTGAACGTAGATATATCTATTAGGTTATATGCATTTATATATGGAAACTGTAGAAATAAATTAAAAGCAATCTGCCATGTGTAGAGTATTTGTTCTGATACTAAGATTGCATTTCTTCCAATTAGTATATAAAGCTGTAATTTTTTATAGCTGTCTCTCTCACTGAGGTCGTGGAAGTAAATTGTATTAGAAATTGAGGTTCATTTCTAAATACATTAGCATTCCACTGTTCTCACTCGTTAGCTTCTGTGCATAAATTCCTTAGACCCATGTATTTCATACACCAACTTCATTTTAGCAGTAAGCCTAGGATGACTTTAGGAGCAAATTAAACTTAGAATCCAAACTGCAGTTGTCATTTTACAAGCTTTTTAATATTTGTTTATCTGCACATGGCCTCTGAAGAGGCAGAAGACAGGACTGGAAGGCTCTTTGGTCTAACTCGGTGTGGCTGCTCTTATGTTTTTCATACACTCTGCAACAGCAGGATGTGGGAGAAAGGGAATGTGAATGTCAGGAAGGGAAAACACTGCCAGATATGAAGATGCCACAGGCCTGTGCCACTGCACACTTGTGCAAGGCAGCAGGGAGGGTTTGTCCCCCACATCTGCTGAACAGGCCACAAAGTCCTGCCCGGTTGAGCTATGCCAGAAAGAAACACAAAGGAGAGATTCTGTCATCTCTGCGGGAAGATTGATGACTCAGAAAATGAAAGGTTGAGCATGGCATGCAACTGAACTGAACTGATTTCATTAGCTGCACCTACATTTTATTGTTATTTCTCATTGCTGCTGCAGCACTGCCTGGAAACCTGAGCCTCACAGTACTCCAGGCTGGAAGTACTCACAAGAAGATTGTCTCAGAAATCTTACAGAATAAGCAAAAGACAAAAGATGAAGAGACCAGGAGGAGAAAGCCTGAAATGCACCATCATTAGCATTGGATTATTTCTGGCAGACAGATGCAGGACAGGCTGGAGCAACATCCCAGCATAACCAGAGCCAGAAACAGCTACAACTGCAGGGGAAGAGGTGCACAGGGGCAAGAGGCTGCAGTTCCCTTAGACCTCCCAGCAAATCCACAAATACGAACCTAAGGCTTCGTGTCACATGTAGTCATTCTCATCTGTGCAAAGTGAGGATAAAGTAGCATTTCTGTGCTGGTGGAAGCATTAGCACACAAAAATCAGCTCCTCAGTAACTTCTGAAACACAAATATTGCCAGTGGGTTTAATGTAAGCAGCCCCTGCCTAGGAGAGGAGAACTGGAAGCAGCTGGGACTTGGAGACTTAACCAGTAATTTACTTGAAAGGAAGAGTAGTTTCAACTGCAAAACTGTAACATCAGTCGAAGTGGGCAGCTGATACAATGGAATCTGGTAAACTGCCTGAGCTACTATTTTTGAATCACTGCCACACACAAAGGTCCCATCGGGTCTCAATTGCTGGGCAGTTCTGTGGACCTTGCTGCCATTCTGCAACCCACGCACCCTCTGGCTTCAGAGAATGTCTTAAATGTTTCATAACCTTAAAATCCCAAGCAACCTAGGAAAGCTTGCCTGTGCTTCTTTATTTATGTTTATCCTTTATTATGGAGCGGTCTCCAAAGCAGGGCTGCCACATGCAGGCTGCCTCTTGGGAACAGCTCCTGCTCATGCTACAGCCCTGAGTCGCACCAGCAAACTACTGGGCTAGAGTTGCCCCTGATCGACTAATTGAGAGTGCAACACTGGAGAGTATTACAGGGCAGAGATACTCTGCTGTGATCCCCTTTGCTGCTGGCTCCTGCAAAACTTCTTTGCCTCTTTGCTGGCAATTGCCTTGTTGATGGCTCAGGAGGAGGAAGGCCAGAGCATGGGGCAGCTCCCCATACAGAGTTATAACTTGCCTGACTTCGCTTAAAATTCAATCCAAGTCATGGCTAAGCCATCATTTATTTTTTTTATTGTGGGTTTTTTTGGTTATTTTTTGGTGATGAAAACTATATACTCACTGCAGGTCAAGTACAGACTGCCTGCACAGAAACCTTGGTGGGCTGTAGTCTCCAAGGACCTGTACAAATTATGGAAGTCAAAGTAATTTGACATGAAAGAAAACCCCCTTATTTCTAATAGCTAGGGATTTGGGCAACACCTGGGTCAAAAGAACCCAGCCAGCCAAACCGCTCTGTCACACGTACCTGTATTCTGGCTGCAGTCATGCCCAAGAACATATTTTTCTCTCCCGTGAGTTTGGGGATGGTTTGGGCAGGAAACAGACACAGTCACTCCCAGCAGAGCCATCAAACTGGGCAGCACATTCCATCCCCTGGCCCTGGGTGAGGCACAGGGGTTTTCCAGAGCACACCTCGGTGCTGTGTCAGAGGGTTTGGCCCTGTGCATTTCATCTCTGATGCATTAGGATTTTATTTAGAGCACACTTCAGTTCTTCAGCCTCCAGGCTGCAGAGGCAAGGTGCCAGTCTACGCAAGAGGGGGAAGGACTATAAATACAGCGAGCTAGGATGCCACAGGCAGCTTTTGGTCTGCTTAAGTTTCTTGTTTAGCCTGGGAGAAGCAGAAATCCAATCTGCTGAGGAGATACAGCGCAGTACAGGCACTAGCAACAGCTCTTCTCTCCAGACAGTAACTATCTCATTCTTTAGGTACACAGATACAGCCACTTCCCTTTCCTGAACAAGGACAGCACTACCATTTATCTATACTTCCCTGCAAACTCCTGCCATGCAAATCGTCATGGATTTTCATGAAACCAGCTGCTAATGAGGGAAACCCACGACTTCATTTGCAAAACAACAAATAAGATGAATCCCAAAATTAAGTACCCAAAGGTAACCCATGTTTCACCTTTTGGAGGCCCCTGGAGATTTAAGAGGTGTTGTTTATTCTTGCTTTAATTTGTATCACCATCATGCAGGCTCGCTAGGAGCTCTCCCTGGAGTTGTTTGTATAAGGAAGGGACATTTCTGCTGAAGGCCAAGTATATAATAAAAATATCACCAAGATCCCAGTCCTGCACTCAGAATTTTTTGTTTTCCCTACACTGAGAGCTTTTTCTTCCCTTACTGTGCTTGACTCAGAATTACCGTTAAAGAGAGAAGCCATATTTCCATGAATTTCCACTCCCTAGAGTACATTTCAGCAAGTTATTTTATTTGGAGCACAGAGCTAACGGAGGCCACATCTGAACACTGTGTTTTAGACTCACAGCACTTGAATTGATTCTTTGAACTCCACACCCCCAGCTTTTCAAAGCAAGCTGCAGCCAAGATTGCAGAGCAGCGGATCCCCCATTCCCTCCTGCTGGGAAGCACCCTAAGAGGGACAACACTTAAGATAATTTCAGAATATGCTCTCAGCATTACACTACGCATGCAAGCAGATGGGATTACTGGTGTCAAAAAAAATAATAAATCATATACTAAATATTACACTTGAAAGCAAACCATCAAGTCTTAGGGAAGACAGCTGGATCTCCTAAATCTTTGGTTTCCACCAATATTTAGCCTATGTTCCTTGAAAAAGCACTTGCAGACCTAACATGCTACACAACCTTGCCAAGCCAGAGTGCAATCTGCATGTACACCTGCACCAGAAGCACACGTTTTCTGACAGATGGGCAGACTTCATTAGCCCTTGCTTAGGGAATCCTGAAATTCTGGGCTCAGCCTTCACAGCTCCAGCGCAACCTTCCTGGCCAGGGCATCCCCGTGGTTCCAGCCATGCTGGGGCACCTTTCCTATGCCCAGCTGCTGAGCAAGATGCCTCCTTCACAGGGAGAATGGTTTGGGTTGGAATCTGTTAAAAACAAACAAAGAAACAAAAAAGCCAGTACTTTGGGTACCTTATAAAGCTTTTCATGATTGAGGTGAGTTTTTGTGACTTGTGCTGCGAAATTATTTCAGTTTTATCTAAATACTGCACACTGTTCTTGTAAACCTCTGCGAGTACATTCATTCTCTGAACCTCTGGATGTTTGAATAATATGCTTTGTTTGTATGAAGACAACACCCCATATAATTTTATTTGTAGAACACCAAGTTACAAACAGAAATAAAAACAACAGAACATAAAAACTTGTTACGAAACCAAACTAAAACAATAAAACAGTGCATTTTGCTCACTAGATTAATTTCCGTAAGATCTTCAGTAAAAAGCTTACTCCATTAAACCTGGATATTTCAGCATCCATTATAGTTTCTATAGTGTATTAAAGAATCCTAAGTCACTTTTAACAAGCATCCCAATTAATATAGCAAATAACACGAGTTTCTGTGAGGGAGTAGTTTCCATTGCCTTTTAAAAGCACATGGACAATACTATATATAAAAAAGCCAAACCATTTAACAAGTGTGAACAGATTTGCACTGCGATTAAACTGAACACAAACAATTTAAAAGTGATTTCTGAAATTACAGGTTGTGTTACCACAAAGGAACATTTTATTTTCAATGTAAATTCACATTTCTAGAAGGTAGAAGTTTTGTGCCCAGGCCACTTCAAGTCATTGTGGCACAATCAAACAACTCTAACTGCGTGTATCTGAACTTTCAATAGAAAGATCTGGTTTCTATTTCTTTAATCCAGTTTTAATAACAGAAAATTAAATTAGAAACAGGAGGGTTCTCCCTCCCATATTTACAGGCTGCAGGAAACTCTATTGCTTTCTCACCAGAGGTTCCAGTTTTCCTGTCAAATTTTGTTAAGCTTGGTAACTATCAGCACCCTCACAGTTTGGTCAAAGGCACCACAGACACACAGTCCCTTTTTGTCAGGGCTCCAGTCCAGGCTGGAAATGGGCTGCGTTGACAGAGTCACATTCTGCAAGAGGCTGACAGAACCTGCCACCCCCATCTCAGCTCCTTCAGAATCCTTCTTCGAGCGCTGAGCAGGGTACTCACTGGCAATAAGAAAAGTGAAACGTGAGAATTTACTGATACAAACTCATCATTATCCTCTTTATTTTCAAAGGAAGAGTTTCCTCTGTTCTCAAATAAATGTCTTTAAAATAACGAATAATCATATCCAGCTATACCCACACTGCATACTTAGTATTTCATGAAAGAAAAAATGAGGCAGAAATTTTGAATCCTGACACCTCCCTTAATTTTTTAACTGTTTGGCTTTTGCCACAGGCAAGAAAATTTCATCTCAGCTATCTCCTGAAACTTAATGCACCTCCTTGACCACACTTAGGCTTATTACATTACTTTGCCATGTAATGCAAGAAGATGTAAACACAAGAATCATTAGAAGTCCATGCTCTCAATGCTCTCCTCAGACATAACTGCTACCATATGAGAATTCTAAGAAACCCATTTTCTTCCATTTATCCCCTCATTAACCAAAGATATAATTAGATCTTGATGATGTTAAGGTAACTGACATGGGCAAAATTCACCTGTGCTCTTGTCACATTCTTTTAGGAATTAATTCAAGATTCCAGATCAGTACTGACACTGAAATCACCCTTTCTACTGCATTTGTAAGCAGTAATTTTAACTAGATACTCTGGGGCTGGAGGCAGGACTGCACTCATCATTTTCAGGAAGATTCTTTCTTAAAACATTAAATGGTTGGTTTCTGGTTCCCCCTGTTGCAGGCTGAAGAGTGATCACTTACTATTTCCAGAGATGAAGGCTCCCAGCTCCTCCACTCGTCATAAATATATCTCTGTTCTGTGGTAGGTGCCGAACCTGCCAGATGGTAGATTTTTGTGCCTAATAAAAAAAGAAATAATAAAAAAAATTAGCATTGTACAGAAGTCAGTTACAGATGAACTTCACAAGAAAGGACACAGAATCTTAAAACTGCAAATGCTTGGACTGGCCATGTGAGCAAGGTTAAAGAGAGGTAAGGTGGCTGCACAAGTGTGTCTTTTGGAACTGCTCTACAACAATGAGATTCCCAGGCTCCGAGGTGACACAGTCACCACAAGGCTCATTTCACTGTCTGACGTCTCTGAACATCACTGCCAGAAGGAAATATACAGCAAACACTGTGCAAACACAGCAAAGGATCTACCCTTCCAATTTCCATCTCAACCAGGGCACAGGGAGATCACACAGCAGCAGAAATCACTTGGGGATTAACCCCACCACACCTACTCTGACTTAATGCATCTCTGTCTGCAGATGTCCCAAAGGAGAAGCTTAAATGCAGGGGATGAAAGATGGTAACAAATTCCATTTCCACATTTTGATTATTACAAATACTAATTCAGTAAATACTTTTGTGTTAGCTAATCAAATTACTTCCAACATCTTATCTGCTTTGAATGATGGCATGGAAAACATTAATTTAAAGAGAAAAAGCTGTGTTTCAACTTAGTGTAATTCAGGCAGTCCTAGAGAACATCACAACAAAAGTTCCTTTTCTCTAATTATCATCAGATTTTGTTCACTAAAAGTAAATAAATACTGCTTTATAAAGAACTTAGACTAACACAGTGATCACGGGTGGAAATAAAAAGGTTGTAAGAGTTCTCCATATTTAACAGCCTCTGGGCCACTAAGTCTCTCCTGTGTATCCTTTTGTTCACTCCCAATAACTCAATCCAAAAATGCTGGATTCTGAAGAAAAATAACGATTTCTGTGTCTCATATGAGGTCTGGTGACTGCAGGATGAAAAGTGTTTGCAGAGGGCTCACTTCATTTTGGGATGCATTTAAGATTCAGACCTGCATGCTCATCACAATTGAACATGGCCTCCAAGAAACACAACTCCCAGAACAGGGGCACAGCTGGGTGTGACCAGAGAAGCCCAAGTATTTTTCCATCTCCCCCCATACCTTCTCTGAAACGGAAGCAAATCCTTTGGTTGGATGCTGAGTTCTCATATCGAAAACATGAAATTTTCCCTCAAGGGATGTGGCCACTAGCTTGTTCATATTTACATCTTTTCTGTCAAACTCCACACTGCAAACCTGGAAACAAACAAAAAAATACATTCAGCCTTGAAATGTAGCCACTGCTAAAAGAAAGAGGGTTTTGTGATTTGTAAACATGTATTAATCATTGGTTATTTTTACAATGACAACATCACCAATTTGGAAATAACAAAATCATCAGAAAACATGAATCCACTAAAAAAATACCCCACGCTATCCAGACCAAGACTTGAGGAGTACAATTTGGTGAGCTTAAAGAAAACAAGTCCTTAGTACAATCCCAGCAGAAATGTCTTCTGGGTAAATTTCAGGTAGACAAAGTCCTTTTAATTTTTTCATCCTGCATGGGAGGAAATGAAAAATAGTTGGAATGAAAAATACTTTTATGGTTCCCTTACCCCATTCTTAATGTTGGTCTCCCATCGCAGTGACATGGTTTTTAAGTCAAACAATTTAATGTCCCCGTTGTCATATCCAGCACATACCACACGTTCCTCTTGATTGTAAGCATTGCCTGGACACACAGAAACAATCAGAACACAGAGACCCTCTTTAGTCTGTAAATTTCAGACCTCCTAGGCCTGTAATTCCAACTTACATTTATGTCAGAAAAATATTACTATTGGGATACTCATATTTAATGAACAGGCTGGTTTTCAACCCTGAAAGGTATAAAAAAAATATAGCTTCAAAACTATAGCCTTGGCTCAGGCTTGAGTAACTCAAAAGAAAATTGAAGAACACCACTTTTTTTTCTCCATTCATCAAAACAGAAGATATTAACAGCAATGAGCATTACAGCTGCACCTGCTTGCCAGGAGATGTCCTCTCCTTACCATCAATTTTGTTATTATAACCCATGCACTTACTAGCACTTTGTAAAACTCACTCCCCGACTCTGGAGGCAAAAATGGACAATCCAGAAATACCAGCTCGTGTAGAACACAAGCAGCTCGTTCTCTCCAAAGGAAAAATGCACAGCACACATCAAGCACCTCTGTTGTCTTCAATTAGCTCTTAGCTGCAAGGATTTTCTCTTAAATTAATGCCTTAGTGCCTGATAGTTGGAACTACGCTACAACTGCGAGTGGCTCCTTCTGCACCGCAGCATTTACGCTCCCCCAGGACAATGCAGCTGGATATACTCTACATTCCTCAGCATAGCAGTGAAGCCTGTGTAACTCGTCTGTACTACCACAACACTGGCTCCTTTCAAAAAACACATTAAAAACATAAATTTGACAATGCTGAAAAGCAAAACCTGCTGCTGGCTGGTCCATACAGAATAAACTACAGTGTAACACCCTGAAATACTCTGCTGGCCACCAAAGCACAGTCACGTTAGGGAGGGGTGGATTACCAAATGCTACTGTCCAGCAGTCTCTTTTGCTCTCCCCCTGCACAGGTTCCATATTAGCAACAGGAGTATCCTTCTGCCTGGGGTCCCACACCTTGACAGTCCCTGTGGAAGAAGGACAATGGATTCTGTATTACGGACATGCTGTCACGATGCATTCATCTTCCCAAGGAAGCCTTTGCTTTCCAGCCTGATCATTCACAACACAGGAGCATCTCTTTATAATACCAGAAAGTCAGACCATGTTTAGCAGGTAGAAAAAACTTAAATAGGGATAAAGCAAAAGTATTTGTGAAGGATATATTTTCTCCAACTGATATTTTGCATTTGTTCTGCTTTGTATTCCTTCCATCCCACGCTCAGCGACAAGAGCATCTTTTGCTTATCTACTGCTTCTACAACAACGAGAGAAAATTTGTCCCGAGCAAGATGCAAAAGACAGCGTATGAAGAACTAGTTGCAAGAGATTTGTAACTACTTCAGATGGCAGAGTGCACCCTGCCATCAAAGCTTGCAGAGTACTGCCTCGGAACGACCAAAAAGGGCTTTCAGAGGTCACTAACTCACCATCTCGACTGCCAGTCACAATTTCTGGTGCACCTTCCCCAATTCCTAAGCCACCTACGCCATCTATACTGTTTATGATTTCCTTATGACCTTTCACAGAATACACTGGTATTTCAGGAGCTTCTAAATTCCTAGGCAAGAAAGAAAAGAACAGATAATGCAGCACTTTCCTTGGCACTCGGGATTCACATAAAAACGAGAGGACATTTAAAGCAAACTCAGATAAACAGTGGGAACAAAATATAGGTATCACCATTAAGAACCATGAGTCTTTGTTTGAGTTCTTCTCTGCTTTAGACTGGTCTGGAAGTTTTTGCTTAGTTCTGGAAACCCCTTGGTTTGTAAAGGCAACTGTGGGATTCACCACAGCAGCCCTTGAGGACCAGTTTTTGTGTTGGGCTCCAAACAAACCATGGTACAGATCAAAATGCCCCAATTAGCTTTACCTTCAGTAAACAGATAAGATGACCTCCTCCACCCACCACTGCTCTCCAGACGAAAGCTGCACCCAGCTGTGGGTTGTGCAGTTCCTTCCCACTGAACCTCATCCTTTGAGAGCCCCTCAGAATTTTATTTGAAGTTTTTAATCCCCTTTCAATTAGTGACCAATCTGTGGCATTCTTACTGCTCCAACAAGACATGACCAATAGTTCCTTGGCCAGGGAAATAATAATAAATAATAATACCCCTTTTTGACCCTGTAACTTTATCTTATAATCCATTTACATACACAGATTAATTACACAAATTATTCAGGGCACTGAAAAAACATTTGAAGCCTCAAGGTTAAAAATACATATTTAATTGAGATATCAAATTTGGGTTGAACACAACTTTTCTTTGTATTCGTGCATCCATTCAAAAGCCTCCTTTCAGCAGAGGCCCTGGAAGGACTTTCACAGGTTCCTGCAGCTGCACAGGGAAAACGCAGCCCTGGATTACACAATTGTGAAGAATTTGTGTTCCAGTGCAGCAGCCAGAGGGGCTGGGGACTGGGTCCAGTCACAGCACCGAGTCCCTCACACATGGAAACACCGAGCAGCCACGAACAGCACCCAGGGACAGCTTCCAGGGCACAACCCCGTGTGCTTAGAAGGACATGGAACTGCTTGA
>VZRW01008836.1:1291-31329 GCA_013398125.1 Aegotheles bennettii
AGGCTGAGGGAGCTGGGTCTCTTTAGCTTGGAGAAAAGGAGACTGAGGGGTGACCTCATCCATGGTTACAAATATGTAAAGGGTGAGGGGCAGGACGATGGAGCCAAGCTTTTTACAGTGCTGACCAATGATAGGACAAGGGGCAATGGATGCAAACTGGAGCACAGGAGGTTCCATGTGAATCTCAGGAAGAACTTCTTTCCTGTGAGAGTGCCAGAGCACTGGACCAGGCTGCCCAGAGAGGTTGTGGAGTCTCCTTGGCTGGAGACATTCAAACCCCGCCTGGATGCGTTCCTGTGTGATGGACTCTGGGTGACCCTGCTCTGGCAGGGGGGTTGGACTGGATGAGCTTTCGAGGTCCCTTCCAACCCCTAGGATTCTGGAATTCTGTGATTCTGTGACTAGCTCACAGGTAGACATGTCATATGAGTCTCACTTTGTATGGCTTTAAAGTCACATGCAGGAGAGCCGCTGAAAGGTATGATGCCAAAGTTATCACTTAAGTCTGGGTGTTTATGCCTGTTGACAGATAAAAAGGAAAAAGAAATCACTTTAATGGAAGTGACTTGCATATAGTATATATACGTATGTTGTGCTTTATAGCTCTTAAAAAGACATAGCTTTTAGACTCTCTCTAAGTGACACTGACTTCTTTTTACCACGTGGATGTTTAGACATTATTGGGCAAGGAATCTGAATGTGGAAATGAGCATTGCAGGATTAGCCCGTTCTCACCCTCTCCAGTCAGAGCATCGTACGTGCTGCATCATGCTAGCTGGGTAGCTGCTCAGCTCTAATATCACTACTCTGTGCTGATACATTATACTTCCCCTTTTGTAAATATTCTATTTCTCTATTATTCTTTCCTCTTGCTAGCCGGGCACATATTCATTATGTAAAAATAAATACGGACTGCATATTTTGGTTCTATGATCAAACAGAAAGTCTTCCAATGAATGAGTGCGTACTGCTTATATGTCTTCTGTATTGCAGTGTTTCACAGCACTGTTGACAAGTCACATCATTTCCAAGGTTCTTAAAAGCAGTTAAAATAATGTTCATACTAGCAATAATTAGCAAACAGACTATATGAATAATCACAGTCATTCCCACAAAGATTTCTTGTTTTCACAGACCAATCTATTACCTGGTTCAATGAACCGTCTTGTTGTTAATTTGCAGGGCTTTCACCCCTAGGTGATGGAAATACCTGCCCTCTTCCCAGTCTCCCATTAAGTATGGTTTTCAGTAATATGTATAATTCATGAGAAAAATTTGTTTGTCAAGCATTCCAGACAGGTCACTTAAATCCTAGATCAATTGATAATGTTCACACCAACACGGCCTGGAATGAAAATAACCCTTATACTGACTTCAGTGTTTCCTTCAAACTAATGAGTTGGGCTTCAACTTTTAAAGATGCATAGGAATCATTATTATTTAAAATAAAGATTAGCAACACAGCTTTTTTTAAAAAAAGGATTGCTCCTCTGAATGCACTTCTTACAATGTTAACAACAAATCTAATGCACTGTCACAAAGGCGTCCTGGCTTTTCTGGCAGCAGCAGCATGTGGGGAGCTGACTGGGGAAGAGGGTTCAGGTAGCTTTTAATTTCTAACACATTAGGGTAGAATCTATCTGGAATGGTGAAGTTGTCATTCAATGTATATTGAGGGCCTAGGTTAAAATTTCCATCCCCATTACTTCTCCTCCGTGTCCCAACAAGAATCTTCTGTCCTGTGCAACTCGAGGTGACATGAGCAAAATCTAAATATAAGTACAGTTAAAGTCAACTGCATATATAATCTCTTCTTGTAGCCGAAGGATCTGCTTTCTGTTTCCATGATTATTCTTCTTTTATGCCTCTTTATGCCAGCACTGAGTAGAAATACATGTCTGTTCAGCATTGGATACTTCATGCAGGAGAAGGCAGAGGAGAGCACTGCACAAAGTTTGGATTTTTGTATGTGACTTCCTAGTCCTACTGATGCCAGTGGACATTTTCTCAGTGAAATTCCAGCCTATGGAATCGACGGTCTAAGTAGGGCTTGATCCGAAAGAGACAATTAATTGTATTTTGGTGCACATTACGAAAATTCTGAATTTGTGGAAATTTTGTATTTTTAGAATGTTAACATCTCACCTTCCCAGCTACACATTCGTACTGTATTTATTTGGTTTATTCTTCCATTTATATTTAAAACCAGCAGTCAGTACTCTGGATCCACTCAATGTAAACAAGTCTGAGTACTACAGTGCCCACATATAATTAAAAAATAGATATATGTAAATGTGACATTTTAGTGAACAGGTGTAAATATATCAGTCTGCCACAAGCTAGCATTTCTTGCTCATAAACATCATTCCCTTATTGCTCTGTGCTCACTGTGCTTGATCCTGCAGGAGTTACGATGTTTGATGCTACGTTTTGTAATATACAGAACTTTACACAAATGTATGCAGAGAGCTGTGATGTTTGCATAAATACTTCTGGCTAAATGAACACTGGAAAAAGATTTTGCAGCTCTTACAGTAATGGCAATTATGCATATTGCATACTGGAAACCTCAAAGTTGACCTTCTTAGGTCATAAAACTTCTCATTGAGCCATCCTTCCACAAGCAGCCAGTAGCTAAACTCTCACTCAGAGCAGCAGAAGCCAGGTCAGATCCTTTCATGTGTGCCAGTATTGGGCTGTTTGTCCTTAGGCCCATAGGTGGAAGCCAGGACAAAGGCATATCCTTACCTCACTGATAAGGTTGGGGCCACTGCCACGGACAACACTCCTAAGACAAATATCACACGGGTGCAGGGTTCATATCTGCAGGTGCTGCACTGAAGCCTCTGATGTCTCTTCAATTTATCTTTTTTAAATGCAATCTGTGTTTTCTTTCTTAAGGTGACATTTGTCTCATCTGAATTCTGTCATATTAATAGGCATGTGCTTGGCCTAGCTTAGTGACCCAAGCAGGCACCTTCCCCAGGGGTGAATCCACTGTCTTCCCAGAAAAAAGTCTAGGCAAGTGGAGTGACTCGTATTGAGGAGGTGCTCATTCATTGACTGCACAGGCAGATGAGAGACCTGGCATCAACTTGATGCTGAACTTCTTGTTGTTTAAGGTTTAGATAGGTGAATTCTGCACCAAGACATTAATTTTCTTCCTCCATACATTTGCATATATTTAATAAAAGTCACTTTAAGTTGGCAACTTGTTGTTTTCCTGTTTCATAGAGTTGCTGCTCATGCAGATCCATGTATCTGCTGCACCTTAATGTGGGGGTGAGTTAGATTCTGTGGTCTGAGTCACTGACGTTGCCAGGTGAGATGACCCCTCCTAGCTTTGAAGTCCATCAGGCAGGGGAACTTCACTAATACACTCCAGAACATTGCTGGCCCAGCATTTACAAAACAGCAATTTTGAGTCTTATGTTGTACAATTTGTTGAGAATATCAAATACATTAGCTTGTTTCTGTCTTGGCTTTTTGACGTCAGTAAACTTCTAGCTAAGTGATCATTTCATTGCCAGGACCTCAGATCATGCAATCACTTAATGAGAGGGGTTGTGTGGACTTAGATACTCAATTTGTTTACCGGTATCTAAACAAATCTGAGCTGTCTGTTTGTGTATGAAAGGACTGTCCCCTTATTACCAGGGGAGGTAAACTCTGCAGGGCAGGAGCTATCTTTCTCTTCTGTTTGCCCAGTGGCCAGGCAAATTCTTTTTATTGTGCTTTGGTTGTGCCTAGAGGCTAGGTCATGGATCAGGGCCTTCCTGCACCAGGCACTATAAAGGGGCTTGACAAACAAATGGTTTTTACCCCCAAAGCATGCTGATTTATATAACCCTGGAGTTACATAAATAACAGTTTGGCTATCAAGGTGTCCTTGTTCCACAGGGGTGTTGTTTATGTCAAATGTTGTATTTGATTGTTCCTGTGCTCAGATGAGCACGTGCAGTGCAAACTGTGCAATATGGGCCAGCCTGGTCCCATCACGCAGTCCCTCCTGCTCCTGCCCTCGGTGTGTCAGGTAGGACTATGGCCATGGTAACAAGTGGTGCAGCACTGCAGAGAGGCTGAAGGAAGTGGTACAACTGGTGCTGAGGACCCCGCACCCGTGCCACGTGCATTCTGGGGAGGTTTCCTGTAGAACAGTTCTGCTGTGCCCCAGCAGTGGAAGTGCTTCTGGTGCAGTTTCATCTGAAAGTATGGCTCTGAGGTTGCTCCACACTTCAGGAGTGGTACTTGGCATTGATGGCAAGATCTGCTTCAGAAGTGCACTCCTGACTCTCATTTAAAGGCTAATTAGATGGTTGTGGAGGCTCTGCCCAGCTCAGAATGCAAGACTCAGCTGGAGATTATACAGTGACCTTTCCACCCTCTTTAACTGCCTTCTGAGAAAAAAAATGGGGAGAAAATCACATGCAAAACAGTCAGTTATATACTGATTTCCTTGACTGTTGGAAATGGGAAAGGCAGGAATTAACATTTTATTTTATTATGAGTGTCCCTTCTAGAAGGGACCTTCCTTCAGCAAAACATGGTGAAAGAGGAGGCCTGACTCAGCTAAGGTCAAGCTGCATTTCTACAACAAACATGATGTACCACAGCATTTTACAGAGATACCCTTCATCTTTCTCATCTGAAACAGACATGAAATAATTGTGTGCCTGGTGTTAACACTGGCAAAAGAACACTGGCAATCTTCAGAGTTTAATCTGACAATAAGATGCTCAAGTTAATTCCTAAATGGGTTTATCTGATTAGCTGCAATTTTTCCCCCAGGAAACTGTTTCATCTGGCACCATGACATCACTGAAGATTAGATGCAGTGTCATATTAATCTGTAGGAAGATCATCTTTTAAATCTTAGTATTTGTGAAGTTTCTTTTAGTATAAGAAATAGTAACTAAGTCAAAGTTAGTTTTGACTAGGAGAAGATGATTCTCTGCATATGGGCTCTAATTGCAGCATTTTGGAAAATATTTTCTCTTTCAGCTGTCGGCAAAGAAAATCAGTCCCAGGTTGCATCAGTGTCATTTGGGGACAAAATACATTTTTCAAATAAGAGGGAAAACGTTTTTCATAGAAATGCCCTACCTCTCTGCATCTGGAGACATGAGGGCTAAAGAAAAACAAGCAACCCCAAAAGTCCAATTGCATTCACAATGTGTCACACCAAACATTGTTCTGTAATCTTTCAAGGTCCATACCATGCAGTGGCCAAACCTGGAGTATCCTGCCCTGCCAGTGCTTTTCTTGAGACAAGGCCAAATGCACACCAAATCAGGAGGCTCTAAGCATAGATTTAGGTTTAGATTTATCCCTGTAATTGTCTGAGGAATCAGTGTATTAGATTTCAGCTACAGCCACTTGATTTGGAAAGAAGTAGGTTAAAAACCAGCAGGTGGCAAAATGACAGCTGTGGAAAGATGAGCCACAAAACTGTCCACAAAAAAATTAACTTGATTCTCTATTTTTCTCTCATTTTTCAACCCTTTGACCTCTTAGTATTCCAATAGGCCATCAGAGACGCCTAATGGGGTAGATACCAGATACCTTAGGAAGCAGTGAGGCATAGTCTCTGTATTTACTATTTACTTGAAATATCGTGCTGTAGGCCCAGCAGGTCCTCAGAGGGCCATCAGAAATCTGAAGGACTCCTACACTGCCCAGTTAACAGCCACCTGGAGATAGAAACAATTCATACACTGTGCATGGTTTTAGTTTTTCTTTCTGGTTTCTTGTGAGAGGAACTAAATTCCAGTTCTTTGTGAGACATGCACCTGAGAACTTTTTCATGTGAAGAGTTATTAGCTTTGGTACGTGGCCTGTTTCTCACCTTCACAAGAAATAAAAAGGCACAAGTGGTCCGGATATCCCACTCAGCACACAGTTTATAACTTCTTAATCTTCCTGGCTCCCTCAAAGTCTAGGTCTTTCCACCATTATGGTTTGCTTGGCTAGAAGTGTAAGGAAACCATAGACTGATGTTTGGTGTCAGCTTAGGCATTATCCAGTCCCTTGGGTGATAAGCAATCCTGTGGAAATGTCAATAACAATAAATCACCCAGTGCTCTATCATAGAGAAACAACTGTGAAGAAACAAAAGGGAGGCAAGAAAATAATTCTTCTAGCATTATTAATTCTGCTCTACCATGCCAGACCAGTTTGGTCTCTTTTCTGTAATTCCTCACCTGTGCACTTTTTCGGAGGTGGGAACGGCTACCATCTGTCCATGCTAGAGTGAGGCTCATTATACACAAACTTAGTGATATTATCTCCATTGCTGTGGGGTGCATTGAGATCCTGGCATGTAGTGTAAGTTAAACACATTAACATTACACTTATTTTCTTGGTTACATATATTAAGGACCAGTCCTGTTTATGCTAAATAAAATTGTCCAGCTTTGCTAATCTAATTTTTCTTGTCCTTGTGTGGTCATGGTCAAGGGTAAACATTTGGTTCATATATTGGGTGGAATAGAGGGGTAGTGAGGTGGAACATAACAAAGTAAAATTCCTTTATGAACTTATTTTCATTCAGTATATCATATCCTGACACGGAAAGTTGCACATTAACCAGACTTGTGACTACATGCTACTTTAATTGTTTTTATTTGGTGCTCAGGATAGCCGGAGGCTTTTTCTATGTATTAATAAAGATTACATTAATTTTCCATTGTTACTGGCCTTGAGATATCACAGGTCAAACTGGAGCCTCATGGATCCCACTGGAAAACAAGACCAAACAAAAATGCCACGTTGCATCAGGAAGTGATATCAGCAGCTGGACTTTTTGCTCCCAGACTTCTGTGTTTTACTTTACTTGCGAAGCTGTTTTCCTGTGCAAACCCACAGGCTTAATACTTACGGGAATGACTGAGGACAAACATATTGCAGTTTTACTGACTATCAATGCATCATTCTTTGACACACTATTAACAATCTGTTGACCTACGTAAAAATTGGAGTTTCAGGGAAAAAGAAAACGTCCCATGTCTGCTTATTGATAAAATGCTCACACTGCATAGATACATGAGTATATTGGATCGAGCTGCTTGTAGTTAACACATTCAAGATCCTACTTATTGTCAATATCTGACCCAAAACCAATGATTCATGTTCCAAAGAAAATGCTGCTTTTATATTTTTCCACCAGCCCAGTCTCTCACCACAGACCCAAGCTATTCCCCCAACTACTGCTCTACATCTGGGTGACATGGGAGATAATTGCAGGACGCTTACAGTCCTGATAAACTATGGTTTTCCTTGCTCTGCAGCCCTTTGAAGTTGCAGACAGTTTCATGATAATTGATAATCTAATCTCTTCCCAGCCTGTTTTTTTTAAAGGGCTGCTCTGAAACAGCAAGAAGGGGAAATATTACAGCATAAGTATTGATTGCTGCATGCAGAGGTCACTGTGTGGGGATTACACTTTTATCACAAGGTTCTTGCAAAAGGTGAAGTTTTGGCAAGATCCTAATAATAACTGTGGAGTGCTGCTTAAATACAAGGGGTGGGGGGTGGGGGGATGATTTTTTATTCTTAGTACCTCAAGGCTATACACGGCAATTACTATTGCGGAGGCAATAAAGAAGTTGTTAATTACAGGTTTTATACCCTTGTAGCCCAAAGTAAGAATGAAAGGGCTAAAAGTTACAAGTGGTACTGAAGAAAGAAAGAAGGGCAGAAGAGTTGCTGGAGAACTTTTTTTCATGTGCAGTGAAACAAGTTACCTAAGTTACAGTGGGTTAGGATGTGACAGAGGGGCAATTCCAGTTTGATCAGGATAAACACTTGAAATCTTACCCAGCAAGTAACTTGCTTTATTTGGCTTTCTTTGTACTTTTACTGTGATTACATGATTATCTAAAACCTCCTTATTGACAGCTGTCACCCACTGGAGCAAAGTCATTGCATGAGGACAATGTGGAAGATGTGTGCTAATGAGTACCAGCTAAATACGCTTTGGAGTTCTCTTGACGTCTGAAATTCTACACAGTGGCTTTGTCAGGGACTGTTTCCAGAAATACAGGAGAACTGGTAAGTGGAACAGTTATACTTTACAAGCATAATATAAAAAACCGCAGATGGTAAATATCTGTGTGTTTAGCAGAGGCAATTGGTTTGAAAATGAGAAAAGTTTCCGTTCCGTTTCGTTGGATGAACTTATCCTCTGCGATAAGTGATATTCATGAGAATTTGTAGTACTGTACAATATGTTAACTAGGGGCATGTAATTTTCTGAATGCTGACAGGGATAAATATATGCGCGTGCACACACACAAAACTCACACATACTTAATGAGAGCAAAATTAAAGTCTTCTGAAACAAGGCCGATTGATTAAAACTCAACAGACCCACACAAATATGAACACTGATACACATGGCTCATAAAGTGCTTTCAGACCACAGCTTTAAGGGGGCAATGCAAACACTAATTTCTCACCAGACTAAACTCTCTACTGTGCCAGACGAGAAATGGGATAACTGGTGAGTCAAAGGTATAGCTGGCTCCAGGAACATTTCCTCCCTCCTTTGCCTTTCCTTCCCTGATGGTACACCATTGCAAATTAGAGCTCTTTAACTCTGAGCCAGGCTGTATTTCCAGATTACTGGAAATGGCAACACGGCCTGACCTTATCCGTCCTCACCCTGCTGGCCTTTAAAATAAAGAACAGAGTGGGATGGGCTGTTGTAGAGCTGTCTACACTGGTTTTACACCTTCTGATAATTCATCCATTCCATTACACTCAGCATGGTTGTTTGTAAAATTGGACTTCGGCAGTGATTTATTTGCAAAAAATCAATGAAGTTGAATTTGACAAGGAATAGGTCTTATAAGGTAGGTGGAATTGGAGCCAACTGGGAAATACTGTGATACGCCAACATTCTCCTTTTTAATTCCACTTTCTGCTCTCCCTTTTCTCTGATCTTTTAAATGTGTGTCAGTGCCTTGCTTGTAGGTATTTAGATAACACAGACATTACTGCTGCCCTTTTTACTCCACCATCACCTCTTCTGATGGCAATAATTGCTGTCACTGACTGTGAAGAGATCCTGATTTCCAGCAGGTGATACTATTCCCTCATTCCTCACCCTTCTGATACCTTCTTCCGTTGTGCTCCTTCTTGTGCTTTCTGTTGACTTCCTTAGGCCACCAGGCAGATGAATTTCTGAACACTTTTTTTCACAAGAATATTGAAAGAAGAATTTGGTCTCTTGCCCTATAGATATTGATCAGGTATTGGAATAGGTTGACCAGGGTGGTGGTGGAGTCACCATCCCTGGAGGTGTTCAAGAGGCATCTGGATGTGGCGCTGAGTGATGTGGTTTAGGGGTGATGTAGTTAGGTGGTTGGACTAGATGAGCTTGAAGGTCTCTTCCAACCTTGATGATTCTGTTAGACTCACTCGTGTCTGTTGCTCTCTATTTCATGTAACAACACGGTCAGGTTCTGCCCCTTCTGAGTGTTTTTTTCACATTGCCTTCACTCTCTCTCTTCCCTTTGCCCTTCTTTCTCCCATCCGATCCTTTCCTTCATACATGTCCACAGGGAAAGGAGATACGTTAGTCTGAGTATCTGTATTCTGATCTGTGACAAGGGGCCTGGGTGCCTGCAGACAGTGTGAGATGCATGGAGGAACTTCTGCTTTCAGAGCTGCTTCCCCACAGCAGAGCAAGCAGCAAATGCGCTGTGGGGAATAAGACCAGGTTGGCTGTCCTAAACTATTACTCTAATACTAAATTCCTTTTAGTTGATCCTGCATCTTAAAGAGGTGAGTAGAATTGATGTAATTTAATAGCCAGGATATTCATAAGAATGACCTACATATGGAGGACACAGTCTGTAAACAAAATTGCATTTTGTTCATTAGCTGCGGTACAAATCAATTCTGGGTAACAGAGACATCCTAATAAGACATTTTTTTCTACCTCTATCATGAAGGTGAAACCTAAAATAGTTGTGTAGCATACACATATAATAATAAATTATTAACCACACAGAAGTAAACTGGATTCATTCAGAAACATCCAGCTGCTACTTGTAAAAAGGATGTGCTGAGGATTATGAATAGGTCACATATTTAAAACTGCATTACTGTAGTAGTGGCTAAATGAAAGAGATCTACTTACACCCTCTTCAGGGAGGTTATTCCTAAATATACTGTGTGCAACCTACAGGAAGGGTACTCACTTGTATTCTGTCATCTCAGAAACATGAATTTCCAACAGGATTACACCAGGGGCTTCTGTAATTTATTTTCCTCTCTGACAATGACTGGCATGTATTCACAAGTGAGTGTTAAATGTGATAAATTTGTAAGCTAGTTTCCAAGTCAATCAATTAGCTACATGAAGGCTACCAAACAGCAACTAATCTTGGATTACTTATGCTCTGGATATATTTCTACCAGCTGTGTTAAATGGTGGAAAAGCAACAAAGCAAGTTGTGATGATCACTACGAAAAATATGCAGTGTGTAACCTGAGACAGGTCAGATGACAATGCACCTAGAGATTAGCAATGTAGAATCCCTCAGATAGATCGATGAGACTATCTAATATTGATGTGGGTTAGAGGAAGCAGCCTGGCAGAAAAGGGAAACTTTCAGGACTGATATAAACAAAAAAATGGTTCAGGAAACTTGGGCAGAGTGAAGGGACAACACACGACCAGGGAAGGGAGTCAGGATCTAATGGCTCAGTACATGAATTGGCGGGGGGAGGCCTCAGAGGAAAATGTTACATGTAGTAGAGTTTTAATTTTGTGTATTAGAGGTTTTGAAATAAAAGACTCACACAGGCATAAAAGAAATTGCATTGCATTAAGTCTTCCCTTTCCAATAAAAAGTCCGAAAAGCTGGATATCACCGGAACCCACCACGCTACCAGTTTTAGAACACAAATTACAGCTAATCAGAAGTGTAAGGTAGATCAAGTATTGGTATGTTTATCTGTTTTTCACTAGCAGCATTTATTTTTCAGTCTCACAACTTCTTTATATTGGAAGAGAGAAGATTCAGAGGCCTCAGGTGGGCTACAGAAACTTTCACTTCTTGGTCACAGTTTGAGTCCAGCCTGGCTTTTCTGAGGCACAAGTGAAGAGGCAAATGCTCCCACCCTTGCATAATGCCACTGGGCAGTTTTCACTCTCTGCCTTTGTGTGGACAATCCCACTCCAGATGAAGCCCATTCTGGCTCCTGAAACCCTCCTTTTCCTTCTGCACCTTCAGCCTGGCCATGTTCAGGCCACTTCACAGTCACTCACAACACCAACCACTTTGAACTGGACATGAAATAAAATGATTATGAACTCAAAGCATTGAAAAAAATTAGAAGCAGTTGCTTGCAATCACAGCTTGGTGAAAGAGAGATTGCAGCCTCTGAGAGGAATGATGAACCAAACCAATAGGCGGTGCAGTATCAAGTAGCCCAAAAAGGAAGCATTGCTTATGGGGCATCAACTCATCTTTATCTGTCAGCAGTGAAAACACAAGGAGGCTTGCCCTTTTGAAATGTAAACAGAAAATTATGCCTCCAACACAAACCCAAGCCATTAAGAAGGCAGCTTTTATTCCTTCTCATAATGTTCAGGAACATAAGGCAGTAGCACTGATGTGGCTCCACAGCTGTTGCCAGGGAAAAGTAGGAATGTAGCCTGCCACATCTGGGGTGACATCTTTGAAGAGGCACTTAATCTGCAGTGTTGAGGTATGCTAAGCCTCTTTGCTTTTCTTTACCAGTTCTCAAGCTAATACTACTCCTGGAGAGCAATGCTGATTTCAAGTCAATGGGTGAGATGAAAGAACAATTAAGGACAGTGATGCTTTATGCATTGTAGAAAATATAAAGACAGGACAATAGCATAATTCCTTGATCACTCTGGCAGAAGATTTACTTTGCCACACTTTAAAGTTGTAGGTTCCTGGCTTCTAAAACAAAAATGACAGGAATTTTTAATCACTGAGTGTGTGTTTTGTGAATTGAAGGGGGGCATTGAAAGACTGGAAAATAAAAGATATCTGCTGCTATTACACCGATGTGTTTCTATTGGATCAAAGCCTTTTCTTCTCCATAGCTCTTCAGAAACAATTTGCCACTATTGCTAGGCAGGCATTACACAAAGAAAGACATCAGGTAAAGAAACACAAGAGAAGCTTTAATAAGTAAGAATGCCTTTATGGTACTATTCCCATTTTCTAATAATTGAAAAACTCAGAAGCCAGACGGTTTTTTGGTGGCTGCTTAAAAGAAAAAAAAAAAAAGAAAACAAAAAGAGGAGGGAGGTGAGAGAGAAAGAAGGCAGAAATATACAAAATCCTGGTCCTGCTCACAGTCCTTCAAAATGACTCTGTTTAAAGCAGACATTTCAGGCCAGAAATTCAAGAAATTTCTCATAGATGTACCTGAGTTGAAAAGCAAAATAACCCCTGAAAGTCAGAGCAGTAAGCCTTTTTTTCGTGTATGAAAAAATATCATTGAAAATGCATAGTATAGGCCAGGGCTTATGGTAAACCCTCAGAAGAGTTTTTAAGCATGCTACCATCTAGTCAGGTTCACTGGAAAAAGTAATTTGGATAGCAGTCTCCTGTTTCCCTTCTGTCTCTGATGGGCTGTGTGACTGTGGACAGGTCATTCAGGGTTTGATCCAAAACTCATTAACCTCAGGAGAAAGACTCCCACTGACTTCAGTGATCTTTTGATTGGGATCTGTGTTTCTGCTTCTTACCTGAATGCTACCAACTTCCCTTGTATGTGTTTGAAAGCTGGAGTCTTCCCGGGCTTCTGTATTCTCATCTCTAAAGGGTTAGTGAAGGGACAGCCTAATTAGTATTATTTATGATAAAATTTTATTATATAATCTTATTCAGAGACCCAAAAAGATAAATAATAAAACACTATATAAAAGGTTGTAAAGATGTGCTAGGAAAAACAAATAAGAAAATAAGTCTTATTTATATCTGAGAAGTTGTTAAAGACCTTCTTAGGCTTAGGGGGCCAAAGTCAAGTCATTTTTTCTGTAGTTGTGGTAGGATTCGTGCATTTAAATTGCTGTTGTTCTGTGGCTGATGGATAGTATATGAGAATGGGAAAGGGGAACATTGGGTGAATGATACAGAAACCATGACAGTACTTTGAGTTCTGGGGATGTGCATCAGGTTTGCTGGACTGGTGCAGTGTCCATTTCTCAACAGACCTTTCAGTTCTGTTTTTTGGCACAGCTTTCTATTGATACTGTGAGACCTAATTTAGTATGGAATTCACAAGAACAATTTCTCTCCTATTTCACCATCTTTAGGACATTTTTCTCTTTTTTTATGCTCTAGCATTCTCCACTTTCAAGGGCTTGGGCTAGTCACTTAGATACCTTCTGTTCATTCTAAAAAGTCTGCAGCACTAGGCTTGTGAAACACCTAGTTCTGTTTGGATTTCATTGGATGGAAAGAATTGCTTTTCTCATGGTTTTCAGTGTTCCCACCAAAATCTGGAACAGTTGAGTGTATTCAAAGAATCATAAAGCCAAGTCAAGTCAAGCTCTATAGTGAAAACACACTTCAGAAAAAGCTCGTGTTTACCTGAGTTACATAAAAAGGGTAAGCTGTAGACCTTCCTCTGGGAATTCTTCTGCTTGATCACCTTTGTGCTCTGCAAATTTCCAAGCGAGCTCTGTTCTTGTGATAGCTGATGACACAGATCTAACAGGTCAGGGCACTTAGGAAAAGCAGGGGAGAATGGGTTTGACCATGTCTCCTGCATCTTCATGTCTCCTACATCACAGATGTCTCTCCGAACCACCAGCATTTTGGGTAGATGGATTACATTCCTTTTCTTCTTCTTCCCTGCCTTTGGACACCATCTTTTTGTCCTTATGTGAGAAAGGTAAAAGCTTTCTCCTTTTCCACATTGCCAAGAACCAGCAGGGCATTTGGTTTGTTGTTCTATTTTGGTATTTAAGTGGACAGCTGGAAGAAGTAAAAGACCTTAAAATGCCATGCATTAGATACGTAAAATCAGGTAGTGGGTAGATGAAGGGAACAGTGGAGCAGGGATAGATAGGAACTGGGAAAGATTACTTTAGAAAATCAAATGGCTTTTGGCTCTGGAAGAGCCACATCTGAGTGCAGGTCCCAGCCTGCCTGTGGCAGCTGGCGGTGGGTGTAGAACACTGCCGCTTTAAAAATCTATTTACAGGTGCTGTGTCTGTATGGACAAATTATTTTCTATAATTACCCATATTATTTTAAAGAAAAGATCCCCAGGAGTCTCTCAGAAGATAACGCAGTAGAACAACTGAGCCACACAATGCAGCATCTCCCTCGACAGAAGCAGCATTGAGGTGAGGTGAGCTGAGGCTGCCCCAGCCACAGCAGGTAGCTCAGCACACTTGCTTGCCTCAAATGTAGACGTCTGAATGGATATCAGTTCCCTCCCCCCTTTAAAATATCACACCATCCCATGGCTCTGCATGGGCCAGCTTGCTCAGCTGTACCCTTTTATGCCTCCTATATACACATACACAAAAGCTCTGTGCGCTGAACATTATTCTGCCTCCTAATTACGCACATTCTCATTAAAATATATATATAAAGTCACAAAGCCTGTACCAGGGAGCCCAACTGGTCAAGCTGTAGGGCTATGAGCAAACTTGGGAATTACATAAGCAAAACCAGAACAAAACCCAAAATGCCACCTTCAGAAAGATGTGGCTTGCCGTCAATCATAGTGAGACAGGGCACTCCTCACTCCCCACGCACCTCTCACAAGGCAATTGGAGTTCCTCTTCATTTTACACTGCTGTGACTGGGATGAAGAGATCAGAGTGTCACTGTTGGCTTTCAGATGCTCCTACACAGTGTCTATAGCTTACAGCACATGTACACACATGCATGTGTGCACACAGCTCTCTCTTTGGTGTTCAAGGCTTCAAATTTGTCAGCCTTATGTAGCAGTTATAAGCAATAAATAGAGTAACACAACAAATAGCTGTGTTGAGTAAGAACAGACTAAGCCAGCCCAATATTTTATGCCTTTCCACAAAGGCAAACAAACCTGGAAATGCTTCTAGAAGTGCAAGTGTAAACACGAATCTGACTCTGAATAGTCATGGAATTTGTAAATAGCTTCTTGATAACCTTTGTCACTCCTCTGCCTTCATCAGGAGACAATTACACAAGTCCAATGTTCATGGTACTCTGAAACAAGCCCTGGGATGGCATCCACTATGTAAATTTCCCTTTAGTCTTCTGATTCTTCTTCCTTCTCCTCTTAGGCTGGGACATGCTGTACACTTCCCAGATATACCTGATGGGTCAAAATATTTTTGGTGATCTGTATAAATATTTTGATTTTTGTCTAGTCTAAGCCTCTAAAATGCCACTAAATTTGACTGGAATTAAGCAAATGGAAACCTACATATACAGACATATGGAACCATCTCTACTTATTTTAATTTTAATGTATAAATATATTATTTTGTGGTAGCAGGTTGAACTAGAGTATTTGGACATTACCTGACATTCAAGACTGTAAATTCCCATCAAATCAAAACCCTTTGCCCTGTGTGGAGAAAACAGCTTCAATAGTTGAAATGAGTAGTAGAAAGAGACTGCTCTGCTCTGCAGGTTGCGGTGTGCTATGGAGATACCCTGACATACATTAAATGAACTGGTTTGGGGACCAGGAGCAGAACAGCTAGGCAGATCTGTACAAGTTAAGGCTGCACTCTGTCTAAGGCAGAAAAGTTTTGTTACCCAAGATATTTCATGTAAAGCTAGCTCTGTGATCAACCACAGCAAACTAGGGAGATGTCCTTTCACACAGGTTAGAAGACTACAGTATGCATACTATTTAAGCTAAATTTTTACAACACTTCTAAGGACAGAAATAAATACTCTTAAGAGATCATTTACCCAATCTCTTTTAAATGCTTATAATTGGATGAGATAAGTCTCACTCTTTTCTCTCCACTGAATGTAGAGGGCTTAGACTTCTAGCTTTGAGATAGACATCTACATTTTAAGGGAGATAAATCCCCATCTCTACCTTTTCAGACAGCGAGAAAAAACACTCACTTTTCTTAGTGCTGTGCTAATTCTGAGTCCAAAATGCAGCAATGAAAGCAGAAGCCTAAAATCATACTCAACAGAAACGAGCATAGCTCATTTGCTGTTGTGGCTTTGTCTCCCTCTGATGGTTGGACTACAGGAGCCTTTGGGGGTGTGTCATCTCATTAATGCACAGGACATTTGGATCCGTGTGTCTCTGGGTGCACTGCTGAGGAACCATCTAGAAATCCTGAATTACATCTCCGTACTAACCCAATAAACGACCAAAGCCACTGCATGTCAGAAAACAGTATTCATTTATACAGGTAGAGACAGAACTATCTGAAAAATGAACTACAGCCTTTTCCTTTTTTTTTTTTTTTTAGATTCAATCCCCTGTTTTGCTTACTGAAGAAGCAGAAGAAACATTTACCACAGCAAAGGTGTACAATTATATGAACAGTGATGGAGCTCTGAACTCAAAACTACCCCTAGCATTTGACCCCCTCTTGTCCTGTACTAGTCTGTAAGCCAGGGAAGCCATTCCACTTTGGACATCTCTTTGGCAGCCCTACCAAAACCACATGTGAAAGGTGTGTGTGATTTCCAGAGTAAGTATTGTAGTCCAAAGCTGCAGAACTCCATATAACAATGCTACATCCTAGGACTAAAAGGCTTAAACAATTTGTTAATGTAATCCCTAATATTATTTCTAAAGCCTAGGAAAGAGCATTCATTAATGAAATAAAGACTGTCATCTTCCAATGACAAGGCTTAAAAAGCCAAATCTATTTACAAATGTTCAGAAGAAGACCATTAACTGTTAGCAGGCAGGAAAGAAGGACACTGTCTTCCCCAAATCCTGGCTCAAATTCAGTCAGCAATAAATAAGGCACTGTGGGCTATTTGCTTTTAACAAAAAGTAAACTATGAATTACAGGTTAACGAATCTTAAAGTGAGATGAGGGTCTAAACCAGGCATAATTCAGGAAGAAAGAGTTGCCCAGCACAATAAAAACAAATAAAGATACTTTAATGTAAACCAATACCCATAAACTAGTAAAACCAGTTAGAAAAGTTCAAAATGTAAATTGCAGTGCTGGATAGGCTTGTTATCTGCCAGGGTGCCTCTTTCCTGGGGACTTTCACTGAATTCTGGTCCCCAAAGACTCTCTGTCGTTTTCAGTTGAACCATCTTTGGTGGAGCAGAGCAACCTTCCTAAAATCTCACCCAGCCTCCTCCTTTGGGGAAGCAGTTCAGCTGGAACTCCTTGTTTGTCTCCCGTGCCGACTCAAGAGTCACTGACTGTTTTCAGCCTTTGTTCACCTCTTGGAATGCATATATTATTCTGTACTGTGTCCATTCATCTCCCGTCCTCAACACCACCTACCTTCAGCATCTCAAATTTGGATGTGAACACAGTGCATGAGCCAGCCTCTCTGTTCCAGTGAAGCAAACACCTAACTGGTCCTCAGCCAACTCCCGCCTGCAGTTTCAGTTTGTCTGCAAGGTCCCAGCCACTGGCCAGAGGCAGCAGCTGTGTTGGGAGCTGCAGAAGGCTTTTGCAGAGCAGGATTGTGCTGAGGCTCAGGCTGTGTCTGCAAGGGAGGACTCTATCAGACAAACAGCACGCGAGTGATTCCTGAGCAACATGTGCTGTACCATATGTTATTTTCTGAATGAACAACCCCATCAAGGTTTCTTTATTTTCTGAGTACTGTTACAACCTACCAAGCAGTGTTGTAACCTATCAAAAACTTAAGGTTTTTGCCTCCATCCATGAACCTGTGCTGTGTGAAGTGCTGGTCTCTGAACGTGGGGCAAAACAATCTGTTCAGTTTTCAGTCTTCTCTGCTCTACCTTCTACAGAAACTAAACTAAAGTCTCGCTTGCTTCAGGATTCAGTGACCATGAAAGTGGCTTAAAACCACATCCCCTCTAATCCTCTTTGGTACTGGGCTGATTGTGGTTTAATATTTGTAGACAGAGTTTCAGCTGCTGAGCGTCCAGGATGCTAGAGACTGAAAAGTTGAATACAGCCAGAGAGGGCAGATAGAGAAGTTTGAAGAAACATTAAAAGCAGTGGAAGTCAATTGCATTCCTTCTCCCTCTCCTCCTGCCTTCATGCCCTCACACAGATTTTGCCTTCTTAAGCACTTTTCCACTGACCTTTTTTTTCCTTTCCCCTTTTTATTTCTCTCTGTATATACTGAGGGGGGAAAAGGTACACAGCCATTTTTACGAGAATGTTGACTGAGGATGGTCACCATCTGTGCAAACTGTCTGAGGTTGTGACTTCCTCTTCGCCGCCCTCTCCCTCAGAGGGAAAGCCTCACTCCTTAGACAATCTGAGGAATAACATTATCCATCACCTCACCACCATCCTTCGCCTCATTGCCCCCCTTCATATGATCGGCATTTTCCAGTCAAAACATGCTTCTCCCTTGCCTGAAAGGGCTTCTTTAATAAAATAGACATCCTGTTTAACGTTTGAGGAGGTGACTAGTTAGCACGAGAAGCTCTGGGGTGATTATTTGGGTAGTGAAACAGAGAGGCCTAGCACAGTTGTTTAATTAGCACAGCAAACAATTAAATTTACCACTTGCTTACAGGACAAAGAATTTGCCTCTCCTTTTCCTTGCTCTCCCTTCCACCACTGCTGCATGTTAGACCCTGAGAAACATAAAGAATGACACCTAGGCCCATAGAGTCTTGCGTTTTAGCATAGATCTATATTAGATTTACCTAACTAAACCTAGGCACACTTCTAATGTTTGTCTCCTATGCTAAGGCTTTTCCAGGTACACCTTGTCTGGCTGAGGGCAGCACTGCCCCGGGTGCTGTCATTCCTCACCAGCTGGAGGCTACACTGCACGCATATGGGTGCTTCCTAATAGACTTCAAGGAAAACCAATAGACTGAACTCAGGCCCCCTGGTTACTGCTAACCTAGCTGATTTTACCTGAAGGGGGATTTGAAGCTCTGCCAGCACAGATGAGCTCGTGGTGGTCCTGCCAGAGAGGTGGGAGAGGACATAACAATTATCTGTACAGCTGTTTGTGAAATGGACTTCTGCCTATAGCCTTAGACTGCGGACAGACGCCTTCTAGATCTGTCTGTGCCTACTGAGGCAGTCACTACCCTCCCCAGCATCTTGTTTCTGCCCACGTGAGAGCTGCCAGCCCCTCAGACGGGCTCCCTCACCCAGCCCTGGCCAAAGGAGCCAGATGAGCTGCAGGGGAGCGCTCTGCCAGCTCTTCTGTCAGAAACACGGCAACGTCTGGCAGCCCCGAGCCAAAGAGGAGTGGGGAAGACAGGCTGTTCAGCTTGTATTGATTCCTGGCAGAACTGAGACCCTGGTCAACTCCTTTAGCTGTGTTTAGAGTAGGGGGTTGTGATAATTTACCTGTGGTATTTGCTGATTGCTCATGCAGGCCAATCCCCACAGTGCATGTTGCTGAGAATGATCCTGATCTTAAATATGCTTAAAAATGGTACTTCATTGTATTTTCAGCCTTCTGTAATTTGTTATTGCCACTATTTTCACATGGTTTTACCACACCAGTGCTAACAATGCCATTGCTCTTCACACTTCTGTGGTAACTCCTGTGTGCAACTTTACAAGTTCTTTTAGCACTGCACAGCAACTTGGCTTCTCAAAATGCTGCAGGAGCAGGGCATTGTGGTTCTGGATCTTGATGTGAGCTAAAAGAATAGCCCAAGGGGTTGGAGTTGTAACTTCTGATCAAAGAAAGGTTCTCAGAGGGAGAAAGTTGCCGAGAAAACAGGGAGGCTGCTTGAATTTGTGGGCATTACATTTACCTTGTGTTCCGCTTTCAGGTACCCTTTCTAAACCACTCAGATGTGTACAAAGTGGCCACAGTACAGTGAGGAACTCCTTGCAAAATTGGAAATGAACACTGGATATTATATTTTTGAAGCATAATCTTTTCATTTTTTTGATCAAGGCTTCTTCTCAGTGGCTTTTCCTCACAGAGAAGCTATTTTTTTCTTCAAGGTTCTTCATTTTTCTGCTTCACTTTGCATCCTTGGAAAGTGGCAATGGTTATTTTAGCAAAGCAGTTGGAGGTCTTTTGCTGAAAAAAAGTAGTTAATTTCCAATATAGTATTAAAAAAAAATAAAAATTTTATTTTAAACCTTGAACCTCAGAAGATCCCTCTGTTCTCTTGCAGGTAAGTTGCCGTGTGGTTACATGAAGGAGGTGGGACTACAGCTGGAGGGTATGATGCCTGGTAGACCTTTCCTCAGAGCACCAGAATGTGACAGGCTCTCTGTGACTGGGGGTCTCCTGCACCTCGGTCAGCTAGGCAGTCAGAGAAGTAAACAGCCACCCAAGGTGACAGATCTGACTTGGCTATGTTAATGGTGCGGGGAGGGACAGCAGAACTGAGCGGCAAATGCGGAAAGGTCTCTTTCTAATACAATAAGCCTGGCAAGTTTGAACCATGTAATTTAGCATCTGGAATAGACGGGTGGTGTGTCATCTGCTATCACTCTCCTTGCTCAGCAGTGCTGTTTGAACCATCGGTGTGTTTTCTGAACCAACATACTTCTCTTGCCATCACTTGCTCACTTTTTCTCCAGGAAGAGCCGCCGCTGTGAATCCTCTCACCTCCCTTGTGAAGCGCAGATGCATTCTCATTAGATTAAATCAGCATCACTTAGCAGCATAAGTGAATCTTGTAAAAACAAAGGTCTTGTTTGCTTACCCTGATGTAAATCAGGATCAAGCTGACTGACAGCAGCAGATTTATACTGATGCAAAACTGAGGTAAGAACAGAATCAGACCAACTGACTTAAAGTATATTCTCCTGTGTTGAGGGCTATTGATGACGAGTTTTACATTACATCTGAATTAATCTTTAACTGCTTGCTTGCTAGAAAAGCAAAGCAAATAGTCATTAGTCTTTTCATCTCAGCAAAATATGACACTAGCTTGAACTAAAATGGTGTGCTGTAGCATTTTATGTATGCAAAGTCAAAGCATCCTACCCAGCGCTGAAGCTGCTCTAACAATTACTCCACTATGTTCCAAGAGGGACAAAGGCAGAGGAGTGAGGACTTGCTGAATATTTGCACTGTGTGAAGGAGAGGGATCTGTTAAAATTGCAGTGGACACAGTTGCATTTTTTAATCAGAAAAATATATTTTGAGAAATGGTAGAGCGTTTGTCACTTGGATGCTTTCCTGCTGCACTGCTTTTAGGAGAGATATGATTGGTATCTCAAAGTTCTCAGTTACATACCACCCTGAAACCACATTGTTATCTTCTACAGAAACAAACAAACAATTTAGCCTGACCTATAGTTTAATGTGTAAAGAAAAAAAGAAAGAGAGATGGTCAATGGCCAGTGCCCCACTGTAGTAATAAAATGTCTAGACAGCAATTAACATCCATTTCCCTTAAGAATGCAACTGTGTCATCAGCAAATCTTTACTACTTTGCAAGGGACCAATCTAAATATGTGTAATCATTAATCAATTTCCAAAATCTGAGCAGGATTTGCTTTTCATGGGCTTTGTCTTCAAAACTGCAGTCACTTTACGAGAAAAAAAACAAACCTAAGGGGGGATTATTTTGGCTGCAGTCCAGTGGGTGAGCCTGCTTAGGAGATCACTGGTGCTGTGTCTTGTTTGGGAACATCGCACTCTTTCTGCATACGTTAGCACTTTCAGTTTCCTAGATTCTTTTCTATTTCCTCTTTGTCTGTGTGTATTCATAGCAAGCAGCAGTGGCTGAAAGCACCGAGCAGGATTCTGCACACAGACCGGTCCTGTAATAGCTGGCAGCGGTATCTGTCTTGTGAGCTGGCTTTGAGAAATACTTCTCTTTCCTCCCTCTTTGAGCAGCACTGCTCTTCCCCCAGAATTATTCTTGCAGCCAGTGGTGAGGTCTCTCACCAGTCACAGGCTGCTGTGCTTGGTGGGATCACACTGAGCTTCCTGTCAAGAACAGGGTGCAGGAAATTACTCCTTGGCTTCCTACAATTAAACAAACAAAAAAAAAATCACTGTGCTCCCACCTCACACAACCACCAAAAGGGCTTCCAGCCCATCAGGAAAATGACATTGTATATACCATGACTAGGGAGGGGATCTGACCTGCAAAACATGATAACTATGGTAAAAAAAACTACTTGAAGTCTACTGATGGCAGCAGTGGATTTACCCTGATTTACAGTATCAGAGCTCAGACTCTGGCGTGTTCACTGAATGCATCAAAGAACTCGTAGAATCATGGAATGCTTTGGGTTGGAAGGGACCTTAGAGATCATCTAGTCCCACCCCCCCGCCATGGGCAGGGAAGAGGAAAATTGCACAAGCTGATATCTTTTGGAAACTCCTCAGTTTTTTCACTTTGAGAACTGGAAACTACTCCTTTTAGCTTATACTCTGCTTTAGAATTCATTCTTCTTGCCAAACAAGTAAGAAATGTGAGAGATGGCATTTCTGGAACACAGTGTTGATTGGCAAGACAAAACATTTCCTGCTGCACCTAGGGAATGACATAGGCAACTCTAAGTTTTCCTTGCAGATTTTACTTGGGGGGTGAGGGTAGTTTTGGAAGGGGCCAGAGATGTTTGTGTGATGCTTGCCTTGACTTCAGTTTGAGCTGTTGTAAGGATGTACACATGGAGTCGAGCATTTGGAAGCACTGTCAAGCCCACAGACTAAAAATGTAGTGTTCACAGTACAGTTGAGGGATAAATGGCATCCCACCTTGAACTGATGTGCAATTTGCCTTTAGAAATTGCAGTACCAGTGCAATGGTACTGCCAAACCTTTTGGTCCCCAGAGTACAATATTTCATATCTGAGTTTCCCATAAATAAGTGTTCATGCAAAAAAGAAATCCCCAAAAAGTCCAAACCCAGTTCTAAAAAAATTTGTTCAGAAAATGCAGTTGGACAGGAGTTGCATTCGTTCTTTTGAATGTTTATTTCTTCTCTTTGCCTCTTATGTTTAATTAACCTTTTTTTTTTTTTTGGTGTGCAAAGGATATCACCTTCTTAAAGATCTTTGAAAAATTAACATAATTGTCCATTATCTTAGCCCCTTATTCTCTGCCTTTCAATATCTGCTCCTCCTAACATTTCACAATATATCAATCTCTGATCCTTGGCTCTAGTACAATTCATTTTCCACAAGATGTTATTGAGATTGTAAATAAATGCCACAGCATCAAGGGGCAGACAAGACGGAGCCTGTCAGATCTGGAAGTCGGCAGCAAAGTTATAATTACAGCCAAGTGGTGTGAGGTGAGTTCTTTGCATCCATAGATTTAATTGTCATCAGCTTCTGGGGAAGTAAAGCACGGGGAAAAGAAGGTGGAGAGCGATGGGGGTAAAGAGTGTTACCAAATATGTCCTAGGTAGTTTTGGCAGTTCCCATTACTTAACTCATAAGCCATCAGCAGAACAGCAAGAGGCCCTATGCTTAAACCGCAGTTTCTGCAAAGGTGACATTTTATAGTGAAAGTATTTTAATTGCAAAAATTCTGAAAATTACACTCCTATGAGCTGAGCTGGGGTGAAAGAAAAACTCCTTTTCAGACCTGATTTTCAGAGGTCAGGCCAGTCCCGCAGACAGCTCAGGTAAGTGGTCGTTCAGTGGATGCTAACACAGAGCAGCATTCTGAAGGCAGGAGTAAAGCAGCTCTGCTCAGGCTGAGCGTTCAGCGAAGGCTGTGTGAACATGGCAAACACATCGCTGCACCACAGCTCACCGGCTCTGCGAAATGCGGGGCACTCATCTTTTCTCTCACCATTTCCAAAGTACTTTTTCCTGCAAATCTTAGAGGAAACATTTTTACCCTTCTATATTGTACAGGGTGCACTTTTATGCCACTGTTTCAGTGAGATTAATATGAAAATGTTACTTCCCAGGGGTCAAAGTATCAGAATCTGGCCTGATAGGACCTGAACATCAGTGTTGTGTGTAGTATTGTCTGCATGTACAAAAATGGCAAAACACAGCTCAGCCTGCTTTGGTTTTCTGGTGCTTTTGCTGTGATATCTCCTTATTTTGGAGTCAGAGCTGAAAGTGACTTGCAAACCTCTTCTTCAACTGAGTTAAAAGGCTAAGACTTTGGATGTGAAGACAGTCCAAACTTTCCTAAAATTCTGCTTAGACTTGGATTCAGGCTTAAGGTGTAATATATGAGGCTAAGACAGAGCATCAGTTGGGGCATAGACCCTTCCAGTGTTTGTTAAGCTTTATATCGGAGCCTCAAATGAGATTTCATTGCTAATGAACGTATGTCACTAGGCATAGAAGTGGTTAGAAAATGTCTATCAAATGATGCCTGAAACTAAAGAAAAGGTAATGGAAGATTGTGGTAACATGTTTTCTGTTCATTTGTTGTTTTCCAAGCTGTCCTACCTTTTTTCAAGGGATTTCATTTTACTTGCCTGGAGGATCTCTTGCACAGATTGATGAGTGCTTCTGTGGTCAAGGGAAGTCCAGGGTCAATGTGACCTCTCTCCCAGATGTCACTGCTCAGTCAGAGTGCTACATCCCTCAGATGTTTCTCAGTGTTGTTTACTATACTTACACTGGAAAAACAATCAACTTCTCAGGTTGTAATTTAATTTTTCTGCAGGTATGGTCTAATGTTGTCTGCTTGTGGGCATGAAACGAACACATTTTAATGCAGCTATTCTTTTAAGAAATGCGTCTGTAACAGATAATTCAAAAAATTTTGCTGAAAGAAATCTATCTAACGGGATAAAGATTGGGCTAGAAACTGTGGATGATTTTCCAGGAAGTACAGGTGAGCATGACTTACGGTAAATTAGTACTGGGGAGGCCAAAGGTGGATGTGGAGGGTCTGTGGAACAAAAAGTGTTTCAGTTCATTGTGTGCTTTTTCAGATGAAGTATCTTTTCTTTAGACCATTTTAGAAAATATCTTCTACATTTAACAGACAGAACCTGTGAAATATGTGTATAACAAATGAGACTTAAAATTTACTACAATTCTAAATTTAGTTCTATCCTTTTTTTAGAGAAATGGGGAAACATTCTATGCTAATCAATGGAGAACAATAACCTAGCCATAAAACTGCAGGTTACTTAATTGTATGTTACTTAAAATATTTGAGGGGATTTTTTTTTCATTACTCATTAAATTCTTTAAGACTTTTTCATAAGGGGAGTGTTGGATGACAGAAGATGTAGACAATAGGCATCAGCAGTGTCGAATGAAGCTTGCAGACATCTTTAATGCTTTCCATCTAACTCCATTAATTTAAGAGGTGTTAGAACACTTTAAAAGACTGACTTCATCCTCTTTTATTTTCCTGCTAGTGACAAAAGAAAAATAGGCTCATGTCTTATGGAAGGTTTTGTTGAACAGGTTCATAACTTACATGGAAGACATATGTCCAAGTTGCAAATTTTAAGTTTCACAGCTCACTCTTGGAAGGCAATACTCATCTTGTTTCTCTTGGGGCTCACAGAAATCCCTTTTTTATGGTTTAGATCAAATTTATGATCTCTTTTGGCAGCAGAGCAGACCAGCTGTGCAAGTTCTGTATCTATCAAGGACCTAAAATTCACAAAATCACAGAATCACAGAATGTTAGAAGTTGAAAGGGACCTTGAAAGCTCTCCCAGTCCAACCCCCCTGCCAGAGCAGGAACCCCCAGAGCAGGGCACGCAGGAACGCATCCAGGCGGGGTTTGAATGTCTCCAGAGAAGGAGACTCCACAGCCTCTCTGGGCAGCCTGGCCCAGGGCTCTGTCACCTTACAGCGACAAAGTTCTTCCTTATGTTCCAACTGACACCCATTCCCCCTTGTCCTATCCCTGGCCACCAGTGAGAAAAGCCTGGCTCCATCCTCCTGACCCTCACCCTTTACATATTTGTAACCATGGATGAGGTCACCCTTCAGTCTCCTTTTCTCCAAGCTCAAGAGCCCCAGCTCCCTCAGCCTTTCCTCATAAGGGAGATGTTCCACTCCCTTCATCATCTTTGTGGCTCTGCACTGGACTCTCTCAAGCAGTTCCCTGTCCTTCTTGAGCTGAGGGGCCCAGAACTGGACACAGGACTCCAGATGCAGCCTCACCAAATCAGAATAGAACGGGAGGACAGTCACTTTAGTTGAAAGTGAAATTTGCACTTGATTGGAAGATGCACAACATAATTCATTTGAAAAACATAACTCCAAGCTTTGAATTGTTGCTAATAAATAAACTTACATGTCCTCACCAATCTTCTACCCAAAAGACCTTTTATTTCTAAGAGCCACTAACAGATTCACAGGTCATGACTGAGACATATTATTATATCCTAGGGAAGACTTAAGTCAATTTTTCTAGACCTATCCTTTTGTGAAAGTTTACATCTTTTTGTGTAAGATGCCAGCACAGACTTTGGATGACTCTGCTGTGCCACATTCCCATGAAACACACACAGACCCCCCCCCATTTTACATATATGATTCAGTCCCCTGAGTGAATGTCTGAAATCCTTACTGTTCCTGACTGTGTCGTATTGGTGCTATTCAAGCTAAAATCAAGGTGGAGAGAGGTGAACAAAAAGGCAATCCCATGTTCAGTCTCTCTGTAGATATGTCACAGAACTGTGATGTCGTAGCATTGCCTATTTAGCTAGAAGTGATGCTTTGTCCAAGTACCAGCACCCTGACGGGTTTGTTAGTATCAGTTCTGAAATTCTTTACCTATTTTCTATCTGGTATTGTCCTGTGTCTAGAGGGTCTCGCAGTGCACTGAACCAGCTCGGCCTGGATCTAAATCTAAATAAACATGAGGCTGTCTTGTCTCTTACACAACTCTCATGCAAAAAATTTCCAATAAAAGCCTGTAGGATCCATTTAAGCAACTGCCATCCATAGCAGCAGAAAACATAACGGAGTATTGAGGAAGCTCAAACAATAACGTTGCAACACACACACACAAATGTATCAAACAATCATTAGGCATTTCCTGAAGAGTCCTGTCTATCTTGGCCACCCATGAGCTCTTTGCCTATTATTCCAGACAGCTGGCCTAAAAAAGGGATCTGGCTTCTGCTTATATTTATTAAATCTGCAGGAAGGGCCCATCAATCACAACAATGGGTTTTAAGTGTTTGCTGGGTGAGAGGAGAGTCCAGTAAGCAGTCTTTGAAGTGTCTTTTGCTGAAGGTAAACATCTGAAGAACATAAATAGCTGCTCTTCTTTCCAATGAGTAACCTTGTCAAAGTGGGTAGAATGGAGAGACGGGGGAGGGGTGCCATCATGAAAAGGAAAAGCAATAAAGGATTCCTTATGACAGCAATTTGCACATTTACTGCTCTTTGATATGTTAACTAGATTTTGCAAAATGGAATTCTTTGTCTTTTAGAGGTCCTTGGGCAGTGATAGCTCACAGTCAGAACAATGTTTTGCAATAGGCGTAATGCATCTTCTAATTAATAAGGTAACTTGGGCAACCTCTGTAAATCAGTGACATTATCATTACAACAGGACACAAGTGAATAGCTGTTTATAAGGCAGGAAAGATGCTCATAACAGCAGTATCATTATTTAGTGAGCTCATTGACTAAAGTGAATTGTATTGAATACAAGGGGATCAATAGGTTATGGGCCCTGTTCACTAAACTTTTACAAGCCATTTATGAACCTTTGATTCTAGGAAGCAGCGCTTCTCCATTCAGAAAACTGGGGATGTAGCACTGACAATTTTCAGTTTTCATACTCAGCACAGGCTAAGACTTTGTGGTGCCAAGTCTCCAGCTGTATTGGGGACAAACAGGCAGATCAGCAAGTTATCTCACACGAACAGTAAAACATTTTTGAAGAATAAGATATACAGGCATGGATGGATATGACCACTACGGGAAGGCAAGTAGCTAACAAGCTAGTCTATAAAAAAAAATGCTATTTTATTTAGAAATACATTACAGTAGGAATGCATGGCATGGCAACCCCACTAGCAGACAAAACATGTTGGGCCCTGAGATGCGGGCAGAAAACTCAAGATTCTCCCTGTGAAAATGTTGTGTGGATTTTTCTTTCTTTGCCCTAGCTCTTCTTGTATTAAGCGTCTTTGCTAGCAAAGGCAAGGTTTAAGAAATATATTCCTTGTGGGAAAAAGATGAATTTATCACTAAACCAGAGATGCACACCATCCCAGTATCTGTGGCTGGCTGAGTAAAACAGATACTAAAGATGATGGGTCTGAGTACCCTTTCTGGTGAGGTTTCATCTGCCTCTGAATGTTGTGCCTCTGGCCTAATCCATACCATTAAAGGCAAAACCACGTAAAACTCCTTATTGTCCATGGCCAAACAATGTATTCATCAAGTCGCTGTCTGCTTTCTAGTTAGAGAGGTATAATTCCACTGAGGTCAGATTTACACCAATATCAGCGAGAGCAAAATTAGGTTTCCCCTATAGTTGCTGTTAACCTTTATCAGCATCACCCAGTAGTACTGAGATGGTAGCATTAGCAAATACAACACAAGGCTGATCTTCGATAGCCATTCTCTCATTTACTTTTTGCTGATTTATCACTTCACTAATGACACAATAGATTTTCCCATTAGTTTATTATTATTATTTATTATTGGTATTAGTGTTATCCTGAAAGAAAATGAAAATAGAGAACTGACCTCATCTCAGCACAGCGTATCATTTTCAGGAGTTCAGAAAGACTGCACAGAATGGACAGTTTCCATTTCACCAGTGTTCAATCACTGGCATTTGTCTTTTGTATCCCAGAGCAATTGCATAACTCTAATATTGACCTTAACCAGAGCCCTTTGTTTCTCACCGTAACAGCCAAAAGCCTTAAAAATGCGTGTTTACTTAATTTGTCCTGGCATGCAATGTAATTACAAGCAGTTTGTTTTCTCTGTTGTAAAATATGGGCTAGAGAAGGAATAAAGTAATGTGGAAAATTAACATTGTGATGTACTGTATAGTGGAAGAACACTAAAAACACTTAGCTGTGTTAGTACTGGAGGTGCTATTTGTGTTGTGTGCAAGAGCAATAAAGAATTAAATGCCTCCTTCTAAACTATATTTGCATGATTTTCAACTGCAGTAAAATTAATCTGAGCTGCCTCCAAGTAGAAAAGAAAAAAATCAAAGTGCAAATAGAACTGAACTGCACTCATGCAGCCTTTAAAGTTGTACTTTTCTATTTCGTGAGTCCCAGCACACTGCTTACTGATGCCTGTTTCTTACAGAACTGGACTGGGCACACACATTTAAAGGTTCCTGTGTTGTGTCTGACACTTACCAAAGCTGTGCCTTGGGTATGGTCATGGACTTTTCTGATGTGACAGCCGGTCTGGACACAGCGGGGCAAAGCAGTTTGCTAGGGTATTTTCCATCTTTGTGTCTCTAGAGTAAATATTGCACCCAAATCCAGCATTACTCCATCATGACTGCTAGTTCCTTCTGTGAAAGATTCACTTCGTCCCCCTCCCTCCTTTATAAATTTCCCCTTTTCTCTGTCAAGTACTAAGTACTGTCATAATTACAAAAGTATAAATATCAGCTAAAGCCATTAGAGTTACAGGAGTGTTACCTGTTTGTACCAAAATAGCCAAGAGTAAAAAACCCCCTTCTCTCTCAGTCCTTTCCTTTCCTTTCCTTTCCTTTCCTTTCCTTTCCTTTCCTTTCCTTTCCTTTCCTTTCCTTTCCTTTCCTTTCCTTTCCTTTCCTTTCCTTTCCTTTCCTTTCCTTTCCTTTCCTTTCCTTTCCTTTCCTTTCCTTTCCTTTCCTTTCCTTTCCTTTNCCTTTCCTTTCCTTTCCCCCTTTTTCCTATTCTTTCCTTTTTCCTTTTCTTTTTTTTTTTTTTCTGGTCTACCTTCCCTTCCATACTTTCTGTGCAAGAGTTTAGATACTGAAACAATACAAGTTCCACTTCCCATATTTACGTACATTTGAAATGTCAAAAAATTAAAATAGTGGGGGAGAAAAACATACCATTATGACTGTAAGAGC